>JBCFXI010000102.1:0-322859 GCA_038496175.1 Ampulex compressa | reverse complement strand
TTGCATATTTTCAGGAACGAGATTTTAGCCGAGTTCACATTTGTGCGTTCTTTCCGACGATTTTCGATCTGTTCGTGCACGAACACGAGTTCTCTGTACTTTCGGGATGGCGATCTCCGTCCAGCTCGCCCTTGCGTGCCCTTAAAAAGATCGTCCAATTGTTGGTGCAGTGAGAAGCACTCCTCGTTATTCACCAAAAAAGCTATACCCGAAAAATCCTTCCGGCACATCATAGTTCGATTAATATTATTCCAGAGGGATAAGAAAAGGAGGCCTCGAGTCTCTCTCACTTACTCTCTTTTTCATATTATTTCTTAATCTCGTATAATTCTTTATTCTCGTATTATTAATTTTTCGAACGAAAATCTATAACCGATAGACACATGCTTAAATTCCGGGAATCGCCAGGGCGCATAAGAAATAACAAGACCATAATCCCGTTACGGTAAACATCGATCCGTTTCTCTTTATCCTAAAAGATTCGAATATCACGCGTTGAGTGTTTATCGTTTTTGTCCATCGCCTATTTAGACCAGGCTAATCCGACGAAAGAAAGTGTTATTACTTATTCTCGCATCATTAATTCTTCGAACGAAAATCTATAACCGATAGGCACATGCCTAAATTCCGGGAATCGCCAGGGCGCATAAGAAATAACAAGACCATAATCCCGTTACAGTAAACATCGATCCGTCTCTCTTTATTCAAAAAGATTCGAATATCGCGCGGTTGAGTGTTTATCGTTTCTGTCCATAGCTTATTTAGACCAGGCTAATCCGACGAAAGAAAGCGCCATGGGAAAAAAAGGGTAACCGCGGAGTACAGTTACAATATAATATGCTCGTTCTTCGGAAACGCAAAAATCCAAGAGGTAAAAAGGAGTACGACTAGAAGAGATCGATCGCTTCGACCATTGTTTTTTATCGCGAGTCGTCCAGTAAAGGAGCTTAACATATTGCGTAGCACCTATGGGGATCAACGATCGAACAGAGGAAAAGAGTCGCGTATTTAGAGGAATTTTTAATGTATTGTTCGGTAAAATTTGACTTTGGTATTAGAGATGTGTTAATCGCGGATATTTTTGTTTCTTTCCGAGGAACTCGCGACGTGTCTACCGTTTTATTTCGTATAAATTAGTCGCGCTTAGATATTGGGAATGACTTTTAAAGTACGGAGAATTCCTTCTAAGATTATTCAACGTAGGAGAACACGAACAACGAAGGAACAACAGAGAGAACAACAAAGGAGAAATCGGATCGTATTTGGGTACCCAGGATTAAAAAAATATGATCGTATCTTTGAAGAAACTCCGAATTTATTTCTCGGCAATTCTCACCTCTATATACAATGTTCGTACTTTACAAATATGTGTACAAGTAAATTTTACAAAGTTTCGCGGCTATTAGCTCGCTATCCCTCGCGATCTGGAGAACATAGTTCGATCGCGAGGAATACCGATTGCCCGGGTCTCACCACGTGGAGGTTGCCGCGACCAGAGACCCCCCACCCACCCACCATTCCACGCACGCACTCATTCCTTAACCAAGCTAAACCCACTCATTCCGTCGTACGAGAATACGCTAAGCATACGATCCGCTTTTCAACGCGTAAGCAGTGACAAAATTATGAAAAGGGGGTAAGAAAAGAGACGAGAGGAGAGACTCGCGACGCGACGAATTCTTACCAAGAGCACCAGTAGTTCTCACGAACGCGAGCGGGTCCGACGGGGACCGAGAGAGGCCACGGCTGAGAACGGTAAACCAGGCGAAGCGCACGCTTGGTCAGGCGCGACTGAACCAACCCTGCGACGCCGCTCCCCTGAACATGACCTCTCGAAACCGCGGAGATCCGCAAGGCCCGTGAGAGCACGGCCTGGGCCCCTGGAAGAATTCGGGACTCTATGCTCCGACAAATGGAGCGCAAGACGAACGAGACTCGAGAGCTAAAGAGAATTGTACTGCTTACGTTTGAAATCTCACACCTTAAACTATTGTAGATCCATCCGTCCATCCGTCCATACGTACATCTTAATGTATACTTAATGCTAAGAACTTAGTACTAACTTCGCTCTTCGTTTTTCTCTCTTCTCTCTTCTCTCTTCAGTACCAAAGCTGAAAGCTAGATAAGGGAAAAGCAAGTTATCAATATAACAGTCAGTACAAAAATCAGTAAAAGCGAGTTAAATCGGTATAAGAGGGTAAGGGAGGAGTCAGACACACGAAAAACAAAAGACAAGAAACGAGGAAAGGAATGGATGTTGCTCCTTCGCTGGGATTGCGAAGAATGAATTCCGGCCGGCCGCGTCGCCGTATATACATTCTGCGGGGCGAGCGATGGGGCCGACCTCTGACGTCGTTCAAAATCGGAACATTTCGTATCGCCAACAGTCGTCTTACGCCGGGTCAATGCTCGTACATTACCCGGCAATTTATATTTCTCCGAATTTTACGCGCGATACCTTCGCGAATCCTCATTTTTTCCATGCTCACCATGCACGTGCGTACATTCTACCATCTCTACGTACCATCTCTCGCAAATTAATACACGATCGAATGCGTACCGTTCGATTCGATCGACCAGAAAGAAGATCGTACTTGGTATTTCTCGAGTCTGATTTTTTTCCGTGTGGTTTGCAAAAGGGTTGACAAAGTCGGTTTTCGACGTCTGCAAAACTTTCACTAAAAACATTGTAAAAAGCTCGATATTGTTTCAAGCCAACGAGTTAACTCTTCGTATATATCAAGGATTTATCCTATTATTACCAAACTAATTACTTTCGATCGTGATCCTATTTATTATTCCATTATTTATTTATTTAATTAATCAAAGGAAACGGAATTTCACCTTTGCCCATTTGCGTCATTTCTAATTCCGCCCATTCTTTTACGAATTACCGATTGTTCATCCGCAATCACATGTATTATATAGTCACATATTGCAATAACATATTACATATTACATATCGATCGTAGCGCTGATATCTTATTCTCTTCCACATCGATAATGTCGCATGTGACGCGAAAATGGTAAAGCCACACGTCCTCTACACACCGTGGTACAAAATAATTCATTGCATGGTTAGTCTATTCTATATGCTACTCTATACCACGATGCTCCTAACCAACCGAGTGGCGATCCGTTACCATCCTCAGGTTCATACTCAACAGTCGATCGATTTTTTCCCTACCTTCCCACCCGCCGCTCCACAATTTACCACTCGCTCCTCGCGCAGTTCCCTTCCTGATCTTCTCGACCAGCAATGCAGCCTAATTCCCACAGCCCCCTCGCGAGTCGGCCTTCGTTATGCCCTTCGTCCAAGGCCACGAGGTGCCAGAGGAGATGCCTGTTTGTCGAAAACGGTCGTAGGCTCAATTGGGCAATCAGACGATCGTCGAATCCACGGAGGGTGCCCGAGGAACGATTCCTCGCGAGGTCCTCCTCGGTGGGGACGCGTTATTCAGATTTTTCTATTCGATTATGCAAATTAACGTGAGACACATAAAACTGTCTCCGCCGATGGCGGAGGAGACGGAGGCTAGGAGACCGCGGTCGCCCGCCGGAAAGATCTTTATGGTCCTTCGGAAAGGAAAGTCTGCCGGCGCCGATCTTTTCTCTCTTCCCCCTCGACGAACCTCCTCGTTCGTCCTTCGTTTTTCGCGCTTCCCACGGCTCGTAACTTCTGCCAGGGTGTTTGCAAGCGTGTATATGCGGGGGGGATGGAAAGGCGACCGCGAGGCAGGCGGCGGTTCTCTTCGACACGTCGCGCATATGTCTCCCGGAAATGGAAAATATTGCACCCGGAATGCCACCGAGCGTGCTTCCAAATGCGACTTCCGACAGGTCGCGACTCGCGATAGGAACTTCCTGGGCTGCCTCTTCTCTTTGCTCTTACCTCGATCCCATTGCGCATCTTGGCACACGACGGATACTCATTATTTCGCGAAACGACGAAAACTGGACCATCGATATTATCCTAGCATCGCTGATTTTAAATCTGTTCCATTTGTATTGAAGTGAAAGTGAAGCTACTGTACTAATAGATGTTTCCTACCGACATTATTTTGGCCTGAAAGAACATCGGTTGGATCATGAATATTGGCTCTTTTTATTCTTGTATAGTTTTTTGGTTTAATTTTTGGAAAAAAAAGATATCGTGCTGTGGACGTAACTTCCCTTTTAGCGTTAACCTGTTTTGTATGCACATTGTGTTTGACGCACTCGTACACAAAATGTAGTGATATAAAAAGTGGTTTTACCAAGGTAGCAATAGTTATTTTCAGCACTAAATAGATTCACACCGCCCTGACGAAATGTCACGTTGTCGACTATACGCACGGGCCAGGAAGCGCGGTGTATTTATATTGCATCCGGTAAATCGAGTTCCAACATAGGTAGATACCGCGACAGCGAGAAAAAGAGAATGAAGGGATTTTAACGAAATCGCCGTGATGCCATGCAAATGGCTCGGTAACAGCTTCCGCGCCTGTACTCCGTGGCGAACCACGGGGCAACCGACTGCACGGCGGCTTAACTCGATTCCATACATATTTTAACATGGGCAAAACCGTAAGAAAATTGCGTGATATGCATAAACGACTTCGCAAACTAGGTTACACGGGGATTGCTTCCCGTGACACGGGCCCACGGGGCAAAATCGCAGCTACGGAATCGCCTCGGTCTTCTTCTCGCTCTTTCTTCTTCGACGGACACGCGTTGGACCTCTAACTCTTTCACGGATGATATAAAATTTACCGACTACATGAGAAAATCCATTAAATAAAATTATCGCGGAGTATTAATACGGCTTAGTTTCATACGTGCTAATAAAATGTAGCCTACGTACTTTAAAGTATGATTAAAAAATATTTTGAGACATTCATTTTTGATAAATAAATCATTATAGGAGTACAACCACAATAAATCGTATTGCAGGGATAGAAGCTTGTTTTTATTAATAGCTGACTGTGGATTGTTTGTTTTTCAACAAATGCTATGAAGGTTGTTTGTCTTTGAATACTGGTTCAGTGATACAACAATGTAACGGCGATCTTGCATCAAATTTAGTACATTATCGAGAAAACGAAGCAAACGTTTGAGCTGGATAACGGTCAGCGGCGAGCAGGAGTAGCACACGTGGAATGAATGAATCGGCTGGTTTCGGGCAAAACGCACCCAGCACATTAAATTATCTATCGCGCAATTATTCATTTATGCTTATTCGCCTTGATACACCGCGGATCTTGAATTATTACCGGCTTACCGGACTTTTAATTCTAACGTATTACCATACTTATCGTACCGTACGAGCGATTCGCGTCTCGCCGAGCCAACCCACCATTTCTATGAAGCGCATTTTGCTCGAAAGGAGCATCTACTATGACCGCTTTTAAATTCCCTTAGAATTTACGAGTTTTCCCACGCTCATTCGCATTTGTTTCGCTTATACCCCCTTTTATCGTTTTCATTTTCGAAAATCGATACCTCGTTCTCGATATCCTTTTAGGACGAATGCTTTCTACAAAATAACCACATAAGAGGCGATCAAAAACCAATTTCTTTCGTATTCGAAGTAAACTCAATTTTTTCAATTATTCGTTAGTTTGTTAGATGATAACCATTCTTTCGGTTAAAATAATTTGGATGAAATATTGGAGATTCATAAAAAAGAATCTCTGTATCAAAGACGAGAACAGCAGACGAGTAAGAATCTGCGTCGCCCTTACAGCGTTGCTTCTACGGTGGTTGGTTTGCGAGGAAGGCATATTTAGTACATAAATCAAAGCGCGAGTAGTCCTCGCTGGAGGCTAGGAGTTTATATGCTAATATAAAGTAGAGCACACTGTACAGGGGCCGCCATCTTGCCCATGATGAAACGTCTTGAGAGTCTGTGCGGGAAAATATATAAATTACGGAATTATCGATTTTGATTAATTGTACGACGCAGAAAATCGATGACTCGCTACAAGATGGAATTTCTATTTATTTGAAATGATCCTGCTCCACGCCTTCAAGAGATTTTCATCGTCAGTTCTTTGAGTTCACGGAAGTTTTTCTCTCGTTTTAATCTTGACATTCGATGTTGACAAAAACAATTAATCAAGAAAATATCTTTCTTGTAACAAAGGCATCGTATTTCACAAAATGTTTTTGGGATACTGATAAGATAGTTTCTCAATTTAGGTTATTTATATCCGTTGCCCTCAAGAGTGTGCCACATTAATCAAGCAATGCTGTGATGTACATTTTACGTTCCCTGAGAGATTGAAAACCTTATCACTTTATACTAATAAATAAATAATAAATAAATCAATTATACAATTACGAGTATGCCACCAAGGAACGCAATACGTGTACCAATTATTCAAAAAATGCCCAAAAATATGCTTTAAAGATTTTTAATAATACTTCTATATGTCTACAAAAATTATATTTAACGGTTCAAAAGGTACGTATTAAAAACGATACCGGATGGCTCGTAAACGATGTGTCAAAATATTTCTAGGGACTGAGCTTTAAGTATTAAAAATACAAAAAAAAAACAGTTAAATAAAAATTCGCCTTCTACAAAACTCGGCTTATTCCTTTCTATGTCTCATTCGGAAGGCGTCCTTATATAACGATTTTTTTCTTCCAATAGAGTTCAAGAGAAAATATACATTCATCGATGCGAAACGCCGTCCTGGAGGGGCGGCCTCTAAGATCTAGACTGCGGAGAATTGATATGCAAATATAAAGTAGAATACGCGGTATTGGGGCCGCCATCTTGACCACGATAGCGTTCTGCCCCCCGATTTCGAAGGGTAGTAGAAATATTCTCAGCGGCCGAGATTACCAATATGCCCCCGACACGGTGAGTCCATTCTTTCTCGTCGAACGGAAGCGCGGTAGAATTTCCGTTAGATCGAGCCGAAACTTCTCGTATTCGTATACGAACTTTTCCACGTCCGCCCTGAGATTTGCAAAGTTTGAACGGCAGTTGAACCTTCTGGCCCGGCAGGATATACAGCGAGGGCAATAAAGAATAACACGCGTAACTCGAATTAAACTAGAAGCGTGAACGTATCCGCGGAGCAAACTCGAATGTAATGGTAAGGGATAATCCGAGTATTAAGCTGGAAACAGTGTTGAAACATTAAAAGTTTATTCAAATATTATACATTGTATTAAACTCTGAAATACAGGGACATTTTCCACAATCATTTGTGTTACGTCACATACTTCCATGGAAATATCGTCTATATAAAAACACGAGTATATAATGACATTAGGGTGCAAGGCTATCGAAGTGTTCGATATTTAACAGCCACCAAGCGCGAAAACCTCGTGCAAGGATAACGCAAACTTCGTCAAACACGAGCTTCGCAGACAACGATCTTTGTCTTCCAATTCAAACCCAAGACTATTTCCAGAGTTACACGCGCATCAAGGCAGGATGATATCAAAATTTCGCGCCACCAATTAAGTCGAGGCGGTACATAAACCGCAGGTCCGTGCGCGCGTCGTTATCGGCGGATCGCCCCTAAAACTGGAAGATCCTGGCATGCTTTCTTCGGCAGCCTTTAGTGGCACCGTTACGCCAAACATTTAATTAAAGTTGTAACGCCAGGGCCCCCGAGCACCCGTTCCCGCCAACGTCTCGCGCTAAGGGAGCGGGGCAGAGTGGTCGGTGTTGTTATGCACAGGGCGTAGAGAGGCGAGCAGCCAACCCCCGTTTCGCGTATCACGCCGTCGTAAAGGCGACCGCTGCTTCGCTCCTCCGCGTTTCGTAATGTCGGCATCTTCGTCTTCTGGTTACGAGCGCCGTTTCCTTATCTCGTCCGGGACGAACGTGTCATCTGCTCCGAGCCGCTTTCTTCGTTCGCCGATGCTCTAACCCGAGCAACCTCTTCCGGTGACAAAGCTCCCCTTATTCTCAGACTTCCACTATCCTGAATGGAAGCAACCTATCGGCAGGCTCTACGGACTCTCTTCAACCTCTTGGATTCGAATGTCGATCGAGATCGATGCCCGCCAATCGACTTCGTAATATTATACATAATCAGTCATAATTGATAAGCTAAGACCAAATTTTCAATATTGATTCCGTGAAATTTTACTTTATCAAACTACTCTTCTCAATATCATCGACGTTAATACATATATTATCACGATTGCCGAAATACACAGCATAGTCTCATTGGATCGACAAAACTAATTGTCACTCATAAACGAGGAAGGCCAGGATGATAATAAACAGCCCTAACAACACAATTCGAACGATCGCCGATATCGTGCATCCGCGTTATCAGGCTTCGCGCGCGAAGGGCGTATCTCGCGACTCGCGGACAACTTCTGACCGATCCAAAAATATGTTAATAACGGAAGGATTTCTGGGTGACCTCGGGTGCCGCGAGTTTCCGCTAACCGAGTCGCAGCGAGTTCGCCGTTTAAATATAAACGACGTCGGTGGAAGGACCGAAGGATAGCTATTTCCATTTTTCATCAGGGTCTCCGTAATACGAAGAGAAGCGGTAGCCGTGAGGGCAGGACGGCCTGAAAAGGGCGGAAAGGGGTGTTGTATAAAACCGCTCGCGACATTACCTCCAATATTCGCAAAACGGATTCTCCGGCAGCGGCCTCATCCTCTGGCAGCCCTCCCACGTTTCCCTCGTCCCCGCCCCCCGGCCGTGCTCACCCCACCTCGCTGGGCCGCCGTGGTAATGAGGTGGTTTCAATTCTGGCCTCGGGGCACCACCCGGCCGGTGTGTAGGTACACCAGCTATTGCCATGTAAATGTCCAAGCGAGAGGGAACGAGTGCGCGAGATTGATAGGAGAAACGAGACATTCCGCTGGGGGCGGAGATCTTTCTGCTGCTGGGATTTTCGAAAATTTCGCTGCCCGAGAAGGGAAACGAGAGAAAACCTCGAGCCACTGCACGTGGTTAGAGCGACTGGTTTTTTTTTTTCGTAAATGCCGTTCTTTCAGTTCGATTCGTTTTTTGCTAGAATTATACTCTTCGAAATGTATGATTAACGAACTGTTTTGCGATAATTGTTGCATCTGCTGGTTTGGGGTTTAGTTTAAACGCTGGGTTTGAGGGTATATCGTTGAAAGAGTGATTGAAAATCCGATGAAAAATGAAATGAACGAATCTCGGGGTCCCGAGTGCCGATTTTTGTTCAGTGAAAGACGGAATATCGATTATTGCGGGGGTTTAGTTTTTTGTTACGATCAACGCTGTAATGATCTAGTTTGATGATCGTTTTTATAGAACAAAATAACATGGATATAAGTAAAAAACAGTAAGGAATCTCAAGACGTTCGAGTACTGTTTCTTTCAGATTTATACATTTCTGCATACCATGACTATTTAACCTAGAGCCAGTCAGCTATTAACCAGATTCCTCTCGATAGTCAGTTCCATCCAGAGCAGCTCCGCAACGTCTTCATCCTCTCCTCCTGAAACATAGGTCCTTATCAAAAAAACAACGGAGTACCAATGGCGTGGTTTTTTTTTTTTCAAGAAACCCCGCCTTTCTTCTCCCGAGCATCCAAAGAACCGGCGCTTCGAAGGGCGGGCACTCCTCGCAACTGCGACGCGAAGCAAAATCGCGCTGCACGACGCAGGGAGGGAGGGGTGGATGTTTTATTATCATCGTCCAATGAGAGGCAATATCTCAGGATCTTCAAACACTTTCGAACTTTTCACCCCGTTAACGTCGGTGCGCCATCGACGAGGAGCTCCACGAGGAAAGTTTGGCGGAAAGAGGCGGGAGATAAAACGAGGCTCGTGAAATAAAGTAGAGGGTGTCACTTGGTATAGTTTTACGCGGTGGATGCGCCCAGCAGAGGGGAGGGGGCGCTAGCGTGGAGGCCCTCAAAAATAAATCGCGAAGGCGCCGTGGCTCGTAATTTAAACTAGCGCAGTTTCGGTAACTAGTTCCTCCCGTTGGTTCCCCGCGCCACTTGGACTTTCGACGACAAAGAAAACGATAGAACGACGACGAGGAGGATGACAGGGAGGAAACGAGGGGCGGAGAGGGGGGTTGTGCTGGAATAGGTGCCGTCGTAACCGACGGCTGTAAAGCGATTTGCAGTAAAACGTCGAATGAGTTTATTGCGCTTATTGACCGAAGTCGGTGGGGAGCAGAAGCGTACGCGTTAAAATCGCTGCTAGACGATTTCGTCCTCGTTCGCGAGCGCTCGGTTATCGCGACGTATCCGCCAATATGGAACCGAGAAGGAATCCTGGATTCGAGAATATCCTGTTGCGGGGAAGATGCCTCGTTTATCGTTAGACTTGATTTTTCAATGTCCCTGATGCGTTTTCGAAACGTCCCCGCGTTTGGAAGCTTTCCCTAGACGATTTCTCGCCGTTCCTGAAACTGGGTCAAGCTGACGTCACCGATAACGAAGAATCCGGCATTCGAAAATGTTTTATTGCGGACTAGAGCCGCGTTTATCGTCACACTTGATTGTTCGATGTTCCATACATATTCTTGAAAAGTTCTCACGGCGTGGACATTTTTCTAGTGTTCATCCTTTCCTATTTCTCGCTGATGAAAGAGCTCCTTTATCTTCGGTGTCATTCAAATTTGGAATCAAGAAGAAATACCAATAATTTAAGGAGAAGAGACTCGGTAAGGGAAACGTTTTTAACGTAATATTTATTTTTACCGTACGCGCTTAAAAATCGTCACGCCTGCTTTTTACGCAGTTTGTACAAAAAAAAACATCCTACGCGTTAAGGTTTCTAAATATCAACCTGCCATTACATAGTAAATTTTTTACACGGTAAAAACGCGAACTTGGCACGAAAGCAAGGCACTCTCACAAACACGCGTGACGTTTTACTTTTATTTACGAATCTAAGCCGCAGGGAATTATGACGAGGTCATCCTGTGCAGAGAAACTTAGATCTTCGGTGTGCCTCGCGAGTCATCGCCAAGGACCTTTTAGCGATTGGAGCCGTGTATCTGGCCCGTCGATTGAGTTATCGCGCGATAGTCGGATGGCTCGCGAAGTAATTGAAACAAAAGTTTCGTCGCAATGGATACCGATCGTATCCCGGCGTGATTCCTGCCTGGAAGAAAAAGCTCCGCCGTCGGGAAGCGCCCGACGGAAGTTCGCGACGGCACCACTCTTATTATCGGCCCGTCCTTCCCTAACCACGATCGAGTTTTAATCTTCGATCGTGGATCGGTGGCGTGGCCAGCTCCTATTACCCGGGAGCAGCCGAACGGGCCGTAATTGAAACTCCGTTATCACGAGCTTCTACGTGATTGCATCGGCGGCCACCGCCAAATCGCTTGCATTTATCTGCAGGCAAGAACTTTGCGATGAAATCGGCTCGAAAAGGCTACCCTTTTTAGGCGTGCCGAACAGCCGAGGAGCTTAATGGAATTTGAGTTACGGCCGACGTTTGATCACCTCCTGTATGCAGCGCCGGGGAGGAGCAGAATTGACCGTATTATCTGCGAATTGTCCCTGTCGCGCTAACGTAGAGCATATGCCGAGAAATCGAGAAAGAATTTTAATTAAGAATTGTGCTATTCTAGGAGCATATGTATGTAAGTATGACATCACGTCCCGGGCCGATTGTTCGGAAAGGAGGAATCAGGTTATATACTCGTATTAGTGTGTACGATCGTGATTTATATATATTTAATAATGTTATACGGTAGATTGAATATTACTGAATATCTGATTCGATGCCGTGAATAATGAGATGGAGGAAGGATATATATAGTTATTTACGATAACAGCGTATCGAACAATCTACGTTATTAATTTTCGTTAAATAATTTACGTTAAAAAGACAGCAGATTATGGAAAGCTATGACAGAGTTCCAAAGTATTTAAGAACAATGCTCGAAACTAGACTGTATGCTATATACACTCACAAGGATCGTAGCCGTTTATTATGGAATAAGCAAACAAGGAAATTATAGGAATCACCGCTGTTTTTCAGGGTGAGAATTGGAATAATAACCAAGGATTTCTTTCGCCATTCGGCAAGACCAAGATGGACAAACAAAAGCTTCCGGCTATAATTTCGCCATCGATTCCCGCTCGGTCCACGGACTGCCTTCCATATTTTCGTCCTCGCGCTGGAGGGTCCGTAGATCCATAAGTATTTTCTCAGATTGAAAAGCTTTCGGCATGAAATATGGGTCAGAGATATGGGCGCAACCCTTCTACGCTTTAATGGAATTAGTATTTAATGCGCGGGAGGGTGCAACGCGCAAGGGCGCTCTAAAAACTAAGTGGATCTGTCCTGTTAGGAAGTGGACGCCGTTTAGCAGTATTGCCTTGCAGAAAATTTACTACTCGTTAGAACCTCCGGGCTGAAACGTCAGGAAAAAATGGTTACTGGTCGGAAGAAAAAATACTGCCCTTCCCAATTCCATTAAGGCGAGGTAACTTCGCGAGGGACCTGCGACGGTGTGCGTGCCTCTTCCGAAGTGCACGAATCTGAAATACAGCCGTTCGGTGGCGGATAAATCGAGGATGCTCGAGGAACTTCGATTTCGACGCTGACATAGATCTGTATTTTAAATAATCGCCATTGTATTAAAAAATCCAGGCTTATCGGCACAAAGTAACGTAAAGAACCTTAAATTCAGATGCCAGATGTCGGATGAGCAAATATGCTTTACCGAATTTCTACTTCTTCTAACCGTAATTATTGTAAAGTCAGACAGACAGGCGAACACCGTTCGATGAATACCGTCCCTACGCTGACACAGAACTACGCATCACGGTCTGACCACGAATTAAAAGGCCGATTCGTGGTCAACGATTGGTCACGAGCCGCTCCCGTTGAATCCAACAATGAGCGATAACAATAATCGGGCCGGACACACTCCGCCGTCTACGAAATCCGTGCAGATCGTTAACGACAGTCCTGAGAATCGGGCTCCGCGTTCATCCGCTCCTGCGAGCATTGTGATTCTGACCCCCTGAGACAACGGGGTTCGCACCCTATTGCCTCCGACACGGACGTCTCAATTAAATGTATACGAGGCAAGTGGGGTTGATAGAGCGTTCGGTCATAAATATGAATTATCCGCGGTAAACGCTCCCCCGAGGCTGGCAGGCACTCGAAAGAGACCGAAAGTCAACTAGTATCCTGCGCCAAGATTTCTTTTCTTTTTCTAGAAACCTACTCTCAATATTCCCTTCATTCTCGCAGATCTTCTTCGATCTTCTCTGATCGTTAAAAAATACCGTTTCCTTTGAAAATCCTTTGTGGAAAGGATTGTAGGCGATATTTCATTGTGAACTGAGTTTGTACTTTTGGCGGCGCTTGTAGGTCCGTTGATCGATCCCGAAGTTTTCTATCTCGAAAGATTGAAGCAGAGTACGAGCACTCCGAAAGAATATCGATTTCGTCGACGGTTTTACTCAATCGCTCTAATAGAAAAGTAATGCCCACCCTCTTTGGCCAAGGTCTCCCGGTGCTAATACGTCTTACGCGCTATAGGGGCGTTTATGAAGTATGGCGATGCGTTTTAGCAGATTGGTAACGAATCCGAGACGTAATCATAATAACGGGACTCCAGCGAGCCAATGGATAAAAGCTTCTACGAAATCTCAGTGCGCAATATCTGCGGGATGTATTTTTTCGAATATCATGCCAAATTGTGACCATGACGGTTCTCGCGAAGGCTGCTCTGCAATTGGAATATTTCTTTTCTTTTTAAGATCCTCATCGATCGCTCAAACCGATTAACTTACTTCACGTTCTTACTAAACACTGCATAAAACGAGAAGAAATAAAAGAAATTAGGAATTGATATAATCAGGTTAGAAGTTATAATGCTCTATATATATATATATATATGTCCAATAATGTCATATTCTCTTGTTCGCTTTACTATTGGATAAACTGCAAGATCAACTACAACTCTTATCGTTAAGAAGTACATCAACCTTAAATTCGTCGAAGAACAAAACGACGCTGAAAAAGTTTTGCACGAGATCCCTGTTGCTTTACATTATCCGCCAGCTTTTCACCAGACTTGTAATACCTCGTAACCGTTGTCCACGGCTCGCGGAATACTACGGTGGCACCTGAAACGAAACCTAAATCATGGTACGCGTTAGCCTCCACCCTCTCAGAAATCCACGTTCGGGAAGTTCGGGTACCGAAGTACCTGTCTCCGACTGGCAAGGTCAGGAAAGGGGCGGGTGAATCACGGGAGGGTGGTACGCGAAAGGCTCCAAGGGGTACCTCGCACGGCGGCTCGTCGTGTATCTAGCAACCTACATCGGTGGTTTCCTTCCTGCGGGACCTTCGTGGGTGCACCCCGCAGGGAATAGAACCAGCTCGGCGATTCAGAGGAGTGTGACTGGGCGAGTCCCAGGAAGCGTGTGCTTTGCTAACGATGACAAACTGCCCCGCTCTAAGACGCCATATTTATGCTAATCTACCCGGGTAGACTGCCTCGAACCTACGAATTCTCCCACCCTGAGTTCTGCCTACCCACGCCTGAGCGCCCACGCGCCTGCTCTCCTCGCCGATGATAGAATCGAAGGACCTTTTACCCCTCCCCGCACATCGTTATACGAAAACTCTTGCGCCTCGCTTCGAATCCTCATCGAGAGCTCGATGAATGGGGATTTTTTCGAGGCGCTTCGACGATTCGTGAAAAAAATTCAGCGCGTATTTCGCTTAGCAAGGCGCCTTTCAATTTCAAAATGTACCCTGCGACCGCGAAGAGTTGTTTTCCCTATAAGTGTCTGGCATAGCCAAATTTTTGTTCAAGAATTCCAGAATTACGTCCCAGCTTCTTTCTCGAGCCGGCTTTGTTTATCCCGAAATCGCGAAGCCGCGGCGCGGTCCGAATGCGACAGGAACCGTGCGTCTATCGCGGTACTTCTTGCCGTGCCAAAACCATGTTTTGCCGTTCCGCTCGCCCTTGCACCCCCGAGCGCCCCCGCGGACCGACGTGCACCGCAGTCGGGGGTGCTCGTTGCTACGCTCTCGGAGAATATGGATCGGCCCTGACAATATTGCCGCTGGAACCACCCCACGTCCACCGTCATGATATACGCGGCCGCATTTCATATATTCCATTGTTTCCAAGTTTTCGGATCCATTTGTAAGATTAAATTTGTAATGCGGGACCATCGGCCGCACCCCGTCGTCACCGGCTAGCCCCTCTCCTCCGACCCTCCTCCGTCGCGGTTCCACCCCCTCGCCACCTTTCTGCGCGCGGGAGTCGACGCATATGCCAGAACCGGCCAATTTCCTCGCGGGCCGCA
This sequence comes from Ampulex compressa, assembly GCA_038496175.1. Lineage (NCBI taxonomy): Eukaryota > Metazoa > Arthropoda > Insecta > Hymenoptera > Ampulicidae > Ampulex > Ampulex compressa. The sequence continues at coordinate 307,609 of JBCFXI010000102.1, read as the reverse complement.
ATGCCGCGGAGCGTTCAGACTCCTCGAGGCATGCGGAATATTCTTGGGTCCCTGTAAAGGAGAAAATTGGGGTTTTACATTGACGCGCCATGGTTGTACTTTCTTGAGGGAAGCGGATTGGGATTCCTCCGGTTTGTTTCCTCGAGTTCCATGGGTTGGTCGCTAAGAGTGTTATATGGTTTCGTGAAAAAAGGGAATGATATTATTCGGGCAGGAAGTTATTTTTAAGATAATTTTAGCAATGGTCTTTTGTACCGGTGGACGATGTAAATGATTCTTAATAAAATAACCGATATTATCTTATGAAGGGAATTTAAAAAAGTATGCAATGTCGTCTATAGTGTGCGATACGTGTTTGAATTAAAAAAATTGCTCTTCTGTTATCCCACATCTTTATGGTTTGCGTTTGATAAAAAAGTTAGGTTATTCTTTGCTGAAAAATTCCGTACTCGCTGAGCATCCTATTTGCCTTTCCTCCGTGAAAGTAATCTCGTCGAAAGTAGGAAAGTGCAGGAAGAATAATGCGAAAGGCTAGGAGAGGAGCGATATATTCATTTCCATCGGTGGTTTCGCTGGCGTCTGGACGAAATCGCGACACATTCGCGTACAGGCGGGTACACATAGCGGCAACGTATGGCGCATAAGCTATTCGCGTTAACCGGCCACTTTCAGATTGGATGGCGCGCTTTTCGGCATATGCGTTCGTCGCGGATTGACCCGCGGCTTTCATCGCGAAATGGGAATTTCATTTCCATCGCCCCTTTCCCCGGAATGGCTGCCAGCGGAGTTACAGCGACGACCGAACTTTGGCTCGCCGTTTCGAGAGCATCCTCGCCTTTCCTAGACAACACACTCGCTTCTGCGACCGCAGATTCTCGGTCATTGCCTCCGCCGGCGGTCAAGAAATTTGAACGTACCAAAAGTCGCAAGATATGCGTACAAATCGTTTAAAAAATTCCAACGCCTCAAACTGACATTTGGTCTATTAGTTCTTTCTATTAAAATAGGAGATCCAACTCGTCGTAACATCATGAATATGACAAACTCAAATAAAAGAACCGTACCGTTTATTTTAAACGAAGCATAGTTTGCGAAATAATTGACTGCGTAACTTCAAATAAGACACCTTGTATACTAAAGTATAATGAAAAATCGTAATTCATCGTTTTAAGTGCTTTTTTGCGCGTCCCCGCGCGAATTCTTTCTTATTGCTTTTAGTGCTGATCCAAAAGTTTGAAAATACCAAAAGTCGCAAGAGCTTCCTATCCTTCTCGATAGAATTGCCAACCTTCGGAGACGAGTAAGCACGACGTTCGCGATACACCAGAATACATTTGCAACGTCCGTGGCAATAATCCTCTCTCCACCTTCGAACATAAAAACTATCATCGAGCCTCTAGACGCTTAGAACGAGAAAAACTCGAGCTGCCCCAGGATTCCATTCGACTCCCATCGCCCATCGTTGATTCGATTCCAGAAACGCATATTCCAACATGTTGAAGCCAGGAAAGGACGGAGACCACCTTGGTCTTGCCGCACGCGCGGCCATCCCAATTATACCGCGGACTCTCTCGAAACTTTCATAAATTTCGTCGCAGGACGAGCAAATGGCTTCCGGTCCAGCGGTCGGACATTGTCGATAACAGGCACGTCGCCAGGGGCGAATTCAATATCGCATTCGCACCGTTGCCGTCCAACTCCGGGCGACCGCACCGTTTCCAGCCGCCCCGTGCCCCCTTGTACCCCCTCCACACCCCCCTCGACCCCCGCCACGCGCCCCTGCCATTGTCCCTCGCATTGTTCCGAAAGTTTTCGGCGAACCCGCGTAGTGGCTGCGCCGCGTGATTACCATATGAATTAAAGTAATGTGATATACGGCTGCGGGGGCCAGTAGCGGCGCGTTTGAAGAAGACGCGGTCCAAAGACGAACAGGAAGGCGCCAGGGGGTTGAACTTCGCACCCGTGAATGCACCTGATCGAGGAAAGGCAAAGGGTTATCAGCGCGATCCGTTTGGAAATGTTGATCGCGCTTTTCCTCCTCGTCACTGATATTACAAGCTTATCTGTATCTTCGATTTTGGTCAAATTGGGTGAATCAGCGGTTGAGGAGGCTCGGAGCATCCTTTAGCCATGTTCAATATGAAATTGATTGTATAATACCACGTGGTGATCCATTGTGAATTAAATATGAGTTCGAGGAAATAATGGACAGGCCTTCTAAAGGACCGACCAAGATATCTATCGAACTTTCATCCGTACATTTGCGTGGATTCGTCCGGATTAGGTCGCGGATGGTGATGTTCGTTTCGAACTTTCGAAGCTCGCTTTGCATGGCGCGTACGGAACTCGTGAGTCACGGCGCGCGAGCGAGGAGATCGGGGCGCTCGAAAGAGCCTGGCTTCGCGAGAGGTCCGCCTATCTGAAGGACGAAAATTTGTCGCGGCCGAAGTTTTTGCGGTGGGCGAATTCGTTCGCCCTAGGAAAGGAAGCATTGCATTCGAGATGGATGCGGATAGAACGATACGTTTCTCCCCCGGCAAATAGCCGGCTTGTTTAAAACAGTGGCCGACCCCCTTGCTTCGCGCCCTTTTCGACCGATTTGAGAGCGGTTTGAAGCGGCGCACAATGGGGTCTACCCGCTTGGCATTACGCGGCTATCGGCCTGACGGCGTGCGTAGCACGCGTCTCCGCTTTCTGGCCAGCGCGATATCTCGATCGCAATAAATTCACATTAACCTATCTGCTGGTATGGTGCCGGCCGCAGCTTTAATACATCCCATCCAGCCTCCCCCCCCTCCGCCCCCACCTTTTGATCCACGAATGCCTCGGTTCGTTGTCGGCGCCGATTTTAATTTTCCGACTTTACGATCAGAGCCGCTTTCGACGATCTCCACCAATGAATTATCTTCTTTTCGATTTAATCTTCGATCACTTCGTTGTTTACGATGCACTCTCTCACGATTTAGGAATCCATGTAAGTTCTGATTTGACCTCGCGGTTAGATCTTTTAATCCAGGGTATATCGTTTTAAAGTAAATTTCGAAGCGGCAAAGTCGCGATATACGTGTCGCGTAGGAAAATCGTTCAGGGGTTATAGGTAAACTTTGGCCTGGATATTTTATCCGCGAAGTGAACGCTTCTCTGGCGTTGAATTTGTTCGTTAAACCACCGTTCGTTATCTGCTTTGCACAATGCCCGCAAGTACGTCAGGAGTTCGGATAGGCGTTTCCAAAGAGGCTTTAGATCCAGGACGATTACCAGGATAAACGTGGGTAAACACGAGGCGGGCTAAACGGGCGGCCTGGCGTGTCTCACAATGGGCGGTGTAAGGCACGGACATTAATTTCTAGTAATTATCAGAGGTGTAATTTAGCCGGGGAGGGTCGCGGGTCGCGTCCGGGGTCGGCCAGTGCGTGTTAACGCCGTTGTTATGCCCCATTATATTGTTCTACCTACAGGCTCAAAGGGGAGAAGGTAACCGCGCGCGGACGAGCATTGCCTACGCGCCAAAAGGTTATCCCTGCGGTCCGTTTCGAAAAATTAATCGCCACGTCCCTCGCTAATCTCGCTTCACCTTCATCGTCGATGCACCCTGACCCGCTTTGTACTTACGGCTTTGGTCGGCCAGGTGCATCGTCTGCTCGGATCGTTTGGAGCATCTTTCCACTTTTGATATTTTGGGCGCATCATAAAATCTCTTTTCGCAAATATACTTAACCCTTTCGTTGTTATAGACGGAGATTCTGCGTCCAGGGAAAGTGCTCACTGTAGGTTAAATACTGTTATTCGAGGAATATATAAAAGAGTGTTTTAGTTTTCTAATAGCGTTTGTTTCGTTAAAATGTCTTTAAAAATAAAAAATTTTTGTAAACCCTTGTTTGTTTTTGTAAACGGAGGATTGAAATAACTGCCAGAGGACGGGCTAAGATGTGAATGGCATTTTCATCTTCAGGAACTAAGAAAGCGGTTAAAACATATAACAAGCGGTTAAAATTTTAAATGACGTTATAATAGAGAGTCTGAAAATTAAAATAAAATCTTGACCATGCTGATATATGATATCATAGGGTGATTCTTCTATTATTATTCTAAAAACAATTTTAATTATCAGAATCAAGCTAATCGCGAGTAGAGAACTTTGGTGTATCCAAACGATCCGAGTTACGTTAAATTTAATATTGTGTCCTAATGTACCAAGTATTTGTTGTGCGAAAACATGTTTTCGAAAGTTGTGAAGCGTCGACTAAAATAGAAAAAAAATCGGCACCCTGTCTAAAGGGGAGAGCGAGGAGGGCTAACCGCGTAACGAATCGCCGCGAAAATTGATAAAATATTATTAAATCCTCCCCTACCACCGAGCCGGAGATAGCGTCACTAATTTATTTAAATGGACTTATCTTTCCGAAGCCCCGATAGGAATGTAAATTGGGAGCTCCCGAATCAAGGGAGTAATGGCACGAGTAAGATAAAGATATTTTATTGCTTTGCGGTCGGACATATTTAAGCAGGGCGAAGGATCTTTCTTTAGCCGTCAGGCGATTCAACGCCGTTCCCTTTCGCCAATTCTCAACCTGCTATTACGCGTGCACCTCTTATATTCCAATCTAGAACTTTCCGAATAATGTACGTTATTATTTACGATTATAATATTGAATGTGGTGCTCTATTTCTGATTGTATTACGAACTCTTTCACGGCGTACGTATTTCTTTGTTAAATTGACAGTAGTCATCGTTGATACTTACGTGGAGTAAGAAAGTTACTGACATAGATTATGAATCGAACAAAAATAATTCTGCGGGAATGAGACGGATAAAGAGATGTATCGGCATCCCTTTTCCAGTTTTTACTTTATTTTTGTAATGTATAAAAAAAAATTCGATCGTCACAAAATCCGATCTCGCTATTCAAAACCACTCATTCTTCTTCTAAACCGTATTTTATCGCATGAAAACACAAAAGGATAACTAAAACATTACCACGCGCATAACACTTATAAAAGATTCGTGTACATTTTCAATTTTATAAATCCTGTTGATATGGCCTCTCAAACGTGGGATTACAAACGTCGGCATTTGCAAAATATTCCTCTACATACCCAGTTTCCACAGAAGCAAATACCAACGAACACGGATAATCCTAGCAGCAGAAATAAAGTCTCCTCTTCTTCCAAGACATTTGATCGTCCAATCCTAGTCGCACAGAAAGGAATGACCGCAGTACCGGGCCCAAAGATCGGTCGAGAGAAGGTGCCAGGAAGGTGCGAAATCCCTCCATTCTCCGCAACTCAAAGGACATCAATCCCTACGCTTCTCGTCCGCCGTCGGTGACAGCCTTGCTCGCTACCCGATATTTTCGCGGAGATTTCGGACGATTGAAATCCGCTGGTAACCTTGAATGTTGAAATAGAGTGGCGTTGGCTTATTTACGGCGCTGGTGGCGATGAAAAACGGAAGCGGCCACGCTGCGATCGTGCGGCCGGACTATCCGCGGCAGAGGGCGAGGGGCCGGAGGAGGGGCGGTGGGGGCGGTGGAAAAGGCGGGCACGGGACACGGCCGGGGGTGGCACGGGTCCTCTTCTGGCGGAGCACCTTGATTTACTGTCGACGATATTTTCTCGTTGGCGCTAGTTGGCGCCTACCGCACCACCGCGCCCGACAATGGTGCCCGCTTGACATTTTGTTTCGAATTATTGCCCGCGTGGCCGGTCCTTCCTATTTCGCCAACCCGCTCGGCTCTACCGCGACAATGCTTTATTTTGGGGGCTTTTTTTCGCGAGCTGTCTTTGTTGCGCCGCCGACGACGCGGACGAGCGACGTATCCGCTCGGATTCGGGCGCGGATTTACAGCCGGGACCGCGGGCCGATGGAAGGATTCGATATTGGCACCGATATGTCGTCCCCGGCCGGGTCCTTGGATCCACGCTACGGGTCGACCGTGATCGATATCGACACCTGGACTGGGAGGTATCTGAAAACACCTATACGCAAAATATTGTTGCGTGTCCTTTTCTTCTTATAGGGAAAATAGGAAAGCAAAAGCCTAATATGTTCGCTATTGAGCGCGAGAATATTTTTGTGACGCATCATTTTTTATAATAGGCTATGATGCCGGGTACATAAGTAGGAGTAGGAGTAGGAGAGTGATTGTTCTTCCTTTATTACTATATAAATAAATGTTATATTATGCAGAGAGGAAGATTGCAAATATAATTTACGATTGATATACATTTATTTATTATTGATAATATATAGTTTATTTGGCAATTATTGAATACCTGTTTGAAGTACAATAATCCATGAATTCCAGAGGAAACGATGTTGGTTTGGTGGAAGAAGCGTAAGAAAAAATATTGCATGAAAGTTAACGTAAGTTCTTGAATTTTCTGTTTGCAGGTTCTCTAGTCAACAAATGTGCTCGTATTCTCGATAGACACGTATTCAGACTACCACGAGCAAAATCTGGTAAACGCATGATTTATTTGTTCGTTTTCTTTTTAAGCTATTTTGCAAATGCTTCATATCTGCCTGCTCATAGCGATCCTTGTGATATTGTAAGTTTGCAAATATCGATTCTTTATGTGGCCATATTAGAAACTTGAACCATTCCTGGTACGTGCACTGTGGAAAACTCCAGTGAAACTCCACAGGGAAATGAAAGCATATGTCCTATAAAAGTGCCGGCGTGAATGGTGAAATCGTTTAGCGACGCCTGGTTGAAAACGAAATACTGGCACGGGGATCCTCCGTGAGACCGGCGTAAGCTGCGTGTTCGCAGTCAAGTTATATAATCGCGACAAAATACCGTGGCTAATCGCGAATCGGGGTGATGCATGATGGAATACCGGCAAGTATTCGCGTCTACTTTCTGAACCGACGCAAAAGTTCCAGTTTTCCTGGATACCTTCTATTCCCCTCGTGACCCACAAAACGTTCCTCGTTCGAAATTTTCATTATTTTAAAAATTTGGCTCAAGTTAAAGCAGTACCGAATTACTTTAATTTAAACTAAGCCTCCATATTCATTACTCAAATTCACCCGTATTCTATTACAAAACATCAACAAATACAACACAAGTATAAAATATCGAAATCAACTAAAGCGCTTTGGCTTTCCATCAATTCATAGTAGTAGCAAGCAACAAGATACATCGTTTACAAAGATACATGACCTACCTCATATCGAAAAAATGAACAAGTCACTCATCATGGAGTTAGAAAATTCTCCCAAAAGAAAAAGTGTATCACGTGTACGTAAACACAACGAGCAAAAAAAAAATGTCGAACCTTTCGATCCAATAATAAAATCAAATCGAATGTCGGAGGATGACTCAGGCCATATTTATTTCCCTGAATCGAATTGAATATCGTCCCCGAGGAGAAAGAGACGGCAGCACGTCGGCAATAGGATGGAGGAAGGTACTTCACCCGCGAAGACGTCACTCGTCTGGCAAGAATCGGCAAGCCAAGAAGTTAATGTCTCGGAACGGACGCCATATTAGCATATCCGCATCCAATCGTCGCCCACGTGGCTAGGGCGCCGTGGCGAATCGGCCCTAAGCTATGACATTGTCATTATTTCGGTGACAGAACAAGCATGCGCGCGATTCTCCACGGGAAGTATCGCTAACAAGGGTGGGAAGCCAGGCGGGTCGGCCGTGGGCAAAGGAGAGACGGGGTGCACCCTTTTAAACGGAACCTCGGAGCGCAGTACGCGGAGAGACATCGATCTTCGATCGCATTTTGCAGGAAAAATGACGCTGACAAAAGTACCTTGGTGTAAAAGCGGAAAACTGGAACACCCGCGATAGATATCTGTTCACGCATTTTATTCTGCATTGTTGAATACTAAAATAGTTTTGTTGATTACCTTACTCTAGTCCAACAAACGTCCAGTGTCAAATACGTACATTCAATACAGAAACATTCGGAGGTACGATTCCAACCTGAATTTCTACGATTCTCTATCCAACATGCACATGTAATCTTTTTCTCATTCCTTCTCTACTCCTCCTCCTCCTTAAAGTATTTAAGATCTCAACTAAAATACTACCAGCTAGCTAAAACAACATTAACGATCAATGTCGAAACTAAATTAGACAAGTATCCCACCAGGGACAAAGTCGAACGGAAATCATTTAAACATTGCACGTAATTGAAACCTCGTTTCAAGGCTCGAACGATTTTTCTGAGCTGCGTAAAATTTAAGATCGCGGATTTTATGGAAGGCGAAGGAAATAAGGATATAAGACCAAAGAGGCGAAAGCGGGGAATGGAGGATTTGGGAGTAGAGCGAAAAGGAGAGGAGGCACGTAGTCGAGGGATGATGAGAATTCCGAGGGGTCCTCCGGCGCTCTATAAGGGATACAACTACCGGCGAACCGTGGGTGCCTCGTGTTATTTATCTTTATGGACCTCGGGCAGAGGGTAAGTACACTTACTCCGCGGGTGGGGGTTAAGGGGCGAGCTTAAGCCGAAACGAGGGCGGTAAGAGATTGTTTGTCGTATTGGCTGCGGTTTCGACCGGCTTAACGTTACCCGTTTAGGGGATTCCTCGGTGGTTTTCTCTGGAGAGCCGGTAGCCTCTCGAGAAGAGCCTTTGGGGAGTCTTCCTGTCGAGGACACGTCCTATTCAACAAGTCGGTGCCCCTGCTCGTTGCACCGACTGCTGTTTTTAACGAGGCGTTCGAGGTGACTCATTATAGCCCTAAATTTGGAAACACAAGTTGCACGAGACTTATTCGTAAGCAGAGATGAAACGAGATTTTATTGCGCACCGTTCCGTATAGATATTCGCCTTTACCAAAAGTTATTAACTTAAAGTCAGCTTGGATAAGTGGGAGGAGTGGGAGGTATTAAAGAATGCCATGCGTATTTTATTTTAAGAAGTAATATTTCTCTCCACTGGGCGAAGTGTAATATTAAGCAACCATTGGTACATTGTCTGAGTATTAGGATATTCAGGAATTGTGGTAAATGGACAATGCTGTGTCGCGCTGCTCAAAATTTTGTACGTTGTGTTAAGTGTTCGGCAAAAGTTCTATCGCTTAGTTTGAGGACCTGTATATTTATATACTACTTAGGAATGAAACATAATAATGGAATAACGATCAATTTTGAAACCGTGAATTGGGAGTTAGGAAAGGGCTTGGAGTGGACAGAAATTAATCTATTGCCGTGTAATCGGCTTTTAGTGATTTAGCGGCAGCCGGACAAGAGGAAAGCCGGGTTTGCTCTGGAAACGAACAGTGAGTGTACTGCGACTGTAGCCTTTCACTGTTCTTATATTTTTCCAACGATGCAATATATCGTTAACATCTTATACGATTCATCAATAAAGTTCACGCCCATTATTCTTGATGGAGTTTATCGAAAGCTTTATTGTTTGTACAAAACTAGTAATAGCATACCGATAATATTACAAATAATTGTTCGAAAAAGAAGAAAGAGGGAGAATGGTGGGTAAAATCGATTTTATGATACACAATGTCTACGTCAATATCACGGATATTCTTTTATTCGTTAACAACGATTCCAAGTACATACAGTGCTTATATACAGAGTGATATTTACATTGAGACGATACAACATGATATCATAATAAATAATTCTTACAAAACGAAACAAGCTTTAATATTCTTACGGCCGAAGGAAGCATAATTTATACAAGCTTAGATTGCGTATATTCCTAAAACAACCGTGTATCGACCATAGTGGTCCAATAGATTTGCACCGACATACAGCGAATGTCCGATATCTTTTAATTATACAATACCATAATAAGCTATCTACTCGAATTTATTTCCGATTTATCAACACTCCTATCTTACGTTCCCCGCGGATTCCCCGACGAGACTGACGCAAACGGACCGATCGATGCATCCGAAAGTTTTAGCTATTTAAGAATATCGATTTTTTAGTCGATTATTTACACCCTACTGTGATTATTGCTGTACAGAATACTGTAGTAACTAACTCTAATTTTCACGATTTTTGTTCGATTGTTCGTGACCGACCTTACTTAACATAAATGATCACTTGAATCCTTGCAAACGACCTTCACGATAAGGATACTGTACAATGACTCACGGAGTTTCGTTACATGTTTGTCACAAATTCTAATTCTCTCCATTAATTTATTAAGTGCTCAATGTAGAATTTCTAATAAAACAGCCAATATCAAATAATAATTCCAGATTCATAGCGTAAGCTAATATACGGAAACTTGCACTTTACAAAACTAGTATCATAAAAACATATTCACACGTGTCATATTCATTGCGAGATCGATACTTCAGACATCTGGGCTATACCTAAAAGCAACCATATTTATTAAAAATACCGTTACTTCCATCCACACAATTACTTTCAAAAGTGAAACCTAAAAAACCCGGTGCACCATAACGCAGTGAACGTTGCTGGTTGCGTTTAGTCCTCGATGAGAAACGTAAACTGAAGAGCGAATAAGTACGACATCAAGATATGCGACCATTTAGATTCTCAATCTCAAGCACACGAGGGTAAACAACATGGACGAGAAGAACAATGCACTAACTTCTTGCATCCCCGAAGCTACGCCAGTAAGTCTTCGCGGCGACAGACTTCGCGTACCAAATTCGTCACGGGTTTATTCGGTGTCCGGCAGGAAGTGGCGATAATTCGGGTAATTTCGGACAATATTAAGCCAGTGGATGGTGGGTTAACCCGGCGTTAAGCCTCGAGCAGGCGGCGGGGGAGGGGCGGTGGCCGGAGGTCGCGTGTATTTAAAACGCGAATGCTCGCCGGCCGATTCGCCGTTTGAAGTTAAATGGAGTGTAAATGGCAGATAACAAACCGGCACTGTTTCCGATTACGGCATTCATTGTTTCCTACCATTATGCGCGCTCCGACGGTTTGTGTGTGACGCGGGTTACGGTTTACGATCTATTTATTGCCGCGCCACCCCCTCGCGGCTCGAACGACCGCGGCTTACACCATTGCACCACCCCTACGCCAATCCGCTTCTGCCCTGTTCCTGCTGCCGCTCACCTGCTCGCCGCGGTAAATACCTAACGAACGACTCGCCATACCCCTTATCGAAAACCTACTCCGCCACTCGAGCAAGCCGCCGATCGGAAACTCGCTTTGTAGCTTGGAAAACCCGCACGGTGTTGTCTTATAAGACGAGTGCACTTTGTACGGTGGAAGGTTAGTGATTTTTTTTTTCTTTTTTTTTTGATCGTACGACTGATATTCGATGACGGAATTTTGTGGGAAGCTTTGATCGTAAAATTGGTTCGGATGTTAGGCTAATTCTTGAAAGAACGTTGCGATGTAATGCTTGATCGGGAATATGGACAAATAATGCTATGGGCAAAGAGATCTGAATCTTAGAATTATCTAATACGTATTGATAGAACGGATCGTGATTTGGACACGACTGGTTCGCACGATTACCCTCCGATATTCATACAAAATGTCCACACCTATTTATATCATATTCGGTAAATTACGAGCAAATACGAATTATTTACAAATTGTTTCTACCTAATATTGACTAGACAGGGAATGTCTTCTTATCGCGCTCGTGCGTTAGAGCTAGAGAAATTAATTTTTTATGATACACGTATACTTGTTAAACGTCATACTAGAGTTTCCTTGCAACAATTCTGGTATGCAGATTGTGCGCGAATTATGCGACGACCTTAACTCATGCAAATGGAATGGATACGCTTTGAAATCACCAGTGTCATGATTTTTCCACGTAAAAAAGTGATACAGTGTCTACGATCATATTCAAGACGATACCGATTATTTTGCCGTCCCATTCACTGGCAGCGACAAGCGAATCCCGAAGACCGTAGATCGCTCGAAATGCAAATCATTTCAGATCCGATGCAACGGGAAAGTCTTCAAAATGGCGCCTTTTCTTCGATCCTCGACAAAATACTCGGTGATCAGCACCGCGTGCTCTTTCATTTTCACTTACTACGAAATAGTCATCTTCTTATCCCGATAATTGTCTCGCCAACAGGAATGCAGGCATGATCAGTTTCAAGTTTAACAATACATCTGCCTCTCCTCCCCCACCGCAGCTCGATCTCAATTCTCGAAGGAATACCCGCTGGCCAGTACCGGCTCGTCAGTCGAAGACTTCCGTCGTCACTTGCTGTGAACCGTAGTAGGCCTCCTCTTGACCTCCACCTGATCGACTATCGCGTCGCTCTCCTTATCCTGATGCGCCGTCATGTGCCTCGTGAGGTGGTGCCTCTCCCGAAAGCTCTCATCGCACACAGGGCACCTGAGTTTCTCCTCCCTCCGTCGCCTCGCCGCCTCCCCCGTGTTCTCGTTCTTGTGATGCGACCTCATGTGATAGACGAGGTCCGAGGTCATGCGGAAGGAGAGATTGCACTTGGCGCAGACATTTTGCGCCGGTAGGGTTAGGGCGGCAAAAGAGGGCGGCAAAAGGCCCGCCACGCCAGCCGCGGTCGCCAGGAACCTTGGCCTGGCCAGGGCGTCGGCCATGGGAGGAAAGACGGAGATTGGGTTGTAAGAGAGGTTGGGATAGACAGGCGGAAGGTCGGGCCGGAAAGCCGCGACCTTTGGGCTGGGCACCTTGGGCGGCTGAGGGATCTTCAGGTTCTCCAGGAGGCCCGGTTGGCCGGCCTCCGGGCCAACCAGAAAGGGGTAGGATATCTTGGCAGGAAAGGGCGCGTACTTGTAGCTGGTAGCACCGCCTAAGGGCACCACTGGAGGACTGACGCTGCTCTGGTAGCTAGCCCGATCGTCCGGCGACATCGAGGACCTAGGGGAGGTCTGACCGTCGTCCACGAAGCCGTTGCGTTGCGAGCTCAGGTTCACTTTGGTGAAGGCGCTGCGGGACTCGGCGCAGGCCACGCTCCTGTCGTAGACCTTGGCGCAGCCGAGGGGATCCTCGGGACAGGGCGCTAGGTGGTGGCCGGGGAACACCGGAGGGCTGGGCGTCTTGCGTAGACGCGCGGTCGTCGGCACGAACCTGCGACCGTCTAATTCCGGCGATAGGGTCGGCAAGGTCGGCGTGAGAGTCCTCGTGGCGACGTACGGCGGACTGAGAGAATTCTCCGTGCAGTGAAGCAGCCTTCGCCTCTCCTCCGTATCGTAGTGCTTGATCGTGAGGTTCTGGGGCAGCCTGGGGTCGGTCTCGAGCAGAGTCTCGTTCTCCTCTCGGAGGCGCTCCTGCTTCCTGCTCGCCACGAGGCGTATTTTCTCGCTCTGTCGACGCGCCAGGTTCTCATCGGGCGCGACGAGGAAAGCGACGTCGAAGGAGCGCTTGCTGGCTCGCTGAAGGGGATAGGATGCCCCGTCGGAGGTGACGTCGTTGATGGAAGCGGGGCTCGAGGATGTCAGCGCCGTGGTTGCCGCCGTGGAGGTCGCGGGGGCGGCGCGCTCGATGCCACCCGTGCGATCTTCCATTGTCATCCTGCTCGCTCCGGATGATCGACCTGCGACAATGACGGACAATGGCCGGTTTAATCGAGAACGACGGGAATGATGGATGATGGACGCGACCGGCCATCCGGGCCAGGTGTTGGCCGAACGCTTAATTGGGCCAATGGATCGTATTACCGGAATACTTTTCTCAAGCCCGGAAATTTATAAGCAGTATACTTGACGCGATTTACGAACGTGATCTGGACGACGGTGGAGAGAGCATGATCGTGGTTTTACACAGCACAAAATACATTGGTAAAGTTAATATCAATAAACTTATCAATGACGCTCTCGTATGAATCCCCAAACCAATAACCAATATTCTCGAGATCAAGAACACGTGCCGTACGAGTATTACTCGGTCAAAAAAAGCAGTAAATACATATCGAGTCACGCAAGAACATCATCGAAATACCTTTAAACTCACGCATATTCGCATTCACGAGTCCGGTTAAAAAGAGCACACATTATAATCCTACAAAACTCTCCACCGATCTCTCAAACTTGACACCGTCGATTCAAGGTAACCAAGTATAAAACCTAAATCCACGACCACCGCGAATCTTTGCCACGTTACACGAACATAACCCACGAGTAACGAACGAGGACTTACCGGATGGCGAGGCTTGGCGTAAATCCTCTTTTCACTTATCACGAACTCTCCAAAAACGAGGGGGCCGCGCTCTCCGCCCCCCTCCGGGGGAGATATATCCAAAACGCCTTACAGCATCGGATCCCACATTTTCCCCTCCTCCTCGTAGTCCTTCCAGCGCGAATGCACCGGAGCTCCGTGACGAAGCTCGGTGGACCGATCAGCCGTACGGCTGGGAAAACACTGAAGCAGAAGGAGACGCACAGCGTGTATCGGGCGACCACGTTAAAATGAGGCGACCGGCCGGGCACCCTCTGTATTTAGGGGTAGAATCCACGGAGGGTAGCCCGTCGTGGCAGGTGGAGGCGCAACGAGGGTGGCACCGGCCAATGGCAACGTTTCCAGGGTTATACGGGGGTGGAGCGTACGAACGGGGTGAACATATTCGCTCGTCGGGACGCGTCTGCTAGTCCCATCCAGACCACGCCTACATATTTCAGGTTCGACACATGTGCCCGGGATCGTCGTCGGCCCTTTCCTCCCCCTGGCCTCTCCTCGTTGCGCAACGCATTCCGCAGGATCTCGTCGCGGGGGCGGAAAAGGAGGGCGGAGGGGGGGGGGGGGGAGGGCTTCGGGAGAAGGACCGTGGGGGCGGCTGGAGCTGTAATTCAGCCTGACAAACGATCTTGAATATTTTTAACGCCCGCGCCAGCCTCGACTCCTTTTTTATGGCCGAGCTCCAGGATATTGGACGTTCGGCAGACTCGTCGAATCCGCTGATGGACCTCCACCGATGCCGATTATCCCGAAAATCGTGATCCCGACCGGCTCTGCCCCGACGCCCGCCTCTCGCTGCTAAATCCTTGCGCGAGGAGGATCGAGCCTCGTAGCGAGTCTCGAGAGTCGCGCGTTTGGGATATTTTTGAACGATAATGTGCGGGACGTGGTGTCGACTTTGTTCCGCGAGATTTTCGATATTCTTCTGTGGATACAGTTCTGAATTGTTGCTGCATTACGAATGGGGAAATGGAATTAATAGCGCTTCGAAATAAGCTTCTCTTCTTTGGGTAATGTATGATATAGAAAACGGTGATAGTATTCGTCTCATTGGAAATCGAGCATAAACTATTTTTTGGACCCGATTAAGACTGACTTAAAATTACTAAAACTTAAGAAGACTTACTTAAAAATAGGCGACGAAGTAGGGATAATAGAGATTGGGAATTATAACGACGAGGGTGAATAGCGATCTTTGAGTACACTTTTCAGCTTCGAGGCATTGCGATTTTCGCGACGATACGTCGATTCGAGGATATTCCAAAGAAAAGACTCGTTATCGAAACAGCTAATTGTGACCTTTCTGTCCGCGAGAGTCGTCGCTTCTATCCGTCGGTGAGCGATGAACTCCAAGGGAAGCCGGTCGATGGTCATCTTACGGGCAACTCGTTGCCGAAGAGAAATGAGGCGCGTTAAATCGACCGCATTGGACAGAAGGTGCTGGCAGAGCCGCGAGGCATCATCATTTTGCGGATTATCTTCCTGACGAATTCTCCCCATTTCTCGGCCGGTCCATAAATACAACGATCTTCCCAGGTGACATACGCGCTTTGTGGACGTTTTTCGGTGTATGCGTGTGTGCGTGTGTGCGAGTGATAGCCGTGCGCCGTTCGTTTTATCAACCTCGAGATCCCGATTTAGAGCTTACATTTCATAGTCGGAGACGTATTCGAGAACCAAGGATCTGCGCGTCGAAAGTTATCGCGTCCGTCTGGCAAGAAATCTCTGGCTGGGTATCAAAAATTGAGATCAACGGAGAGGGGAGGGGGGGGGGGAGATCTCGATCTTATGCCCCAAATGATAATTCCCGATACGCTCCCGAAGAAACGAGGTAAAAAGTCGCGGTACAGGGGCGAGCCAATAGGCGATCAATCATAAGCTGGTGATCCATTTTGCCGGGCATGTGAGAGCCGTCGATTTCTTACGCGACCGTCGGGATTCCGCGAATCCTACGGGGAATGCCTGGAGGTTAAAGGACATTAACTTCTTGATTGAGTCGGCAAAAAGTTGTAATGACTTTTCGATTGGGCTTGCCAGCCCCAGTGGAGATTCGTCGTTGGGAATTTGCTGAACACGAAAGGTACGAGCGTTTCTGTACGAAAATTTTAATGCGACTCTATGCTCTTAAAATAATCTGTGGAAAAAATATCTTCGATTAAGTGGATGCCAGTGGTTTTGTATTAGATTGAACTCTGTTTCTTCATCTACATTGCAATCTGACATTTTCAAAATTTTCTTATTCACCTCTTTTGACCTGTAAGTATTTCGTTTTTAAATAATTGTATGATACTCTTTTAGGACAAACTATCAACTCGAGGAGGAAGATCGGGAAAAAAGTTAAAATTTTTTCTGCCATTATTTTTTTATCTTGGCCGCTTCACAGACCTTCCCCTACGTTACAAATTAATTTACATTTCGAAGATATCAAATGGCGCATCCCAGACAGATTGGACGGTATCGGAGGAGTAGCAGCCGAATCTAATCCTAATTCGAAGTCGTAAAGTCAGGAAAGTCGTTAGAACGACGTTACGCGTGACACGCGTCGCACGACGGGGCGCTGTGAAATGTCCCTGTATCTTGGCACAGCCATTCCTGGCTTATGAACCATATTTATTGCCGATCATACAGTCCCGTCCCTGCAAAGTCGGAGATGGCGATATACCGATCCCTAATTCCACTTTATGCTTTAGCGCAGGCTCGCCGTAAGTGACTGTCTCGTCATATCTTCCACCAAAGCCCAGATTTTTGTACATTTTTTTTTCACGGCAAATGTCATCGATACGGCATATGTACAATACGTCAAAATCAACTATAAATTACGACGCAACTATTGTAGATAATAATTTCTACTCTGCACTGTCATTGCCAAATTGTACATAACAATTTCTGGAAATTAACTTTAACGTCGATATCAAATTTTGCGTAGTAATTGTTACGCTACACCCTACAATATATGATATTTGAATATATTTATATGTACAAAGAGGTATACAACATTTTTCGTATTTTTTAAAGGTACACGCTGCATTGGTTTCTTCGATATTGGCGTTTACCTTCGTATTTCCGCAGATAGGTTAGAAAGGGCAGTTTTGTGACGTTTAATTCGAGCGAGTTAAACGCGAGAGGGGTCACAAGGCGCCGTCCGGCACGTGGCAGACACGCGCGAGCTGTTAGCACTGACACTGGATTTTAGGAAGGGCTATTGCCGCTGACACTGGCTGCTATATACAAAGGGGACACCTTGCAGTAGATACCCTTCGCTTCGGATGATGTTGCAAGTTAACTCGTGCGAACATTTCTGTATGCTTCCACAAACCAACTGTTTATGAATATTAGACATACGCTTAGTACATCCCTCTCATATTTTTATCCTACATCTATAACAGCAGTTTTTTTTCCGGTTTTGGTCTTCAACGAGAAAAATTAAACATAGCAATGAACAGAGATACTTGTAAGACGCTTGAAATTCAGCGTGATTAAAGAAACGATTTATCTAATGCATAGACCACTCATCTTTCGAATATTAAAAGCTGATCTCGAGAATCAATCGAAAAAACAAAATCGAAAACACAGTTGATTTGTACACTACTGAGCCACATCAGCCAAATGCTTATTCGGATAAACACACAAATGCTCTTCCTGGTCCATCGTCGATCGAGCTTTACTTCAACCGCAAACACTGCCTCGTCCGGTCGGTCTAAATTTGCAAAAGCTCCGATTTATTAATTTGGCTCTGATCTCGTAATTCGATAATGGACCCACGTTGCACCGCACACTCCCCGCAATATCATATTCAGACGCTTTTCGCATGACCGACGTTAATGCACGAAGCGAGAGCGCGCTCACTTCTGCTGAGTCCATCCGGTGATAAATATGCAGCCGATGCAGTTGATGAGAAGAGGTCGTTTATCAATCACCCATTAACGCAGCCCCAGCGCTTCGTGCAGCTTTAACGGCTCCGACGAAAACCTGCTCGCTTCGGCGCCATATTTCACAGAATCATCGTGATTCTCTTCCGCTGGCTTTGGCCGAGCAGTCGATTTTCCATTAAAATCCGACGGGCACATTGGCCGGGTATCGAGCAGCGGCTCGCAAGAAACGCCTGTACATTTCCACGATAAATTAATAGTTTATCGGGGGAGCGTGAAGGGCGGAAAAATGCCAGCGCGAATTCGAGATCCGGAAAAACAGGAAGTAAAATATTGGGCGAGTACCAATAGGGAGTTGAGAGGCGCGTACAGTTGCGCACATATATTTTTTTTGTATATCATGCGCTAGGGCCGGGCGAGTGAGTATCGCGAGATTCTGGCAGATTCATAGCGGGCGATAAATCCTGGAGGAGGAGGAAGGAAGATAGGAATCCTTTAAAGAATCCTTAAAACAGGGTGGTTTCCTCTGAGCCGATAACAAATTGAACGCGTGATGAGTTCTGCGGATTGCTGAAATAACCGGGCGCGATGTACGCCCCTGACGAAAGGGATGAAGTATACGGCCGTTCTACCGACTTTGGAAGATTTGTTTCTGATTTACGCCCGGGGCCATGCATATCAAGTGCGGCGGTGGGTGTTTTTAAAGCGTCTTAATTCCACGTGTATCAAGCAACGTCTCGGTATTTGTCGCCCAATTTGAGATTTCCGGCAGCCCCTCATTCCCGGAAAATTTGCATCTCCTCTATACAACGCCACAGCATTCTTCTATCCCCTCAACTTCGTACCATATATCTCATCGTATACTTCCTCGAGCATCAAATTCCGTCCTCAATTACGCGTGTATTAAACTCCAGGACACCACTTTAAACGACGATACATCAAAACGAAGGTCACGCTTATCTCCCATATCCAATCCGCAAATACGAAAAACTCGAAGCACCGTTCTAGGATCGGCTCGATGTTAGCTAGAAAAATTGTAAGCGTATCTCGATCGCTTGCGCTCCCCACGTCGCCGTGCTTCTTCGCCATTTGAATTCACCTTCTGTGCCCGAGCTACGGTGGAAGTTTGTCCCCGGTCTCGTTCTTGTTGATATCATCCCAGCGATATCGGGTTGCTCCGCGGTTGCTCGGGGAATTTAATTCTATTCGAAGTGCCGCCTAAGATGCCACCTTCGGCTCTTATCTCTGTGCACACGGTGGGCTGCGCGTGGCGGTTGCTTATGTGTTACGTGAATACCTTACCTAAACGCCTGGGAGGGAAGCGTTTCTGCGTGCCGTTAGCCCCGGTGGGGAACACCGGGAGCACCCACACCGAGGAGGGGGAGGGAGGGGGGGAGGGAGGGAGGGCTGGCGGTAGCACAGTGAGGGAGTCGACCGAGGAAAATTAATGTGACTTCCAACCGGGCGCTATCGGACGGCGCTATCTCGCGCCTCGCTCGCGGAAAACGTGAGTCGCCTAGCCGAGAAGTTTCGGAATTTAAGCCGCGGGCACCCGGAAAATGCGCCGTAATCGTGCCTTCGAGCACCCGATACTTTCGACGAACTCTCGCGTAACTTCTGCCGCCTCGTAGGATCGCTTTGTGGAACGCTATCAGCCCTGTATCGCGTATCTTAGCATCGATAAAGCGGGACATTATTCGCGTCTGGAGAAGTTAATGGGACGTCTAATTAGCCATATGTCGAAGATAGATTACTTCACGAAATGCGACTGTATTCTTATGTGTATCGTGTTCTCTCGGATGCCTTGTTGTATCGTCTGCTTCGCGACTCGAGGTTGAGGGAAAGACGCTTGGGATTCTTTTTGTCGTAAACCACTCTTTACTATGTATAGAACTAATAGTTTTCTTGAGAAATAAAAGAATAAGAGGAAAAAAATAAAATATAAATAAATTCAATAGTTTTTCTGTGGTTATAAGCAACTTCTGTTCTTACGTAGATTCCATTTTCCTTTGAAAAAATCGATAAACAGGAACACGGAAGTGCAGCTCCATCAAAAATCGTATACCATCTACGGGCATGTAATCTTATCCGAGGAGATAGACCAAGCATCTAAATATCCATGCAACACGAAGCGTCGGTCCAATCGCTTTATACGACGCCATAGTATCCTTCTGACTCTCGAGATCGATAACAAAGCACTTGGAAGTACGGCCCGATCGAAGAGCGCTCTTCATCCAGCGCGAGGTGACTAATCGCATCTGGACGAATTAACGCAGCGTCTAAGTATTCGCGCATCGTTAATCACTGCTATGACTCGCTCGATGCACGCGCGATGCGCCCCCGGAAGTGCTTCACTGATGTCGATTTAATTCTCCCAAATGAGTATCCCTGTACGAGCATTCGATCATCGCGGATGATTCCACCAACTCCCATATTCATCCGCACGAATCTTATCGAATAAACCAAAAGGCTCTCTCATTCCTCCCAATAGAATTTATCGTAAAAACCAACATTACTGTACACTACCATCGACCATAATATATCCTACATAACTTGTGCGGTGGACTTTTATTATCGCATAAAACAGGCTATCGCATCATCAACATCTATTAAGAACTCAGTCCAAAGGTATCCTCGCTACTAACATCTAACTTCCCATCGAAGATTTAAAAAGGAAAAGGACCACTTGTATTCGATACACGAGGACACTTTCCGGGCCACCTAATAGAGGCAGACCAGGCAGATTCTTCCGCACTTCCTGGATTACGCTCGCCGAAATCTTATTTCAAGTGGCGTCTAGAAGAAGTTGGGGGGCAGGGGGTTGGTTTAAAGCGCGCGGGGTTCGACTCTCCCCTCGGCGCGCGACGGGCGCGGGCAGAGAATGGGGCTGGAGGTGGGACGGGGGTCGGTGGAAGGTGGATGGTAGGGAGTTATTAGAATGGTCCGGAAAAGATGGCGCGGAGTCGCTCCGTATTTTTATACTGTATGGCCGCTGCTTTGCATAATCCCGCACTTAGCTCGCTCGTCCCGAGATGCCGGCCCGCTATGCAGATCTCCGCGGCTCTGAAAAGCCGAACCTACCGAGGAGCGCTTCGCAGTTCCAACGAATGATGGACGACGCGCAGACCGAGCGCAGGAGCCTGGACCCTCCAGGTTCTCCTCTCTCCCTCCCTCTCTATCCCACCGCCAGGAAAACTCGTTCGCGGCGGTACGCACTCTCTCGACGGCACGCTACATCGACGCTTCGGATTAATATTAACCGCGGCACTTCCACGCGCCCGACGATCGCCCATAAAATGCAAACTAGACGGGAAGGACAAGAGCGTACTTATTTGCCAAGAGATCGGAAGCCTGCGATTCCTTGCTGGGAAAAATGGCACGACTTGGGTTTGATGGGAACGAAGACTCTTTTGAAGGACTCGCAGGATTTGAGCCAAGGTTATTGGATATTGATATGAAACCCGATGAATTATAGTTTGTTTTTGATAATCGAGGAATCGTAGTGGAAGATCGAACAATGATAACGGTCGATAACAAAAATCAATGATGTGAAGCTTAAGAACAGAATTGGGGTAGAGTGGTCGATAAAAATGTAAAGAAATGCTAAGAAACTAAGATCTTGGTTATTGGGCTTGACTACGTGATTAGGGTATTATATACGGATCTCTGGATTTAAACTATAACTGGCTATAAAACGTTAATTATAAATACAAGTACGAGCGAACAATACCCTATTCCTGCATTGTGGAGGTCAAGAACTCGATTTACGCCTATTAATCCTCTCTCAATGTGTACCTGTTCTGAAATCTATTCGAGACATTAGATGCCTTGGCTACCCAACCATGGCGATGCGCGTGAAATAAAAGTAAGATCGAAAAGAAGAAAGACAAAGCGACGAAAATATATCGTTCCAGCTCGAGAATCGATGTCGCGCAACATTTGTCACGGTATTCTACTTGGTTCAAAGATCAACCGGTAATCCACTGGCTACTGTGCGGGCGGAGATGTCTCATTTGCACCGAGAAATCACATTCCTCCTCTCTCGCCTCCATTCGCTGCCATCGCACCACGCCGGTCGAAAGCGGAGAAAGAGAAGAGCAGAAGTGCCGAGAAAGCGCGAAAGGCGTCATCAATCTTACCGCGAGGAGACCCGGGACAACCGTGGCGTCGTTCTGGATCTCACAGATGTGACTTGATTCTCTTCCGACATTCCCTGGAGAAACGAACCTAGATTAAGTCTGTCGCGCGTGTAATTTGTCCGAGTCCCGATTTTCGAACGGTCCCCGACATTTTCGACGCGCCTAAACTCGATCAACACCTGCGCTCTATGCGCGAACAAAACTGAATGATCATCCCTAATACACTGTTTAAAGTCAAATCCGTCGTTAAAAGCCCAATGCTTATTTATCGCAAACAATTTTCTACCTAAGAACATAAAAACTTTTTTCACAATATCATTAAATGATTATTAAACAAATAAAATGAGATAGCGTTAGCAACAGCTTAAATATCCTCTCTGTTTTTTATAGCGTATATTTTCATCACATATAATCAAGGATATAGTAGGTTATTGAACGAAGTGTTGGCTTTACTATAATTAATTGCAAATTGTCAAGCATCTCTTATCTATCGCATTCATTCAGCACACGTACATATCGTCGGATCAAGAAATTGACGGTAAATAATACTACAAGTAGAACCAACCACACGCAACCGGACACTGATGGGTGAAAAGTTCGAAGGGTCCATTTCACGCGCTTACTTATGCACGAACATATGTACGAGGTATCCAGTTTCGCTATCTTTCGATGCGCCAATTGTGCGTTCATCGCCCCTAACTGCGCTGTCAGAAGCAATCACGCTGGATCTTGAAGCCCGACCCTCGCCTAGCCGACGCTGATGCACCTGCTTCGGTACCGGTGTACCGGACCTTTCATGGTGCAAGATAAACATCGGGACAGCTCCTAAATTTCGTATCGTTCTGCACCCCCGAAAGGGCACCAAAAAAAGTTAAGAAGTACATTAGTGTAATATGTTGTTTTGCCCGATCATTTGATGGCACCGACTACTGGAGTCAAGTAAGCTAGGATCCACCGCTTTCAAGGTGAATTACGAAACGTTAGACCCACGGTACACGAGATTTAAAGCTAAATTCCTCGAGCGAAGAACTAAGCTCCAATCCAATCATTACAATTATCGTGAGAGATAAACGTCTAGGACAGACGCATAATCGTTCGTAACATATCGATACACCATACAATAAAGATATCAATAACATAGTGATAACACAATTTTGGAAATCAACATTTAATTTACAACACTCTTACCTTCGAGATAACTTCAGCTAGCATTGCCCAATTCGGGTAAGTGAAACATCAAAAATATCCAGGAGACCGTAGTATCTTATCCTAAAAGAAAGCGCGATTGACTCGATACAAAGTACATCGGAAAAGAATCGTCGCGCTCACAGAGGTTTAAGGATTTGAATCGAGAAGCGGCTGAGAACGCACCTGCAAGAGCATCCAGTCGGTATCTGGTGGGCTTCCAAGGATTTAGCCAGGACACATCCCGCGGGCAGCGAGCGTGACGAACTCGGTCACGGTGGATGCCGCAACCCGAAGGATGCCGGGGTATAAAACCTCTGGGCCGTTGCAGCAGCGGCCACGTAACGAAAAGCACGATTATGCCAGAGGAGGAGGCGGAGAGGGCGAAACCGGGAGCATACCTTAGTTGTCCGCTCGTAAAGCAACCCCGTATGCCCGGGAGTGCGTGCCGGTGCTTTCTCTCTTTCTCCTCCAGTCCTCGCCATTTCTGCGCTTCCGCCTCGGACTTTCTCCCTTCCTCGCGGCCCACGTCTCCGCGGCGTGTTTGTTAAACGGGAGGAATATGCATGAGAGTGTGGCCCGCCGTGGAGTTATGCTACAGTGATCTTAACGGTGGACGCGACCTTAAATATGTACATGCGATTCCCTGGAGAGGGTAATCGTGATGGCCAGAAACGAGCCGCCGCGTCGAAGCTCGTTCCTGTGGCGTAGGATTGCTGGAAAGGTACTGTGCAGAAGAGGAGGCGGATAAAAACGCTGGGCTTGAAAAATCTCCCGACGCTCATAGGTTTGTGAACGTCACCGAGGAAACATTTTGGTACTCGTGAATTTAGATTGGAAACGAGGGATGTATTCGGATGAAAATAATGGATATTCGTAGCTTTCCGTATACTCGCTTCTCGCGAACGTGAATAGCAAGGATATTTTTTAAGAGCGTTTACGTACAAAAGGAAAATACGCGTGCATTACACATTTCCACGCGTTTGTTCCTCTCTATTGTGTAATCTATTTTCGTGAAATCTAATGGAGGTCTGATTAAAATATGATGATGGAGGTATGGAAGCGAAGAAAGCTAACCGACAAGAAGACAAAAATATTGAAATAATACATGTCGTGGGATAATAAATTCCAGCGTTGGGATAAGGCCAGGCGATATCCTAAAATACTAATAAAAAGTTCTAACTTATACAAGTAACATTTTTAGGATTTTTTAATATTAAATTTCAAGTTCTGCTACTTTCTTTATTAAGCTCTTTAAATAAAAATATATATCACATTTCTATGTATACTATACAAAACTTCTCTCACAATTGTATAACCCAGTCGACCATGGACCGCACAGATAACTTAAAGGTCGGTGATGCGACGCAGCACATATTTCTCAGGCGCGGAGAGGTAAACACGAACCTGCGGTTCGTCTACTCGAGGGAAAAAATACAGGACGTGTCCCTGCAAACACGAGTCGGTCTCTTGCACGCGTATGCATATACGTAGGACATATGGTGGTTGGCACGGTGCTTGGCCCCCACGCAAGAACTCACCGAGACTTCTAGAGCAGGGTTCACCCCCTTGGTTCACTTCTCCCACCCCAAGAGTCCTCATGAGTTTTCAATGAGATTAGCGGCCCATCTGTGCTGAGACCGACCCCATCGCCATCATCGACCATGGACAAAGCTAGTCAACCTGCTCACTGCCCGTACACTTCTCCATGGGGGTCTCCTATGCTTCGTGGTGTACACACCGTACATGCACTTGCCGCACAAACCCATCCACGGTGCCGTGGCCCTGGCCTAGGTTGCACGATGGTTATAGAAAATACCACGTTTTCGGCCGCCCTCATCATATGGTCGCATTTAAAGTCGCCATTGACCGCAACGCTTGTGGGAATCGTGGAGCTCCAAAGTGTCACTTTGGTCCCTCCATCGTTCTCGTATTCATACGCAATCTGCGACTTCCGCCATTCGAGATATAATGCATATATTTCAAGTTTCTTGTAAGCTCCATATAATGTACAAGCGCCTTTTTATCCACATTTTGCAGAATGCTAGATGTCGATCTGAACCGAATATTTCACGATATGCGTTTAATGGATTATATGAATAAGATGCGGGAGGAATGTGTAGGATTAAAAGTGGGAAATCACGGAAGACATTAGGAGAAGCCGCAAAAGCGAGCCGATTAAGGAGGGAAATGGTATCGATCCCTCGCTACGGGGCACGTTACTTCGGGGGTACTGGATTTGGGTCCATGGTGGCCCATATGGAGCCTGCCGAGCGCATATGTTACGACAACGCCGCTAACGACCTGCCTTGGGCCTCCGTAATGCTAAACTGCGGTTCGATTCTCACCCCATGAAACTAAATAACCATTCGATCGTCGTTGGTAAGGAGGTAATCAGAGGCGCTTCAACTTGTATCCCTTAAGATTTAAGGTCATTTGCAGTAACATTAACTCCCAATACCCTGAAAACCTCGATCTTAACTGAAACCTTAAATATTTCATGTACGTTGTGCAATTTGCCTAACAATACCGCTTCCTGAATTTCTGAATTAGTAAGTAAAACGATAAAACGTTTAGACTCACGTTCATAGCTCGCGATAAATTTGCGGATATAAAACCTGAGATTCTTCCCGACAGGCGGCTTCTTTCCGAAAGTCTCTGAACCCGATAAGCACCACTGGAAAGTCGCCGAAGGGTTCTTAAATACTTTGGCCAGGCGGAATCCCGCGATGGTTCCGCCCCCTTCGCTTTTTTGTCAACCTGCAAGGCAAAACGAGTTACGTATTACGGCGAGGGGGTAGCCGTGGGGTGGACTAGTACTCAATACCAGGTTGTATGTTCTGCCCGTGCCATCTGGCGCGCTATTATACGAGTATTTTAATTTAATTAACTCGGTGCATCGATCGATATTATCGGCGCTTTCCCGGGATTAAGCTTGTACGTGGACCACCAGCGAATTCGAATCTGCCGTTTAATTAGGATTTCGAGCGGTCGCGCGAGCAACAGATTTTATGGAAACAACGCCGCGTTTCTGATTTGAGAGCGCATCGATTGCGCTACCGCTCTTCTCTTTTTTTTTTTGTTCGCTGTTGAGTTTTGCCGGCCGACAAATCGTACACGATTTTTTGAAAGCAAGCTCAAAGTTGCGAGAACGTTTGTCCACGCACTCTTCGTGTACGACATGATCGCTTTTTACCAGGTTAGGATAATTAATCAGAATAATATTGAAACGTCCATCAATTTCTAGAAACTGAATAAATATGATAAAACTCTAATAGTGGGAGAATAATTTCTTCCATAAAGGACTAAATATTCATTGGATCTACGTGCAATTTGACTCGATCTTCTTCTACACTATTTTATGAACGAACATGCGTACACAATTGTTTAAAAATACTTTTCAGAGCAAGAATTCCTATATCGCGATATGTAAATCGCTGAGATTTCTAATATTAATATTTTGTAGTCACGAGTGATGTTTCAAACTATTGTAAAATGTGCTTGCCTTATACTGAGCAAAAGTATAATGTAATGAGCAGCATGCGCATCATATGAAGGGGATTCACAAACCCTTCAGTTAAAAACCCGCTCTTCTCGAAAACGTACATTACTAAGTAAAAGCGTATGCCATCCCAAACATAAATGAGGAACGTTCTAAAATTTCCTAAAAACGATTCCATCCTACATCAGCGATCGCTAGTTGCCAAGTTTAAGGCAAGACGTAGCATCTTCTCGGTGTCTAGCAGTCGCAGTGCCGTTCCCGTATTTACAACATATTTGCGGCAGCGCGAACACAGCTCTTTGTCATAGGCGAGTGATTTTCGGACCGGCGGTACCCCCATGGAGAAGAGCCAGTGCGCCATTGTACTCTCAGGGGGTCATTGTGATCGAGCGTACCCTTATCCACGCTGCACGGTGCACCTCCCCTACTCGTGCATCTGTCCTCAATCAGCGACCGACGAAAATGGGATATATGCGTTGATTTGGCGGCAAAACTATTGTCCGGTAGCCAAGAAATGCAGTCGTTGTAGCAGCATCGAAAGGTACTTCACTAGAGATGATAACGACCTTTCTTGAATACAAAAAATCTGTTAAGGATCATCAGCTACGTTCATGGACTTTTTTCATCGCCCAGTTTCTGGATGTATCATGGATAAAGATGGAAAAGGATAGAAGTTTGGATAGAACAAGAAAGACTGGGCATCGATCCCTTGGCAAAGGGACAATACCATCCCCAGCGTTGAACTTTGGATACGTGGGGATGAGGAGAGAATCGGGGCGCTCCTCGTAAGAATGGGGCACACTTAACTCGGGGCTGCTTAAACAGTTGTTTGATCGGCATTATGCATTAGCATGTGGCCGCTGCCACAGTTTATTAGCGGTACAGTGTCGCAGTGTCCCTGTTACGCCCAGCGCTATACGATTTAAATGTCTCCTGCTTTAAGTGCACGAGGAAGCGGCGTGAGTCGAGCTTTGGAAAAAGTGAAAGGAGTAATTGAGTCTTGTAATATTTTAAACAATCACGGTGCAGTGAACTATAGTGTAATTCAACGGAACCCAAAGATCCTTGATTCCAGCTTAGCTGCCATCCCAACCATCATCACGATATATTAATACAAATATATTAATACTTCTGAAAAAAAAAATGCGCAAAGAAGCAAAATAACTGGACGCATTTAATCATTCAAATACCGCGAGAAAACGATGAAAAATCCCAGAACGTGCACCTGTGTAAATATAAATAATGAGAACAAAAAGTAATGGGCAGTGCATTCTCATTGGCTCGATGTTTACAACTTCAGAGATCGACCTGCAATCGCAAACGAAAGTCCCAGAAGGGTCAGGGGCGACATACGCGAGTTAAAATACGTTCCCGACGGCCGCGATACGATGCAAAGGGTGCGAAAGAAGGTGGAGAAAAAGCGTGCCTGGCTCCGGGCCATCGCCGCTGGTCTTCTTCTTCCAACTGATAAGGGGGGATATCCGCGAGATTCCGCTCTTCGGCACGAGAGAAAGGAGAAAAAGAGAGGGAAGAAAAAAGGAAGAAAGAGGCTGGCCAAAGGGGGACGAGAAGCCAGGAGAATTCCTTCCCGAGCGATCGCTCCCGTCGGTTTAACGCTTCCGCCGGTTCATCGGCGGAGTCCTAGGTATAATATTCCGGATATTAAATCGCTTTTAAATCGGCTTAGCGTTAACTAGTGGCACTTTAAGCTGCCCGGTGAAATGATTATCAGAGCCTCCCATTCCGTCGGCCTCGGGCTAGCTGTTATCGCCCGTTGATTAATTGTTATGCAATATGACGTCACACACGCCCGCCTACCCGGATTAGAATCCCGCGGTGGAGCACATCACGGCGACTGCCAGGGTATCTCTCCCTCTACATCCGCACGGGACCCCCTTCCCTCTGCCCCCTCCCCCCCCTACTCCTCGCCTCTTGCACCCCTGGCGGAGCCCTCTCTTCCACGGAACATACTCGCAGGGCACAGCGCCGAACGTGGAACGGAGGGATCGGCGCGAAGTTTCCGGCTAATCCTACGAATTTGAGCCGGCCGAACATAGGACGCTGATGAATATTGATACCAACTCGGTGGACCTCGCACACGGCGATGCCCTTCTTCCGCCACCCTTGGGCTGAGAAATGCAAGGTGTCGGGCGCGCCCGCCTCGAAAGGCAGTTGCAGCTGCAAGGCGTGGACTCTTCAGCGTCGATGCCACTGGCTACTGTCCGGACGATGTTCTAGCGATACCTGGAATAAGGTACCTAGAAGGTAAGCGTGGTTTAAAGAGATGGAGGAGGAAAGAGGAGAGATGATGCATTGATATGAGCATGGAAGTTAGGGAAGATGATGTTGAGGAGATGATGATCTGAGAAAATGCGATGATAAAGGGGTTAGGGATTTTTGGAACGTAGTATAGATGAAACTCGGTTGAGCCGTTTTAATAGTTGTCCAGCTCGAGGATCTGCCTGGATATGTAAATACTTAGAGGTAGTGAATAGAGTTTTGAATTAAGTTTTTCCGAAGCGACGAGTTTTGCTCCTTGGAAAATCTCGCCTAATTCATCGCGTAATCCTAATCGTGCTCAACAGCTTTTTATCTGTATTCACGGATTTCACAGAGTATCGTACTTTTGGATGGAAAATCATTTGTATCTGTAAACACGATATGATCTTCCCAGCTAAAACTCTTTGTTTTCCACAACCTGAGCATTAACTCTTTGCGCAGTCTTATCGTTAGACGTGCCTAAGCGGGCTTTAATCTTACGAATCGCGGACCTTTGATTCCTTTGTTCATATACCTCCTTAGCTTACGAAGTACAAAGCTGACGATTTGGGACTCGATGCTCCGTGGTAACCTTGCTCCATTATTTTCCTAAATAAAAGAAACCATAAATCGCGGGTGTACAGGCCCGTGGAGGAACCGCGGCATGACTCCATTATATCCTTCGCGATGAACGGTGCCCTTCTTCGTCGGCCATTATGCCACGGAGATAGTAAGGAAGGAGCCACCCCTTTATCTCGGTAGACTCCACGGCGAGAGTAATGCGCGGAAATCAAGGGTTAATTCCTTGGCGTCGTAAAGCATTTTATCTGGCCCCGGTACTGGTTGGTGCAGGAAATATTAAAATATGGCGATATATCACGCACAGCGGGCGCAGTATTCGAAATAGCGGATCCAGATTCGAAAGGCAAGTAACTCCGCACGAGGCATCGTTTTGGCTGATGATTTCTTCCCAAAAGTTTTATTCGATTGTGCATCAGCCAAATTCGTCACGCTTCTACGCGACATTGATGCTTTAGTCCTTATTCTTACTCCTTTCTGGAATTCTCCGTGGGATATAAATATCGTCAGCGGATATTACAGGATAAACAGTAGACAAACAGGTTATAGATTGTGAATATGTTAAATTTGAATTAACACGTTGAACGCCCAGCGTGAATCAGTGGAGTTTCTCCCGGAGAATAAAAATTAAAATTAATAAAAATAAGATTTTTTAAATTTTGTATAATATTTAAAAAACAAATTTAAATATAAATAAAATTTTAATTTTTAGTATAAGTATATATATTTTATTTTATTATTTTATTATCAATATAAGTATATTTTTAATGTTTGTTTACGTTATAGATTTGCTTTATATTGTTTATACTAGTTATAACTGTGTTAGAAATAAAATTGCTATAAATTACCTTCAAAATCCTATTTTAATCGGATAAAGAAGAGTGTCACATGTTTACGGGTAACAAGGCCTTCGCGGAAACATAGCCCTTACCCATATATGACCGAATTGCCGCTCAACGTGTTAAAGTCATCACCTAAGTTCTGCTCGTAATATGTATATCATAATTTGGCAGTTCAACACCCACGTTAAGCAATACCAAACACCTGAAACAGCGAATACCGAAAATCAGACCAAAGAGCGTACAATCGGGAATCGATCGTAAAAGATGGGGACGATAATGCAGCGAAGCCGTAGGGAAAGCCTGACTTTCGAGGGGCGGTTTTTTTAAGCCTGTGAGAACGAAACCACTCGGAGAATACGCATACGTAAATACCATACAGCGCGCACATGCGTATACCGAGGAACATACTACGTAGGGACCTTCGGACCTCTAACACCTGATCCCTACTAAAGATGCTATCGCGGAAATTGGATTCGGTGTCAGGGTGACCGCTGAAACGTATAAGCAGACCGTAAAACACTTTTTAGCGCACGAGCACCTCCGCATCGGAGGATTAAGCTTTATGGACAGATAACGATCGTGGATCCAACCCCGTTTCGACTCGTCCTTCCTACCCCTCCAAGGAAGAATAATAACGATAACCGCGATTATTCCCGCGGTCCAAACCCAATATTCCGAGATCTCATTCTCGATGAGTGAAAATAAGAGGAAAACGATGGTCTTAACCAGGGCCGGCTTCCGAGGGCAGATCGTGCCTTTCCCATCTGCGTAAATCGGGGCTCCTCCAATATTTCCAACGGGCGAAACGTCGCCTGGAAAGTCATTCTTTTCGTGGTAATGGAGCCAATTCGGGTCAGCGAATTGCCTTATTGACGGGCAGCCTGGGCGGCCGGAGGGACTTTCAGCGTCTCAGATGGAACGCAAAATCGAGTTACGACGACGCCATCGTCGTTGCAATAAGCGGCGTGAAAAAGGTGCCGTGGCCGTCAGCAGGGAGGTGACTTTTACGGTTCCCAGCCGAGGCGACATGCTCTGTCAAGTCTTACATGTCCCTCCGTGATCAAATCGCTATTCCTGAAACCCTGGACGATACCGCCAGGACGATTTTTGTAATTGACTGCAAAGCAAAAGTCAAACGAATCTTGCACCGTGGATATTCTGTTTTATTAATGATTGCGTTGTACATAGATCGCTGCGACTGTTTGATCTACCGTTCCACGCAAATGTTCCTTGACGCCGTCAAGTCGCCAGAAATGCAATTCGTTAAGTTTATGTTAGTAATCGGTTCTACAACGTGATCTAAATAAAAAGTCTAATGTGAAGCGCCGCTGACTTTAATGATGCATCAAATATTTGAATGCACTTCGTATCGTGCCCACAGTGGTATAAGATATCGAAATATACAGATAAAGTATCGTTTCACGTTCACTTGTAACACGATGAATAACGACGCGAAGGACAATTGGTACGTTAAAGGAACGAAAGATCTCTCGAGTGAAAGAAAACTTGTTAAGAAAATCCCAACTAGCGTGAAAAATATCCTTTAGTAGGTTTCGTGCAGTTTATGAAGTTTAAAATGAAGGTGCAAGAAGTTAAATTGAGAACCCGGACGGACACGTTGGCCGATAAAATGCGTCGGAGTACTCGAGTCTCTCGATGACGTAAAAAAGTGCCCCGGGGATGGCGGAAAGGAAACGGAGGAGGGTTGGAATAAGGCGCGGAGACGTTTATTCGCCCGGACAGGAGCCGAGTGACCGAGTCAAGTAGAACGTACAGCTTGGTCACAGTCGGTTTGATCTAATAAAAAAGGCAAGGCCTCTCTGTCCTTCTCCAATTTTCTCGCTTTCCCTTGAAACCAATCCTTATCCCGATCCTCCAATTTGACCCGATCGAACGTTCCATTCGTATTTAATCCGTTAAACCCATTATTCTCTCCTTCAGAATTGCTGGGCGATGGATGATAACCGGTTATATCGAATCGAAATATGGTTGTGGTGCAAAACGATTCGCGTAAAAGGCTGAATGACGAAGAATAACGAAGATCTAGCCACCGCTTGGCCGTACACCGAGTAAAAAGCACGTGAGGATCGACGAACGGTTCCTCGCGCAATAAAAAGTACATCGTGGTACAAATTGAAGTGCGGCACAAATTGATACAAGTTTGTACAATATCATCGTTTAAAGTCAGTATTTCGATGTTTCAATCGTTGAATATTGTTAATAATGCTAAACAGAAATGAAATGAAAGTAGAAGAGATTTGTTTGTCGAATACGGTTTCGACTATATATCAAATAAGGATGCAGTGGACACCACTTTCCCACTACCATACGCCACTTTAGGCTGCGTAATAATCGATCGAGATGCGCAGGCAATAAATAGTGAGTACGACCATTCGGTATCGCGAAAATTATAACGAGTTTAGTACAGCTAGGGGAGATTCACGGTGGTTCAGGGAACAGATGTCCAAGCTTTTACCCCATTTTATACCATTTAAATATCATTCGTGTCCTCGAAAATTTTTCGCGAACTTGTACAGTGAAATAGATGTCAAATTACACACATATTTTCACCAAAACTCGGTTATCGCAAGATCTCAAGTTCCTCCTACAAAATTTTCCACCCTATATATATATCTTACAAATTTGACCAAAAAACGTACATTCTTATTCCACGAATCGTTATACTTTCAATAATCATCCACGTGAGGGATAATTTCGGAGTAAAAATGTCCCATCCACGACTCACTCCATACCAACTATTTTCAACGATAATAAAATTCAAGGAACCAAAACTATTAGACCTCGTAATCCTCTCCCGTATTTAAGCTCGATATCGAAAATCGAGGAAAGCAACGAGGAGCAAAGAGCCGACGATCCCTAGGAAACCGATGGAACGCGCAAGATTCCGCGGGCGCGGCGTGCATCGGAGCCAGGGCTCTCTTTTTTCCTCCTCGTCAGCGTGACGGCCGATATAATCCGCGGTTGATCAGATTAAACGTTGCGCACAGGGCGAGGCGGAGGCGGAGGCGGCCGCGAGGGTGTGGCGGCGGCTAGGAACCACGACCCACGAGCACCACCACCGCCATCGCCATCACGATCGCGGCCACGACCACCGTGTCGCCGGATGAAAGAGGCTCAAACTCACCGCGCCGTAAAATAACATTGTACCCGCGATACGACCGAGGATGCCCGCACTCGCTGGAACGGGGAAACCGGGTGGACGAGGCGAAAACTCGAGAGGTTTCTTTATTTTCCCGGCCGAACTCGACGTACTTACGTTAAGTACCGCGAAACCGTAGCGGTCCACGATGGCGAACGTAGCGCCGAGTGCGAAACACCGAACGGAAGTACAGTGGCGCGGATCGAGGGGGACCGTTTCACGGCTTTTCGAAGGGTCGCGTTTGCGGCTCTCTTGGCGCTTAAATAACGTTTAAAGGAAAACGATACCCGCGAAGAATTTGGCGCGTTTCGCGGCGCATCGCGTTGATCGCCGCGCGGATTTTCTTTTTTGTACTACAGACGCCTTTTCCATGACGCGATTAACGTCTCTGTCATATTCGATACTATAGAACTTTGTTGTAAACTCAGCTCGAATCCGCGACGCGGTTCTTCGATGGTTTTGAAAAGTCTTGCGTGTGGACATTAAATAATTCGCGAATAAAAATCAAATAATGCGTAACGTTTAATTAATTCGCTTGAAAACTGTTAAAAATCATCTATCCCTCTAGCTGAAACTCGATGGAGGATCATCGTACACAAAACTATCTTGCTTTATTATATACAACGTCGAACAGTAGGTATATTTATAAGAACTTCCTTCGCTATTTCCCGAAACCGAATCGATCCCCGTTGTGTCTGACACGTATCACGCGTTGGCCTGTATTGCCAACGAGGATCAGAGGTATCCCACGTTCTCAGCATAGTCACCAGGAAATTCTCGCCTACGCCACTGTAACAAGGGTGAGGCAAGCGTAGTGGAGCGAAACGCGGCGGTGGGCGGTTAGCAGGGGGAGGGGGGTGAAACAGGGTGTCGGGGGTGGAGATTACGGCGGGACAAGCAATATTAAGCGACCGGGAACAAAAAGACGATCCACCACGCCGGATTACCCGCGATGCACCGCGTTGTCCCGTGAAATTGATACGCGAGTTGCTTTTTAACGGGGATACCGAGGAGCGCCGACCGGCGCGGCACCGTTGGAAATATTCGTCGCGATTTAGATAACCCGGCGATGGGTACAAAAGGAACGTACCCCTCTCCCCCTCGCCCCTCTTCGCGAGCTCTGTCAGGGGAGAGTAGTGGAGAGGGGGTTGGGGGGGGGGCGAATAAGCGAGGGCGCAAGGCGAGGGAGTTAACGAGGAAAGACTGAAAATAATTAGATCCTCGATCACCCGGAGGAGACGCTCGTCTTTCGTTCGTCCGCCGTTTTTGCGCCGATCCCACGATCGTCCTCTGCCCTGATCAGTCCCAGTTTCGTTATGCGCGCATCGAAAATCCCGCTTGCCGAGCGTAACGACGTCCTGACCGAAATTATTTGCCATCCCAATATTTCTCCCGGGCCTCAATTAAAAACCAATATTGCGATTCTTACCTTTGCTTGCCGCCGGTTGCTATATATCACGAGACATTTCGCGGCGCGCACGGCTATTCCCAGGGCGTGCGGAATTCCTGGCGATGCAATAGAAGAAGAATTAGAAGCGAAATGCATAATGTTCCGCGACGTGTTCGCCGCACGAGTTCGCAACGCGGGTCACGTACACCGAAGTTTATCTAAATATTGCGGCATCAAAAAAAGCAAGTCGCTGGTCAGCTCGCGTATCAGCCACATGGGGGACATTACTTTTGGGGAGGCGTGAGGGAGCCGCGATTCGCATCGTTGTGCAGCGATCGGAGGCATTGCGTTTTAATTTCAAAAACATTATTTAAGGGCAACGCTCACTCGCCTGGTTAATCTCCTTTATGAATGACTAAGGTTTTTTAACGAGGGGATCATTGCTTTGGATGTAATTGAAACTGGCGTGCGCAGATCGATTAGAAAAATCCTGATATGATAGATGGAACTAGAGTTTAAGTTTTCAACGTGGATCCTCGAAAGATCGTGGATTAATCTGCAAAAGGTAAACAATGTTGTTGGATCGCTCGTGAAAAAAAAAGAACAGTGCCGATAATGAAGTTATAATAATTTTCCAACCGCTTCATTAACGAATCGATTTCGAATAGCCTTTCCTTTTGATTGTCGATTAACGTGAATCTGTTCGTACGATAATTCGCTGCGATATTGCGAGGTAAAATCTTCCTACAATCCGATTATGAGGGGATAAAGAAATCATAATTAATCGCTCGCTCGGGGAAAGCGGCGCTGCGTTTTGTCGAGAACACCCACGAGTATATCTCCCTTTGTGGCCATTATTTTCGGACCTTAATGATCTCCATACTCGTCCCATGTTCTCCTTTGTGACCCTTTGAGAAACCTAACCGGATTTGCAATGTGCGGGTTATTATCGCTTCCTCCGGATTTTCTGGATCTATCTAATCTCACGCTTGACGCGCGATCGAAACTCGACGTGGAAGTGGAAACAGCCGCCAGTGTCGGACAAAATCCCACAGAATCTACGTACGTTCAACACTAAACTTACCAGCCGCTAATCCAATTTACCTCAATACTCTATCTTTGAAAAAGAATATAATAATGAGGAAAAGTAAACAAATGCATATAGTCACTTAGATATTGCAAGAGACTGGTGGAATATTTTGAGAAATACACCACAAAAAATTCCCGTCATTTTTCAAAAAAATGACAAACCATTTTCTTTGCTTACGTAGTCGCTGTGTTGACATCCATTGATTTTATAAAAAAAGCTTCGAAGAAACAAATTGCACCGATAGGTTAAGCGAAGGCGCAAGTGCAACACGCTACGTGCACAGCAATCGCTGTTGCGTGACGAGAGAAAAGAAATTGGCGAGCGAGAGAAGAAAATGGACGGAGGGTCCCTTATGCTCTTCCACCGGGGGAAAGAGAAGGCGCGGGCTGTTTTGATCGGCTGGCGCATATATTTTCATATTCGAAGGAATAGCGCGGGAATATTGTAATTTGCATCGGAGACGGCGAAAAGAACTAAGTCGTGGACGATGCGAAGCGCCTGGCGCAAGGGGGATATGCAGAAGGCATTGGAATCGGCGGAATATGCAAATGCGCTCCCTCGCCGCGTTCCAAATCTAGATCTAGCCAAGTAACTCGAAAGTGCCGAACCAGCCTTATTCGATACACCCTGGCTCCTTCGAGAAGATTCGAAAGATCTGCTTTGGAAAACGCCGATGTGGACAATAATCGTCGCGCTCTATACAAAAAGAAAAGATAATCGATCTTTCGCGGCTTGGACAAAATTTCGAAGTACCGAAGCTCCGTATACAAAAAATAGAAGCTTCGAGTGGAATTCAAGAAATCTCCACAATTCGTAATCAAGTAATAACCAAGCGACGCAGCGTGCTAAAGTTTCAAGTGGAAAAAAGAAACAAATAACAAATGCATAGCGTACTCAAACCTTGAAATCCACTTTCCACGGCCTTTATCGAATCGCTCCCTACACGCTGCAGGTGTCGAGACGTAAACCCAAATCTTCCGCGCGGAAGTCCGAGGCTCTAACCAATACACAACCGTAACTCCTTTATCCGTCGTTCGAGCAAAGTACCCGCCTTTCCAACCAACCAAGGAGACGCGGGTGGGATCGAGGAAGGATTTATACCCGCTCCGTCGGCGTAACGATCCTTCCGGCGCGTCAGGGTGCACCGCGCATCGGTCGTCGCACATCGTGGCGGAAAAATCGGCGAAATCCAATAAAGGGTGAATAATGCCAGGCGTTACGGGACGGCACCGAAGTGCGAATCGGTAGGTTCAACGGGCGCGATTTCGCATTTGCCGTGCCGAGACTCGGCGAAAGGTGCGGCGAAAGTGTGGAGAAGGAGGGGCGAGAGGGGGAGAGGGGGGGGGGGAGGATGAGAGAGCAGAAACTGGGAGCGACGCTCGGCAGGAAAATGCGAAATTTGTAATAGAGAGAAACACCCGTGGATATATGGCCGCCTTCCGCAGCGGCGACGGGTTTTACTAATAACCGATACCCCAAGCCAACCGTGGAATATTATAATTGATTTATCGCAGCAACGATATACGTCGAATTTATCAGCCCTGTCCTGCACTCCGAGCCGCGGAGCCGATCGAACGTAACGAGCCGATCGACGATGGACCACGTCCGGTCAACGTGCACCGAGTGCATTCATTTGACGGCTCGTTTGTACCTGGGATCGCCTCATTTTCCATGCAGCATGCCCGCTCTCTCGACCTTCCCTCTCCCCTATTGGTTGATTTTACCTTCGGATCTTAAGTATTTTCTCAGATTTTTAAGCGTTCTCAACAGCTTTAAGAGCAGAACGTTTGCAAGATAGGTATTTTAAAGATAACGATGGAGATGATTTTCCAACAGCACCGACGGGGCAATCGCGCGAGCGTCCGGCATTCAATTTTTAAGCGTTCGATACAAACTGGCGTCGTAACTTGGAGGAAATTTATCGGTGATAATCGACGCTCTAAGCCAACCGTGAAATATTATAATTGATTTATAGCGGTGGCAACATCGGATTTATCAGTGACTCCGTTCTGCTCCGCTCCATGCCCCGAAACCGATCGAATGGAACGACGGCCGACGATAGACCGCGTCCGGTTACCTCGTACCGGGTGCATTCGTTTCGCGATGCATTCGGATGCCCCATTAAATATCGTCCTTTCGTTAGAGGAGCGTTACGCGACGTATTCGCGGTCGTGTTAAATCGTCGAAGGTACGTGGCCAGCGCTCGTGAAGGCTCCTCGATGGGAGGAGAAAAAGTCCCGTCCTTGGCTCGGGCGGATCGTTGTCGGCCCGCGTTAACCCACGGAGAAGGAAGGTGATCGACGCCGAATGGAGATTATTCTTTCGGCCGTACGATCGCCATCCAGCTCCGTGGCGCTTCGTCGGGCAAGGGTTGATAATAAATTCGAATTTAGGGGTGCGCGCAATCTGTGATTCAGCACCATTAAGCACAGGATTCACTAAAGGATGCTCCCCCCCTCTCATCGTCTTTCTCCTAACTTGGCACATCCGCGGCTGCCCCGGTCTTTAAACCTGCTAAGAGGTAAAAGATCAGTTTGGCGGCAAAAGAGTTCTGCCACGTCGATTTCTCATCGCCGCAATGGTACGCGGTACGGATACGCGAACGACGGAATAAATTTCTTGCACCGTAACGTCCCCCGATATTTATTTCCGATAGGGCAATATCTTCGTCTGGTATAACGGATGTATGACTACTTTTGGAACGGCTCAATGTGCGTGAGACGATGTAAAGGGCCTTTCGTTGATTTTCGAGGAAGGGCCAAATTTTTTACAAAATTCATGTAAAATAATAGTCCGTTACGTAGCGTACGATCTCTGAGTTAAGCGAGGCGTTAAACTTTGTTAAATTCATATAAGAATCGGTCTTTCACTTGCTCGTGTTCCTCAAAATTGTCGAATACCGTCTCCTTGGACGTACGCGGAAGAATAATTGTACGAAGGATTCAGCTTACGCTATACAGATATCATGGTCATAAAACGTGCGAAATAAAATCTATGTAAGTACCGCAGAAACAGAATGCCGAACGAGGACACTTTATGGGTAATCGAACCAAGTTTTTAACTGTCTGGAGTCCCTACTTTCCAGGGCATAAAATTTCGGGGAATATTTACGTATTAGCGAGCAGAAGAGAGGGCAATTGAAATTCGTATCGAGCCGACACATTTCCATTCGTACCATTCGCGAACAAGGACGTTCCACGTTTTACAATGACCTTTCCTTAGACATTCTTTTGGACTGGCAAACCTTTTTTTGCGTCTAATATCGCTCTGTCCTCATTCTCGAAGGACTTTTGATTTTTGCAAAGCCAACGCCAGTGATATCGATTACTGCGATAACGAATGTTGAATAAGGGGCAGAAAAAGAAGGTTTTCAGGAGGTCTTGATTTATATCGCCTCGATATTTTCCGCAGGTCTCAGTGTTTCTTAATTCGAGGTTTCTCCGCGTGCTCGCCACGAAGGTAATTCGATTTCCTGGCAAATCGGTTGGAAGTAAATCAGAGTACAGTCCTGAGCAAAACTCGATGCAGAGAATCGTTACGGTTCCTTCGATATGCAGAATAGAGATCGTTTTACCAGAATGTTACACACCTCCTTTCTAAGAAGTAACCGTACATGGATCATATATAAATCCAAATTCGAAAGATTACGTCGCAACACTTCATTAGTTATATCAACGAAAACCCTGTAATTTCCCTATCACACTTCCGCGCTATCTTATCGTTGATATTTTTACAATAACTAACTTTACAAAGCTTTATCTATAACAAACGCACATATATGTATATTTAATTCATACGCGTTAAAATGCCTTTTGGATTTACAATTTTGTCAGATTGGATTCTGAGTGGTGGTTGCAAGAGACGCCAAGAACCTTCCGCCCGACAGCTCGAAATACGGCTCGTAAGTTTTTATATCGCGACC
This sequence comes from Ampulex compressa, assembly GCA_038496175.1. Lineage (NCBI taxonomy): Eukaryota > Metazoa > Arthropoda > Insecta > Hymenoptera > Ampulicidae > Ampulex > Ampulex compressa. The sequence goes on along the minus strand of JBCFXI010000102.1, from coordinate 267,577 downwards.
TAGCCCTGGCTTCCCGGCCATATTTCCGTGGGAAGGACTAGTATCGAGGCCGAGGATATCGATGCCGTCCGGATACCTCGTGCGAGACAGCCGCGAGCTGCACTCAGCTGATAACAAAAAGGTCAGTCGTAGCGCAACGGTTAAATTCGTCCTTTCTGGCTTTCGAAAAAAAAAAAAAACCCCAATGCTTTGGTATACCTACAGAAGTCACCTTTGTATCATGCAATTATATACATACCGAATTACTACATTTTATACGCATCAAATGCACCGTTTGTTTCGCAATTTGCTATGCGTTGCGTGCAACGATGCTTGTGTTTTTGGAACTGTACTTTAGGAATTAGATATGTCAAGAAGATCAGGCACAAAATATGCATTATTTCAAGTATCCATCGTTTCTTCTATATAAATCTTAAATATGCTGTGCAAAGGCTCGACGAGGTTTTTCAGTTCTTAATCGAATCGATCAAAGCAGTTTAGAAAAAATGGATTACAATGTCACATTAGTCATCCTTACAAACGTACGTTAAACGCATAAACAAGGAAGAGTATTAAAAATTAAAAAAAAAATCATGTAAAGCTGGGGTATCTGAAAGAGAGAGCGAGAGAGAGAGAGAAAGAGAGATAAAATCGACATTGGCGTTTAGCGAAGAACGAAGCTCAGCAACGTACGCTGGTCTTTTAGCGGTCCTTAGTATTCCGGTGCGAAATGATCGTCGGGAAGCGATTTGACCAACTTTAACGTCCACGGTCTCCCGTTTAGCCCTGCAGATTCACACGTACGGGCGCCTTTAGCTCGTCCTCGCCTAAGGTGGTTCTTCGCAAATCCGTCTGGCGGTCGCAGAAGCACCGAGCGGAATACCAATTTCCAATTTGTCCGGGCATATCGACTGGGCACTCAAGGGCGTGACACAAATGCCAGATGCAATCAGAGGCCCGGAAAAGAAGGCACTGAGAGTGCAATCCCGCGGTCTTAATCCACTGCCTACGCGGAAGTCCGCTTCCCGAAATCTGGAACTTTTCCCGTGAAAAACTGACTGACCGCGAGGAATGGACAAGCAGTTAGCCACGCGAGGCGTTGGAGGATCGTGAAGATCGAAAACTGTGAACGCTTTTTGAGAGTCGAACGAACTTCCTTGTGTGGACAATAAAAATTAAATACTGGCACTATCGTAGAGATTACTGAGACGTGCTCGACGAAGATTACGAATGAACGAAAAGTTACTTTCGGTTGCGTGTTCACAATTTTTCACAATCGCGCCTTTACAATTCACGATCTTTAACCTGTTTGGTAAATTTGTAACCGATCTACATCGAGCGGTTCCACGTGCCTTGTTGATATTCCTAAAATGAAAGGATTTAAGTAGAATTGATTGACCACTTTCAATTAGGATTGGCGAAGGCGAATTTGATAGTGCGAAGAAGAGACTGCGAGAGCATTGACCCGAAGTCCACGAACACGTGGAGTAGAATCTACTCGGCCTTCTTTGGGGCGCTCAACGCCTCAATATTGTCGCTATCTCTTGTATACAGTTGCCGCCATATTCCCGGGGAAGACGCCATATTACCAGAAACTTCCACCCCCTTTTATGTGGCTTGCCGCGGACCGTCTCCGCGAAAACTACCCCCGTAAAAGTTGACGACTTAAATCGTGGGGCGTATGCCCGCCCGGAGTAGTCGCTTTGCGGAAATCCCGAATACCCAGCGCGATTCTGCGTAACGCCTGAAAATACTTCACAAAGGAATGGATTTGCCGCGTCTTGACAAAAATAACATCCCACAAAGATAATTATATTAACCTATAAACTCCGACGACATGCCAATGTGAAGTATTTCCGATGCACGGTGTTGAGATAGTCGACCAACATGAGAACGACGCTAATCAAATCAATGTCAAAGAGCAAATTAGACTATAGATATGATAAATACTAGAAAAATAGAAGGATCGAATAGACACTATCTATTAGATTCTCCCTGTTTATGAAAAATGGCGGTGAAATTCTAACTATCGCGCTACCAGAATGGCGGCGCGAAAACTAAAATAGGTTAAAAACCCTCTCATCTCTCAGTTCGCATTCAGTGGCGCGGACAGGCCGCGTAAAAATTATACGCGCAAGTCCATTCGCGAGGTTTCCATGGAAATTATCCTGAAAGGCATTCGATTACGTTCGTGGGAGTTTATCATCGCCGGCCATAAATCCTTGCACGCGCGAAAGCAATCTGCGCGTTCGTTCTTAATAACGAAGGCGGCGTTCGTTGGAAAGGAGAGTCGTAATCCCGTAGGAAGATACCAGAGGGTGAAAAAGGAAAGGGAGGACGAAAGAAGATCTCGAAGTGGCCGTAATGAAGGAGCCTGAGATAAATATGGAAAGGAGGGCTTAACGTAAACGGCGATCGACCGCAGATCCACTCGCAATATGCTTGAAAGTGTCCTGCTGACGTTGCATTTCGAAATTGAATGTCCGCGGCATCCGTTTGTTGCCGCTTTGCTGGGAAAATATGTGCCGTATCTACAAATATAAAATTTTCGGGCGCGGAAAGCAGAGAGAACGCGATTATAATAAGAATAAGTAAGATTGCGATCAGAAATATATGCCCAGAATCGCATATCGTTTTATACGTATACGTTGCGAGAATTGAATTTCATATATTCTTTCGTACATCTTCAGGATCGCTCGTTATCGTCGAATCTAATATTCGAGTAATTCTTTGAATTATTTCAAACCTGGAGATACGTAACCGTGTTTAAAAAATTGGTAACGCACGAAAATCCAATACTACCAGCTGAAAATAAGTCTTGATAATCCCGTTTACGATTTCAAATGTTTTCCACTCACGCTTACTTCTTTTCCTAATACACTTTAACCCGGATTAAAGCGTTTAAACTGGCGCTGGTATTATCTTAGGCTGCTAATCTTCGATATCAAACTGGGGATCCCTTGAATACAATCTTAAACCACTCTATTGTCACTTACACGTTACATCGAGTGTCCGTTGATTTGTTGTAAGTAGCGACGTAAGCGCGAGGCTCGAGGGCCTTAAATAAACGGCGTGTCTCGACCCCGGAGTAGTACGCTTTGCGGCTAATATGACCGATGTATGTATGAGGGCACGATGTGTATGAAATAGGGGTGCATAAATATATGCGTATGCGTCACCGCGCGCATAAGTGCCGATGAGGGGATTTGTAAATGATCTTAACGTTCCTCGCCAATCACTTACGTCCTTTCGACACGCACAGGCACGCTCGCGATCATCCCGCAAGACTGGGAAACCTTTCAATTTTCAAAACATCGGATCATCCGACTTCCATCGTGATCTAAAGGCCCAATTTGAAAGAAGTTTCAGAAGAAAATGTTATTCTCATCGTCGCTAAACATCCGTGAAAAAATTTCAACCAACATTCGCGTCGAATTATCTCGCTAAACCTTACCGATGTCTTATTGGCATTTTAACGAGCAGATACACAATCTTCCGCGATATATGAGATTATTTAGTATATATATTTGAATATGCACGCTTTAAGATCGCTAAAGAAATCGCTAAAGAAATGTTTATTTTATTGCTTCTAGGAACTTTATCATTCATTAATAATCTTTATTTTAACATCCTATTAATTAACGTACGCCTACTACTATCTTTGAACGATTTAATTTCGTATTAGAGAAACTTTATATTATAATGCGCGTTCTACAAACCCCGAAGAGTTTAAACGACACGACTTTTCGTCTCGTGACCCTTTTCTCGAGTCATCAGAGTTATTCGCTGGCGAGAAAAAAAGTCTTTGCAGACCTCGGACATGGAGTGTATCCAGACGCGGCCCGCACAAATTTCATTACCCATTCGGCGTTGTAAGAGAATCTCGGAGTGGGGAAAAGAAAAACGTACCCTCGCGATTCCAGGGTCACGCATGGAACGCAGCGCGACATTCGGGCGGATTTGCAAAAAAATATCCCTTCGATGATATATACCGACTTTAGGTAGGAAAGGTAAAGTTCTCCTGAGACGTCGGAAGCAGCGCAAAAAGAATCTTTCGGAAGCACCGGCGACGACGAGAAGGGGGCGAAATTACGTCAAAAGTCTCGAGAATTTATCGGAGCACTTTTTAAACTCCGCCTTCGCACGATTAGCATATTATTTCTATGGAAGCCGGGGCGGGAATACCGGGCAAGGTTCCTCCATCGGCGTAACGCGGGCAGGAGCATATCAAATATGTTGATAAATGATCCCTTTGAGCGATGAATAGGCGCCGTCGGATTCTACGTATCCTTTTTCGTGTGCACCGGGCATTTGAATGTCAGAAGGAATGCCGCAGAAAGAGCCTCGATTCTCTCGGTCCCTTTAAAGGGAGCAAAAATCACAAGCGTCTGCGGCACCCTCCTGAATAATCTCCGAGGAATCGAAAATTCTGCGGCAAATGCGCCGTCACTTTTTATAATGACTTACCAACGTTGAACAGAACGATGCGTAATTCTTCGAGAATAAACTTCTGTACGTTCAAAGGGATACGCCTTGGCCTATTTTGTTCAATATATTTTCAACCGGCCGAGGTGCTTGTAGTCGAGGGTAAAGGCATGCATTGGCCTATTTGTTGAGGCAAAAAAAAGTGAGAAGACCGCTACTAAATTGTACGGCCGATGTTGGTGGTGGTGGCCGAGCAAACTCTTTGATCTTTGATGTGATCGTGGTAGGAAGATTGCAGAAGAAAAGGGAAGAAAGGGCTTATATTGACCATCGATGCGAAAGGTCCACGATTTCCGATTTGTCAATCAGTTTTCAAAGCTTGACCTTTGATAATATACATACGATTTTGAGGTAAAACCGTGAACGTACATTGTCGAGTTTTTCCCCCAAACAGTACATAGTAGCGGAATCAGCATATTCGAATATATTTGCATCCGCATTATAATACTGACCATAATAATTAATAATAAACTTTACGGTTGGCTTGTGCTCGATTAACGGCATGCATTATTTCAATAATTTGCATCATAAAGGAAGATAGACACAACGAGAAACATAACGGGAGCGGTGTAAATTTTCGAAATATCGATTGCTCCTGTATTCAGCGTATACGCATTAATAATGAGGGATAAAAAGCTGCTTACGTGCATTTTCTTTATTATTCATTGTTATCATAAAATACATTATTTACCACCAAGGATGGTAAGTTACCGACAATTAGATTGATCGATATAACTTATCGTTAAAGGGAACACAGTCTTCCATATGATAAATTATCGACAAAAGTAATTGTAGAATTCTATAAACAAATCGAGACATTGATGTTGAGATTATCTCATACCTTTCAAAGCGCGTACTTTATCGTAACGATAAACCTACTCACAAACATATTTTTAAAAGCTTGCGAAGCGTGTATCATTTTCTATACTTAACTCTGCTATATAAAATAACAAATACTCTGAAATAAAACTATGCAGCACATAAAACAAAATTCCTCATTAGGTGTTCGTTAAGATACTTATTATTCTTTAAAATTCCTATTTTATTCGTATGACACATTGCACGCAAACGATAAAGACTATGATAGACCTTGCAAATCAATTGACAAAAGTAGCACGACATCTAAATTTCAATAATAGAACTTCTCAAACATTTCTTCGCTCTGACCATATTTTTTCCAAATAATCTCATTACCTTACTGGTTAAGAAGTTGCCTATTAGCGAAATGACTTCGGACAAAGCACATAAACGACACATTAATCTGAAATATTCACGGAGTACAAAGAATTAACTATCCTATCGATCTTCTTTCATTCTAAACTGAAAAACGATAATCACAAATATTGTGGATCTTCGTTGTTATCTCCAAAGGCCAGAAACATGTCCTTGGTACTCGAAGAGCAGGACGCCCCTATTGACGGAGCTAATTTCTGATCGGTACGCTTTACCTTCGACATAAAGCGCTATGGAAGGAGCGCCTATTGTATTTTTATAATTTCAAAGTGCCGTAGATCAGCTCGTCCAATTTTACGGGTCAGCATAACGCTATCGGCGCCTACTGAGAGAGCAACACGCTCCGTTAGCGTGCGCCGCCTTTACGGCATAATCGGCCGATTCGAGAATAGATTACGCGTGTGGTGGTGCCCGTCTATTTTGGTACGCGCACCCTGGGACAGGATCATGACTGCACATGCCCGTCGCGGCTAAAGAAGCTCGTTCGGTGCCTCTTCCATCGGCATGAGCCGCGTTTGAAGTCCAGTGTCTATCTCGAAGAGGTGGAGGAAGACCAACGGCGGAGGCGCTGTTTCTCGAAGGAGAAAAACGTCACGTGCGGATTTTGCACGATCGAACGAGCTTCTCCGTGATTCGTCTTCTTGATACTCGACTGCTGAGGTCATTTAGCCTAGGACCTACCATTGTTCAAGGTGGATTCCGAACCACCGGAACTTCAATGTAAATATTATATGGAAAATCATTTAATGGGCGAGATCTGAGTATGGATATTCTCGTGAAAGTCTTTATTAACTACTATGATGCAGCTCTAAGTTTTTATCTTCGTGAATATAAGGGAAACGAATGAATCAGTCGGAAAAACGTGAGTTTTTCCAAGAAAGTGGAAAACCAAGTTACGCACTCTCGAATCTTTTTACTTGTTGGACTATGAGGGGCGACCGATGTAACTTCTGGTGCAGCAAGCAGATTTTGTAGTAGACGCGATAGTAATGGATTTTTTTTTTTATAAAAGAAGTAGATACTATAATTAACTTCAGAGAGTGCATGGGAATTAGATCGATTTAAAACTTTGCCAAATATACGCATTGTGCGCAAACTAAAGAATTTATGTTAGTACAAATCGGTTACCGTGTATTGAATTTTTTTGAGTAAAGATAAAGATTATGTGAATTTGTAGAATAATAGAGTGAGAATGTGTCTTTGACTTCGTAGTAAAATTGATTTCGTGCCATTGGATGCCAACAGGTTACTCTGATAATTAACACTCAAATCAAACTATGAATTTCTTCGTTTCATACAAAAATTTATTTTTTGCTTATCACAGCATTGCAAATTCCGATCTTTCTGATACCTTATAATCTATCGATTTTCTCTTTTTATTTGAAAAGCACATCTTGACCCTCGATCGAGGGATCTAATCGAGCGATCTATTCGCCGTGTGTCGAAATCGATTCTCGAGAACGATACGCGACATGCGTACTAATGGCGATCGATAATCCCCATGATGGCAGCCGGCAGAGAAAGTTTGCCTGTCAAATACTTGATGCTTTGAGGTTATATATTTCCCATTTACCGCGTTTCCGTGCCGTTTTCAGCTATCGCACGAAAACCATGGATGCTTGTCGGTTCACCACAGGATTCCTCGTATTTCTCACCTTGGTAACTCTCCAATCATTTACAATCTCCGATGCCGCATCTGCGCACATTCATACCCATCAACACAACAAAGCCGGAGGCAGTGAAAGAATAAAGGATGGAGCCTTTAGTCCCCAGGATGTAAATCACTTCTCTGAAGAGCATCACCAGGAATTTGATCATGAAGCCATTCTCGGTAAGATGTACAACGTTTACGTATTTCTAGATGCGTTAAATAATAAATGTTCCATGTAAAAGAATTATTTATTAATTGTTATTAACGCCTCTTTCAATCTCCGTTATTGTTATGACATTTAGGAAGCGTCAAGGAGGCGGAAGAGTTTGACAAGCTTTCGATACATGAATCAAAGAGAAGATTGCGCATACTGTTAACAAAGATGGATCTAAACAATGATGAGATGATCGAAAGAAATGAGTTAAAGGCATGGATCTCCCGTTCATTAAGGTATAGATCTAAGGAATGGATTTAAATAATCATGGCATTGAACAAGTGCAAGCGTTTCTTGTTGTCTTAGTATGCTCTCTGTAGAGGAGTCTCAAGATCGTTTGGAAGATGCAGATACGGATGAAGATGGCAAGGTCACATGGGATGAAGTTCTGCAAGATACTTATGGGCTGGATCCTGAAGATTTAGATGTCAACGAGAAACTGATTACCGATGATAAACAAATGTTTGAAGCAGCTGATGTGAACGACGATGGATATTTAGATACGGAAGAATTTAAAGCTTATACGCATCCTGAGGAAACGCCCAGAATGTTACCATTGTTACTGAAACAAGCTCTCGAGGACAAAGACTCTGATAAAGATGGCTTTATTAGTTTTCAAGAGTTTATAGGAAATAGAGCGAAAGCGGAGGATAAAGAATGGTTATTGACAGAAAAAGATAATTTTGATTACGTACATGACAAAAATAGAGATGGAAGACTGGATGCGGATGAAATACTTTCATGGCTAGTTCGTAGTAATGAGTAAGTTTATGTTTTTATTATAAATAACAACAACGTAAACTTTGCAAAACGCTGCAATAACATGAATCGTATATGTCCTTTCAGGGAAATTGTAACCGATGAAGTGAATCATCTGTTTGCATCGTCTGATGACGATCATGATAACAGATTATCATTTAATGAAATCCTGGATCATCATGATACATTCGTAGGAAGTGAAGCAACAGATTACGGTGATCACTTACAGGATATCGAGCGCTTCACGGATGAACTTTGAGAGTGATTCCAAATTGCGTACATATGACAATTCTTCTCTTTCATGATAATCAAAGATGTGCATGGCCGAAATTATTTTTAATAATCCTATATGCCACTGTTTTAGCCTTTATCGCTTTCGGTACGCCCATTATGCTATAACGTAAAATGCATTTCTTGTAATCAATTAGCAACATCTCATTAAATCTATCATACTTCGGTATCTTATTACCATAGTCTTCCAGTTTTTACAAATTTTAGTGCCATAAGTACAATATTGTACTGTTGATACATTTGCACCATAATGTACCATATTTTCTACCAGTAATGAAAGTGAATGTTTTTATATCACGCCGTTAGTATTACTTATTACATGCACATAAGCACAAACGGATTTCTTAATAGATATAAATATGCAGAACAAATTCATAAGATCGCAGTTTGTTACCCCACCGATCGTATAAGAAAAGAGAACACAGTGCTATTAGCGATCTTTATGGTTTTTAGAATATGAACACAATTTTAATTCTGTGTTTAGCGTCGTACAATTTTTTGTATCGTCAAAACAGACTTGTATTCTGTCTTGCCCTTCTACCTAATTTATTGTTCAAAAGAAAAACTATATTTGTAAAGCGACAGTGGCGCTATAGACGCGTTATCGACGCATATTCAAACGTTCCTTGACAATTTCTATGTAATTTTAGGATTAAAAGGACGTGTATCATGACCAATGTTTTTTTAATAAAATATTCCCAGCGTACTGATATTGGCCTCTCAATATTAATTTATAATTGCAAAATGATAAAGTACGAGCAAATTGATATCTGGGTACTGTAGTAATTTTATTCAGAATAGAAGCACAAATATGTGTTTAATTACAAAAACAGCATATAATTCTATTACTTTACATAAATAAAAATTCCAATACATATTTCCATAAAAAAAACGCCTGAAGAGGTAAGTTAAGGACTATGATACATCACTGGTTCAAGAAAAATGTCAGTATGGCCAGTGCATCGAACGATATAAGCAACGCTAGAAATTGAAGAAATCGATGTAAATCGAAATTATAAAAACTTCTAACCACCATAATTGTCAAAAGAAATAACTGAAAATGCCGTATGCTAATCAGCCATCGGTTCACATCTCAGATTTAACCGAAGAAAATGTAAAATTTCAGGTTGAGGACACAGAGCTCAGGTAAGGGAGGTTATGCGTTATACAAAATATTTTATTTAGCAATATCTATTAATAAATTTGCTTCAGCGTGGCAAACAGCATGAGACGCGTGTTTATAGCCGAAACACCTACAATGGCCATTGACTGGATCCAATTGGAGGCCAATTCTACAGTTCTAAGTGATGAATTTTTGGCACACAGAATTGGTATGATTCCCTTAATTAGCGATGATGTAGGTATTCTTTAAAGTACTGCAGACCTCTAATAGAAAGACTGTTTTATTAATTACTCTGTTCTTTAGAGAATTATTGAAGTACAAATATTTATTTATAGGTTGTTGACAGAATACAATATACTAGAGATTGTCAATGCATGGATTTCTGTCCAGAATGCAGCGTTGAATTTACGCTCGATGTAAAATGCACAGAGGATCAAACTAGGCATGTGACTACTGCTGATTTTAAATCTAGCGATCCCAGAGTACTTCCCGTTACATCTAGGCATAGGGAAGATGATGCAAGCGAATATGGAGAAACAGATGGTATATATAGTTGCTACTGATGTATAGGTAAAGAACACTAGATATATAGATATATATTTTTTACAGAGATATTAATCGTAAAATTGCGAAAGGGACAAGAATTAAAACTCAGAGCTTATGCTAAGAAAGGCTTTGGAAAAGAACATGCTAAATGGAACCCCACAGCAGGTGTCAGTTTTGAATACGATCCCGATAATTCAATGAGGCATACGTTATTCCCTAAACCAGATGAGTGGCCAAAGTCAGAGTACAGTGAATTAGAAGAAGATCAATGTTTGTATCAACTTTTTATTTTGTTCCATTTAAATTTGTGTTTAACATGTACATATTACCCTAAATTTTTACAGATGAAGCACCGTTTAACTGGGAGGCTAAGCCAAACAAATACTATTTTAATGTCGAAAGCAGTGGAGCATTGAAACCTGAAAACATTGTAATGATGGGTATAGCAGCATTAAAAAATAAACTATCTAACTTACAAACTCAACTAAGCCACGAAGTTCAAAGCGACGCTCTAAGCATACATCATTAAGTATATCATGTTCATAATGACTATGTTTAAAAATGTTAATAAAAATTTTCATATTGTATAATATACATGTAATCTTATGCATTCCATTAGATATTATGGAATGATTGTAATCCGTTTATTTTCCCATATAATGCGGTAATACTAAGAGTATAGAATTTGTATGTATTTTATCAATCCAGAAAGGTCAACAATTACTATATATAAAGCGTAGTCAAATTATCAAAAGTATTATATTTAATTATAGTCCAATGTGGTATATAAACATCCAAAATTGGTACAATACATTTATTTTTCAACATGTTTTAAAAAAAGATTATACACTCTTTATAGCTTAAGTGTTTTATAAATATTTCTATACGCCTCTGAACATTACAAAAATTATTTTTTGGTAATTACGGTTACATTATTCTAAAATCAAATGTTCATGCATTATTTTAGATAACATCACCATTTAATATTAACTGACAGTTATATGCAAATTGTAGAAAGCAAAAGATAAAACATTTGATTTTTATATAAGTACAAGTATAACGAATATTTTTTTCGATGAATCCCTTATTAGTGAAGATGTATATAACGGTAACTGCATAGTATTTTTTCATATCATTATTGGTCATGGAGTTGCTTCTCCCGCCCAAATCTAGGTATTTTTCAGATGTGTCACACTGTCGGTTACGTTACAAATGTCGCTCTGCCAACAAATCGCTTGAATGTTTTTGTTGTATTCACTGACAGAGAGTGTGTTTTTGACTGAGTTTCCTGAACATATTAGCACGAGGATGCCCGTGTAATTTTTAACTACATCATGTACATCAAACAGGTACGACAAGGAAAGCCGCCTGTCCTTATGCCTACACATTAATTTTTTGCGCGCTACATAGCATTCGCTTTGAGTAGACGCTTACTATTCGAAGTTCTGTTTGAATGCTAATTGCTTATAGGTTATCCCGCTTTATTCACTTTCTGAATATATAGCAACTCCTCTTATGTTTCAGTTTCTAAACATTCAATATTCTACTGATATATTCTTATTCCGGTTTAAGAAAATAATATGCAACACCATAATAGGTTACGGTATTTTTCTCGCACATCGGTATTACATTTTCTAGATCCCTGCATATTTGTTGCCCCTTTATTAGAGAAAAATTAGCTTAGGATTTATTGTATAAAAATGTTATACATTTAATTATTCTTGGGAAATTAAAATAAATTATATTTTAATTAGAGAATCAATTTGCAATACACTAATGTATATAAATGTGCATTTGAATAGATGTCAATGCAGCACATTTAGTACAGAATGCCTAATCGTTATAGAAATACTTGTAGCAAGTGTGCAATGGTTGTCCCAATCTGTTCTGCTTTATTCTATTTTGTATATTGCATCCTCTAAATAATAATTTTTTTGTTATCAGGTGATAATACAAGGATTTAAGTCTTATCGTGAGCAAACAGTAGTTGAACCATTTGATCCTAGGCATAATGTAGTGGGTATGTATATTTTTATATAATACAATACATATTGAAGGATATTATAGTGAATAACGATTTGTATCTTATTTGTTTTAAGTTGGAAGAAATGGTTCTGGGAAAAGTAATTTTTTTTATGCGATACAATTCGTACTAAGCGATGAATTCTCTCATCTTAGACCCGAACAGAGACAAGCTCTCCTACATGAGGGTACTGGACCTCGTGTTATATCTGCTCATGTGGAAATTATTTTTGACAATTCAGATGGGAGGCTACCAGTATGTACTTAGAACTGATTTTTAAAATTTGTTATTGTGTTTCGTATTTGAGTATTTCGAAGTTATGCTATTTGTCATAAAAATGTTTACCTTACTCCACAGATTGATAAGGATGAAGTATATTTAAGAAGAGTAATAGGGTCCAAAAAGGATCAGTATTTTCTTAATAAGAAGATTGTAACCAGGAATGATGTAATGAATCTGTTGGAGTCTGCAGGATTTTCAAGATCTAATCCATATTATATTGTCAAGCAAGGAAAGGTTCGTAACAAACTCAGATTTATAATTAATTTTGTTGAGTGATATTTACATCGAATTTCTTCACAGATAAATCAAATGGCAACGGCTCCAGATTCACAAAGGCTTAAATTACTGAGAGAAGTAGCTGGTACAAGGGTGTATGATGACCGGAGAGAAGAATCAAAATCCATCCTGAAGGAGACTGAGGGAAAACTTGAAAAAATTGAGGATTTTTTAAGAACAATAGGTAAACTTTAGGACAAACGTAACAATTTATTACAACAAGAAAAACTGATCCTATATAATTACACAATAGAGGAACGTTTAAAGACTCTGGAAGAAGAGAAAGAAGAACTGAAAGAATATCAACGTTGGGATAAACAACGGCGCTGCTTAGAATATACAATTCATGAACGTGAATTAAAGGAGAATAAAAAAAAATTAGAAGAACTTGAACAATCTCGAGCAAATAACGGTGCAATGCAAGCGCGATTAGGAGCAGAGGCAAAAACTGCACAGGAAATGGTACGGACCGCCACAAAACGGCTGAAAGAGGCTAAAAAAGAAGTGCAAACTGCTAAGGAAGAACGTGACACGCTCAGGTAATACAATACAAAAGATATATCTAAAATTTTCTGAAAAGATAAATGGTATAGTGTAATTATCTTAATCGTTTAGTGCAGAACAACAGCAATTACTAAAGGAAAAAACAAAATTGACTTTGACGATCAATGATTTAATGGATGAAGTAAAGGGTGACAATGATAGCAGGAAAAGAGCACAACAGGAATTAGAAAAGCTGAAAGTAAATATTGCAGCTAGAGAAGCAGAATTAGAAGGTATTAAACCTGAGGTGAGTGAGATATTTTACATGTCACATTTTTGTAATATACAATATTTGGGTATATAACATTTTATTACAGTATGAAGAAATGAAACGCGTGGAAGAGGATTGTACGCGTGAATTACAATTGAAAGAGCAAAAACGAAAAGAGTTGTACGCCAAACAAGGTCGTGGTAGTCAATTTACTAGCAGGGTAATTATTGATATACCTTAAAATCTATAAAATAATGTTAATGAAGCATTCCAACCAATGAGAAAGTATTTCTATATTTTTTTTTGTATTACAGGATGAGAGAGATAAGTGGATACAAAACGAACTTAAGCAACTGACCAAACAGATAAAGGACAAAGAAGATCACGAGAAGAAAATTAGTGAAGATTTAAAGAAAGATGCAGAAAAACAAGTTGCTTTGGAGAAGAAAATTGAAGAGCATACTCGTGAGATGGAACGGCAGAGGGCATCCATAGATGATCACAATAAGCAATATTATGAACTTACTAAAGCAAAGGATCAGTGTCAAGCAACTCGGAAAGAACAGTTTGTTCATTTTTTTTGTACCGTATACACCATAATAAAAAAAGCGTTAGGCAACAGTAAACTAAATGTATGGACATTGCAGGTACCGGCAAGAAAGTGTATTGCAATTAAATTTATCTGGGTTAAAGGAAGACCTGGCAAAAGCGGACCAAAGTTTAAGATCAATGGCTGGGAAGCCTATTTTAAATGGTAGAGATAGTGTCAGAAAGGTATTGGACACATTTAGGTAAATATTTATAAATAAATTATTACAATACCTTATGAGAATACGTACAATTTTTGTGATCAATCTAAAATATTTTTAATTAGAACGCGTAAAGATATGGCCCATGAGGTGAGTAGTTACTATGGGCCTGTTATAGAGAACTTTAATTGCGACAAGAGTGTTTATATGGCTGTAGAGGTTACTGCTGGAAATCGATTATTTCATCATATTGTGGAAACAGATAAGTTTGGAACTAAAATCTTAAAAGAAATGAACAATCAACGTCTCCCAGGGGAAGTAACTTTCATGCCTTTAAACCGACTTCATGTAAAAAATATAGATTATCCAAAGACTAGCGATGCAATACCTATGATATCTCGATTGAATTACGATCCTAAATACGATAAAGCATTAAGGTAATAATACGATATGATATCGAGCGAATTATGTAAATGAAAATTTTACATTGCACGAATAAATAATTGTATTTGACGTACAGATATATTTTTGGAAAAACTTTGATTTGTCGAAATTTGGAAACAGCGACAAGTCTTGCTCGTACCTCTGGGTTAGATTGTGTAACTCTAGAAGGAGATCAAGTCTCGTCTAAGGGTTCTTTAACCGGAGGATATTTTAATACATTGAGGTCACGCTTGGAAATTCAAAAGACAAGGTCAGAATTAATGTCCCAGATCACTTCTCTGGAGACCCAATTGACTACACTGAAGGAAGAGATTCGAAAAGCAGATCAAAATATCAGTTCCTATGTCAGTGAAATGCAGCGGACCGAAACAAAAAATAGTAAAGCAAAGTAAGTTATCAATTAACATAACTTGATTTAAATCTTTCCGCAGTAATATGTTGTGAAATGTACATCATTAGATATCACTTCTAGTTTCATGGTATTAAAATAATGTGAACCTTATATAGGGATATATATGACAAAATGAAAGCAGAAATTCGATTAATGAAGGAGGAATTAAGTGCGATAGAAAGGTACCGTACACCAAAGGAAAGAAGCCTTGCACAATGTACATCAAGTTTAGAAGCAATGCGTGCGACGAAAGAAGGTTTAGAGAGTGAATTGCATCAGGAACTAATGGCGCAGCTATCTGTCGCTGATCAGCATCAGGTAAACATAGGAGATGGTACACAATATTGTATGATACATATAAGAAACACTATGTGTTCAAAAACAACATTATGTACGTTAGGTTGATACGTTAAATGACGATATAAGACGTCTTACGAAAGAGAATAAAGAAGCATTTGCAAAGAGAATGCGATTAGAAGCAGAAAAAAATAAATTAGAAAATCTTTTGACAAATAATTTAGTTAGGAGGAAAGACGAATTGGTACAGGCTTTGCAAGAAATATCAGTGGAAGATCGTCAACGTCAATTAGAATCATCAAAAGCACAATTAGCTGATATAGAAAAAAGATTAGTAAAGGTAAATGCAGACTTCAAATCACAAAATGAGAAAGTAATCAGTGCTACGAAAAAGGTAAGACTAAAACTTTCACAAATCACTACCTGTTTGTGATGTGAGTAGTAATACTTCAAGAATGATTCTGCTTTTAGCAAAAGGCAGAAGCAAATGAAGTTGAAAAATGGAAAGTAAAAGAAAAGGACGCGCAAGAAAAAATTGAAGCTGATGCCAAGGATTTGGAAAAATTGGCGAGTAAATTGAATATCTTGCAGCAAAAAATAGTAGAATGTACACAAAAAATTACTGAATTGGGAGCATTGCCCAATCACGATGCATATTCTAAGTTCAGTACTATGTCCACAAAACAATTATTCAGAGAAATGGAAAAGGCTAATAATCATTTAAAAAAATATAGGTATGCTTCAGGATCCATATTATCATCAATTTTACAAAGCCTTGTAATTTTTATGCATTTACCATTTTGTAATTTTGATTTCAGCCATGTAAATAAAAAGGCGTTAGATCAGTTTATGTCGTTTAGTGATCAAAAGGAAAAATTAGTAAAAAGAAAAGAGGAACTTGACAGAGGAGACGAGAAAATTAAGGAACTGATGTCAGTCCTTGAGCAACGCAAATGCGAGGCGATTCAATTTACATTCAAACAAGTATGAAACATTAGTCATTCCGTACTTATTTCATATCAAATTATGATAAAGCTCGGCAAATTTTTTTTTTAGGTGAGCAAATATTTCAGTGAGGTATTTAAGAAACTTGTGCCTTCAGGTCATGCACAGTTAGTTATGAGAACTGCAGATGGTGATGAAGGTGATGATGGTACAGCGGAAGCAGCTGATTCTGACAGATTCATTGGTGTTGGTACGACAGTTATTTTATTATGGCAATAACGATTAATAATCCTTTATCATAGTGTAGCGACGAAAATATGAATGATAAAAGCTAATTACACGAAGAGACATCTAAATGTTGTACATAAATATGCCATAACTCTTTCAGGTATAAGGGTCTCGTTTACTGGCCATCGAGCCGAAATGCGAGAAATGAACCAGCTGTCTGGTGGACAAAAATCACTTGTAGCTTTGGCATTAATTTTTGCAATCCAAAAATGCGATCCTGCGCCATTTTATTTATTTGACGAAATTGATCAAGCTTTGGATGCACAACATAGAAAAGCTGTGGCTGATATGATTCATGAACTCAGCTCTGACGCCCAATTTATCACAACAACCTTTAGGTAATATTCTATACAATATACCACATATACGTATATGTACATTCGCAACATATTACGAATATTTGTTTCAGACCGGAATTGTTGCAACATGCAAATAAATTTTATGGGGTGAAATTTAGGAATAAGGTCTCACATGTTGAATGTGTCATGCGCGAAGAGGCAGCAGATTTTGTTGAGGATGATACAACACATGGTTAAATATAATAACGTTTATTTATAAATTATACACAATCGAAATCCGCTATTTTTGTTTAAACTCGTGTACTATTGTTTCTATTAATGACTTACAAAAGCTTTTTTAAAAAGTAGTATGTGGACTGCATACTGAACAAGGTGTTATAAATATAAGAGGTAATTTTGTATATTCAGTATCATTATACTTGAAACTTTTGAATAGAAATAGCATGTAACTTGACAAAGAAACATGTTACAAATTGAAATAAAAATAAAATATATTATAATAAGTTTTTATTGGTGGATCACACTTTATTCGTAATATTTGCAAGCTTGGGCTTGATAATGAAATAAACATCCTATCCTATAACGAGTATAATTAATAATAATTGAGGAATAGAAGGGAGGGAAAGGAACACTAAAGAATCTAAGGGGAATTTAAATATAAACTGATTTTTATGCAAAAAGATCAAAATTTAATGTAGTTAATGTAGTTTACTCATGATGTAAATAACATTTCTATTTTAGTTTTATCATTACAATGTACATGATATTATGTATTATACATATATTTATTAATAAAGTATTCTGTTTTAATGTTTGACATTTCTTTTTCCAAACACAGCTGGTAATATTAAATTTGCGTGGCCTCTAAGTATGTCTAGTGTATACAAAATTGTAGAATATACTTAAAATAACGATCATTAGATGCAATGATGTGGCCAAATTTGGAGATTAATAAAAATTCAACAAATCACATTATTTTTCCTTTCGTTGGACGGTTAAGCTGTCGTGCAAATTTATCACAACAGCCTCGATCAATTCTGGAATCACCACACCATTAACATCAATAAAATTTGCAACCGACTTTGTGACAGTTGTCTCATTTAGAGTCCCCGATGCACTTCTTACAGAAAGTACAAGATTATATTTATCATCATATTTCTTCAAGTATGAGCTAGCCTCCCAAATAAGATCTGGATTAAAGCCTGCTGGATCTCTATAAATTAAAGCAGATATATTGGTTTAACATAGAGTCATAACAATATGTATCAGTACGAACATAGGACAACTCACCTTTGGATAGCAACAATAAATATACCCTTCTCTTTGTATGTCGTATAAAGAGTTAAAAGTCCCATTAAGAAGAAATACATTGAAACACATACTCCCAAAACGGTTTTGGATGCTGGGAACGGATATAAGTAATCACATAGTACTGCTATAATAGCTATTGCAACAGCAACTCCACAAAGACCCAATCTTCCATCAAAAAGCGCAAAATTCTCTATATAATTATATTTCTTTGTTAGAACATGTTTGACTGCATCATCTAATGCATTTTTCACAACAGATCCGTCCCATTTATTGATCTTCTCAACCTGTAAAGGGAAGGAATATTGATGCTATTCATTCTGTTTTTAAGATAAAAATTAATGGTAACAGAAAAGATATTCTTAGCGATAGGATGTGACATAAAATGTATTTTGTTCACGTTTATCGTAAAAATTATATTATTATTTGTATCGTATAACTAGAAATATTTGAGCTAAAACGGAATGCCATACGTGGCACTTCGCAAAGATCCGAAAATGTGTATAAGTAAACCGGATTTAACGATTCCCGCATTTTGAATAAACATAGAGTTACAATAAAGCAATTAAAGAAATCTTATTTAAGTAAATCTTACAGAATTTTCCACAGCACCCATTTCAACCATAACCTTTGAACAAAACAGATGCTTATACCCGTGTATGTAAAGACAAAAGATACTTTCAATGAGCGTCAAGAAAACGTGTTGATCATAAAGAGATGTGTATATGCCAACTTCCATGAAACATATGACGTACTGTACACGCTGAATCATTAATTTGTTCCAGGGCCCCTGAAGGGGAGCAAGGAGAAATTGGAATACGAACGTGGCGGTGTCAGGCGGCTGGAGCCAATTGGTCCAGATTTATACACTCTATGATCGACACGCGCGCTATTTACAAACTGCGCAGAAATGTATAATTATGTTTGTTGCAATACAACAAGAAACTTTTGCATCAGAAATACTACGTATAATGATTTCATAACATTTATCGATTAAAAGAATTAGATGAAGTAGTTGTGCGAGGAATGATTATTAATTGTTTCTTTTCAGAGGTACAATAAACTTTTTCAGAGTTATAAAATGGTTCTCTTCAGTATTATGACGCGGTTCTTGACTAACTTACATTTATTTTACATTGGGTCAATTAGTTAAGCAATTAAGCTTACGAAATCGTTATACGTAATAATTCTGACGCAAAAGTTTTATCTTGAAGGACATTTTTTCAATTTTAAAAGATATTTCGTTCTTTTCCTGCTTCTTGAACTAGCAATAAGTTATATGAGGCTATATAATGTTCTATTTCTACGTTTCTATGAATAGTACAATTAAATATGTCAATGTGTATTGGAACAACCATAATTATACATTTCTGTGCGGTTTGTAAATAGCGCGCGTGTCGATCATAGAGTCTATGAATCTCGACCAATTGGCATCAGCCGCGTGGCACCGCCACGATCGCATTCCAGCTTCTCCTTGTTCCCCTTCAGGGGTCTAGGAACAAATTAATGCATCCGTCTGTACCAGGTTCTTAAATTCGCATTTTTATTTCTTTTATATTTGCCATTTTTACAAGTTTGTTAATTTATAAATCGTATTCTACGCTATAATCGAAAATTAAATAATGCAATTAATGAAAATTAAACAGATTTTTTGTTATAATTTTCTGTATAAACCTTCACCAAGAGAACTAGTTTCTTCCTTTCAATCTCTAGGGATAACTAAGGCATATTCAGATCTAATAGGTAATATACTTGTTAGCTATAGGCCATACTGCATTATTGTCTACAGTTGACAAGTAGTAGCGGGTAAAAATGGCGGACGAAAACGAGGATCAGTGGTTATATGGAGATTCTGTTGACGGAAAAGAATATACACCAGCGTCTGTACAATCAGAAAACCAGCAGAATGACTCGACGATTGTTAAGAGTCAAGAAAAATCACAGACTTCGGAAGATCAAAAAACGGATGCCACTCCAGATGCGCCAGCTGGGGTACGCTTTACATAACCTATTTTTTAATTATTATTATTGTAAATTGAATCCTTAACAAAATGTATTAAACAAAGCAGTATTATGTAATTAGCGACTAATTCTGTATTCAAAGTTTAAGAAAACAAAACGATACTACTTCGTGGACGATTAATTTATCTCGCCGGCATAACCTGCATTTGTTAAGTGTAATAATAAGAAATATTTTTGTATACCTTTCCGCGTATACTTTCACCAAATAGGTAGCTGATGATTCAAGTCCACCAGAAGAGGACTCGTCCCTGAATAATACGCAAGATGAAAATAATGCAGACCTGAACAAGAACGGAATACGAGAAGCTTCCAGTCAAGAGGATGGAGAAGCTCCGAGTGATTCAGATTCTGACGATGATGTACACGTTGTCATCGGTGATATTAAGTCTACTCCGGCATATGGCAATCTCAATATAAAGAGAGGTGGATTACTCACTAATGCATCCGGTGTACCAGATAAACTCAACAAACAGCCAGGAAAATTTAGTATAGACGAATTTGAGACTATCGGGGTAATAAATGGAATGCCAGCTCATGAATTCAACTTAGATCAATTAGAAGACAAGCCTTGGAGACAACCTGGTGCCGATATTACGGATTACTTTAATTATGGTTTCAATGAAGAAACCTGGAGAGCATATTGTGAACGTCAAAAGAGAATGAGGAGCGAGTCGGGTGTAGGCTTGATTTTAAATGCAGGTGGAGGTGGCAGTAATCCAGGTAGTATGCGAATGCCACAAGTAGCGATTACTAATGATAATAGTAAATACTCCGGCATAATGGGACCAAAGAGGGCAGGCCCACCTCCCGGCAGAAAAATGGCAGGAACTATAGACGTGATTGGTAGCTCGGGCCTGGCTTCTAGAAGAAATCTAGACAAATCCCCCCCGAAAGGAAATGTGATACAGGTAATGACAGCGGATCGAAGGGAATATTCTAGGAAGCCAGGATTTCCTGATATGAGTGTACCACCGCCAGGAGCAGGTATGCCTCCTCCGTTTGACATGCCACCTCCTGGGTATCCTGGGGAACCAGCACCCTTTTACATGCCTGAGACGGATCCATATTATCAAAGCTATGAACCCACGCAAGATAATCAGTGGGGTAATGATCCGGTACGTATAAAATAACGCGTCCTATAATATAGAATTTTATCTATAATAAACTACAAAAATAAAACTACATTTTTGTTTATACGATAGACGTGGCAACCAACAAATTTAGCCATTCCAATGACAGAGGGGGAAGATGAGAAGGATTCCGGCCCAAAAACAATACCAACTATGGTTCCACCCACTTCTATACCTCCTTTAATGCCTCCCAGAGATGGTAGAGAACGCGAAAGAGAGCGTGATAGGGAGAGAGATCGAGACAGAGAATTAGATTCAATGGGGAGGGACAGGGATAGGGACAAAGATAGAGAACGAGATCGCGAGAGAGAAAAAGATTCCATGATTAGAGATCGGGACAGAGAGAGGGATTCGGCGACGCGCGAGGAGGAGAGGGATCGCGATAGATCCCGATCACAATATCGGCACAAAGATCGGTAATTAAAAGCATGAGAAAGAACTCTCATGCACATTTTACCTGTCATTTTCAAGGCTTACTCGTATATACCTATTGATATTTATACTGTTTTTACTATGTAATGATGTGTACTACCTTGCAGGCATCGGCATCGATCAAGATCTCGATCTCGTAGGCATAAATCCAGATCCCGAAGTCCGAGTCGGCGTAAGAAGAAATCCAGGCGCTCAGAAAGGGAGCGCTCGAAGGAAGAAAGTGAATGAAACGGTACATATGATCAATCTCTACACGATTCGCGCGTTCACATTGATCCACATCATATTAAAGATGATATACAAGCATTTGAATAATACTACTTTCATGCGCTACCGCAAAATGTATATTTATTACCTTTATTCATCGAGTCGCAAGCAGTCCGTACAACAACCAAGATTTTCCTGAAGTATGCGGAACCTCAGGAATTTAATGTTACAATTTGTAATATTTATCTCAGACAAAAAGTGGAATATCAACGATAATAATAAATTTTATCTTTAACGATATGGACACAAGAGAAGTCTGTGCGCAACAAACCAAGATGTTTCCTCGTAGTGTTACCTTCCAGCATAATAACTCTACTCTAATATGTCACACTACGCTATCCTTCCATCACAAGCCCTTTCTATATACTTACAGACCGTTATGAGAAATAAAGGTAAAACAGAGGACTACAACCACCAAGACTTGCCATTCAATGTATGGTTTTATATCATAATGTTATTACAGAAATGGTATTTCATAATAATTAAAAGTAATAGTAGTTTATTGGTAAATCACTCGCGGATGAATCAAACGATCGATATTCGTTGTCGACAAATTAGTCGACGCACATCGATCGACGCGCACACGTGTTTTTTTTTGTTCAATTATACTTCCTTTTAGCATCAAATCTTCCCATTTTTCATTATCATTATTATCATCATACATAATGGAAAAAAATGTTACATTTGTACAACCATCATATACAGGTTACATTTAGAATACCGTTAATTCATTATCATTTTTTTTCATTAAGTGTGTGTATAAGTCATGTGTTTTCTTTCGTGTACCTGGCGTGTAGGTATGCCTACTTATGAGTGAAATGCTACATCAAAACAAATTAGCAGTATTGCTTTCTACGTTCTTCCTTTCCTTCGAGCGATTTCAAAAAGAAAAACCAGATATCGAAGTATGAACGGCTATTACCATTCATACGATTATTAAAAAGGGATTCCTTAAACGTATACGTTGAAACCTTTAGGAAAAGGGACACATTCCTGCAAACGGATACGGATCATGGCATGGTCAACAAAATTTCGTGGATCGCATCGCGTACGAGCAAAATTTATTGAATGAAATCCCATCGTTAGGAATTAAAAAACGTAGACTGCCTTACGCGTAACTTGTATCGAACTGGTGTGGCGGAGATGACAATAAATAATATCTAAGGTGGGTATTCCTTGCGTACAAAAAAAAAACAAAACTCAAGCGACAAAAGCATACATATAATTATCGTAATGATTAATCAATAACTGCACCTACTAGTCATAATACGCCGTTTGCAGTACGAACAAATATTATTTATAACTATACTGAAGTATGTAGAACTTGGTTAATTGATTATTTATAACTTTATTTACCTCATTATTCGCGCGGCGACCCTCGAACGACTCGCGCAAGAGAGTACCTACTGAAACGATTCTAATAGACTCTCGATAGACTAACATCTAGTCTCTCATCTTGTAAAATGCAATTACAATCTTGCAGTTTCCCATGATTTTCTTTCAATTTCATAATCGAGAGAAAACAAACTTATCAAGCACAATCTTTGACGTACAATAGGTATCTGCGCGTAAGGGTGTATGAATGTCATACCGGTTACTACAAAAGGAACGTACGAAAAGAAAATGAAAGTACAGGCAAAAGGATGAAAAATCTGTACCACGGGCTAATAACCAAAATGAAGAACAAACGAACGTTTAGTGTGTATCTGTGGCGTAAATGAGCACGAGCGGTCGAGACTCAATGAATAATGGTTCGAATTCAAGGTTCATGTCTAATGAGAGATATACGTCCGATCGACAATGATGAAGAATTATGCACTGTGTTACATCTGCGTTGAGTAAGATTTCTACGTGGACATCGAAATAGTCAAGAAATTGAATCAAACAACCATTTAATGTAAATTACGTACCATTCTATAAGCATTACATATATTTCAATATATTTTAATGTCGTCGTGCGACAGTAATATTACATAAATAAATCGGGGTTGATTAGTCAAACAACAGATTAGGATATGTCCGAACCATATATTTTTTGCATCTCAAACGCCTCCAAGCGCTACTGCCGACTTAAGAAAAGAAAAAATTAAGGAAAGACGAACGCTAAAAAATGAACAAGTAGAACGACAGAAAAAAAAAACAAGGACGTACAAACTTAGGCAGAGGTTGCTTTAACAATAACTATTTGTTCTTTGAGTTTTATATCGTTTTAAAAAATGTTTCGCCGAGACACATTGGAGCTTAACGCTCTTTCATTAACGATAAGTTGGTTCGGCTACCATCGACGCATCTATTAAAAAAATCTATGGTCTTCACGAGGGGAGGGGTGTGTGTACAATTTCCTTATTTCTTTTTCTCCCAAAAGTGGCGGTTTATAATCGTGACTTTCTCAACACTAGTGCATTTATAAACTGCTTTCGACCATGCTCTCTCGTTATTTTGTTTACTTAAATAGTACAATGACATTTTATCTACTCGCACTGTTCTGCCTGTTTGTAAAAAACATCGTCGAAAATGATTCTTTTCGTGGCTATTTCATCGACTCTACGTTCTATACACTAATATACAAGTTATGCAATTTTTGTTTTAATCCGTATGCCTGTCCGTCCCACTTATCTAGTTATCTGCTAATATGAAATACATTTCTTGCTTTTTATATCCCACTGCATCTACCGTGTGTCCCAG
Source organism: Ampulex compressa (assembly GCA_038496175.1). Classification (NCBI taxonomy): domain Eukaryota; kingdom Metazoa; phylum Arthropoda; class Insecta; order Hymenoptera; family Ampulicidae; genus Ampulex; species Ampulex compressa. The sequence goes on along the minus strand of JBCFXI010000102.1, from coordinate 242,704 downwards.
AAGCATCATCGGCTCGTACGTCGTTCGCGGAACATCGAGATCGGTAAAATTATGAGGCGAATTTGTAATTTTACGCGAAACAAGAACGAAGGATCCGTCGAGAAAACTCATGTTTTGCGTCTTTGTGGATTGCAATTTGCGGTTTAATCCTCCGATCAAATATCCATCCGTGTGCCTCCCACGATCGGACGGTTAATGAACAATTTCCAAACAGATTTTTGCGCTTCATGTAAGAGCCAATGATGCACAAACAAATGTACGCATACATATATGACATATATTAGACAAATATATATACGGTTTATACATATATGTACATATATAAACCGATAATATATATGCGGTTTGTATATATACACAGATGCATATATATATTCAATTAGCCCTGCGAATCCGTCTGTCGTGTTAAAGTCCTTGCGTGTCTCTTTGTTAAATGGTAGGGTATGACAGAATGATGATGAGAATAGCGCGCTACTGTACATCAGTCTTAATATCAGGGCGCACCATTCCCGCCGATGTTCTTTCCCCTTTCTTTTGCTTCCTCTATCTTTCTTTTTTTTTTTCACGAATAGGAGGGAAGGCAACTGCGAGTCAGTCTGCTCATTTTTCGTTTCGTCCAACAACTGTTTATATACCGGCGCCATGGCAGTTGAGTACGGTGGGCGTGAGGGGGTGAAGATGCGTTCCGAATGATCATGTATACCCAAGTGTGTAACTGTCGCATAGTCCAATAATTTTACGCGCTTACGCGTGTCCCGTCTGGTTTACACAGGCGTGTAAAAGTGTCTCGTATAACTTGCCCAGTGCGTTCTACAAGTGGGAGGTCGCAGATCTTTCATGTATATATAATACAATTAGCGTGTAGTATTAAAATCATATACAATTGTTACAATATTTAAATAGTACTTATTACATATATATCATACCGATAAGTTTCAGGTTTAGATATACATATACAGATATATATATATATATATATTTATATATATGTATAATCGATATTTATAGGGTAGCTTGTTTCTTTTTAAATCTTATACGTTCCAATTGGGAGATTTTCAGGTGTAGCGATAACCTCCCGAGAAAAAGGTGTGTCGTGTGTATGTATGCGGGAGATAGAGTGTAGGGGAGAAGAGAGAAAAGGGGGAAATAGAGAATATGTTTAAGATACAGATATCAACATTAAAAGGGTGCGAAAAGGGGTTTATATAACACAACGTGGAAACGCTGTCGTATTTTTGCCTAATATCTCTGTATATGGCGAATTCCACGTAGAATTTTGAAATCGACGATAACAGAGTATAACGGCCAATTTTGTGGGTGCTAAAGATCTCGCCACTTCCTTTTAACAAAATACACGCGATTCACTGGCTTTTTAGTGGACACGTTCGTAAGAAAGAAAAAGCAACATACAAGTGAATGTTTATGTCGAAAGAAGCCTAAAGATATGAAAAGATCATCTTTTTTTCGCAAGGATTTCATTAATACTGGAGAGCAAGGAAGGATTCTCGTACCGAATTCATTATATACAGGGATATTTTAATAATAAAGAGGCCCTCTTTATTAGAAGGAATACTAAATTTCTCGGACACACGTGAAAACTCATAATTCGAACAGTTGAGCGTACAATTTCATTTACTTCCAAAATTCAAATACAAAGACCTTATTATTTTCTCTGTAAAAAAGAATCTATTTTCTATAGAGCTCGAAGAAGTAGTCAATTTGCTCTTACACAATCAACATTAATGAACAACGAACAAAACTTTGAGGTTCGCACGTAGTGCCATAGAGAAACGAACGATCCAGTCGATCGCTTCCCTTTTTTTCCCCTATACAAACGTATAATAATTTCATATTGTTCAAATCACAAATCACACGACTCAAAATCCTGTCTTTGCCAAATATATGAAATCAAATAAAAAAAAAAAAAGAAAAAAATCAACTTCCACATTTACAAAAAGCAAATAAGCATCGTTTAATTTATTTCAATATTTTGGTTCGTCCAATGGAAATCTATCGACAGGTCAAAAGTCGCGTGCTTTGCGAAATCGCACTTAAAAAATCAAATGGCAAAAGATCGAAGTAAAGTTACAAGATCGAAGGACTATGTATTTAATGTGTGATCTCATTTTTCATTTTTATACATGGTACACGCATTTCTTATGAGAGCCGCGCAACCAATAATATTCCATTCTTGCACTATATAAAAAATTTACACTATTTATAATCAAAAATCGTTAAGAATTTTTCCTCAGAAGCTTAAGTAGATACAAGACGATAGCAATTAGGTGATCGGCCTATCGCTAAACGTACATACTAAACATTAAGTAAAGTAAGATTTCTTAGGGACGAAAATGGGGTATCTGGGACTATAAAAAGAAAGTGTACCTGTAATATTCTATATCATATTTATAAAGCGTTATATACGTGGGTTTGCCATACGTGTGTTTATGTATATATTTATATATATGTATTTATATATATATATAAATATATGTTTATGTCTAGCAATTAGTAAATAGCGATAATAATCAATAAGGAGAGGGGGCGTTAATCAAACAATATTGATGATAATAATTATATCGATAATATAATAATAATATAATAATAAAAAGCATAATCATAATGATAATAATAATCGATTATCTTAGCTGATAAGACATGAGATTTTGCGTTCAACTTTCGCTTCTGCTATCATATTTTTACTTAGTCCAGTTTGCTTTTGTATTTGCTACTCGACAGGTGATTGATGGATCTATTACAAATGAGGCGTTTTCTCGACCTTTAATTTACAAATGGCGCGCGCGATTTACACGAATGAAGGAACTATCGTCATTCCTTAAATATTAGTAACATGTTGATGTCGTATTTATATAATTCGCGTTAACGGTGAGTATCCTGTCGACCGAGGATGAAGTTGGGGCGGTTGGAATGTCTGTCTGTATATCAAGTTCATTATCGTATTTCTCTATCTTTTCTATGACATCGCGGCTCTTAACGAATGGCCTCCTCTCAGCAATTTCCGCCAGGATCGTCGTATGAAGGACAAATCAAACGCTCTTATTTTTCACGAGAATTGAGAAAATGTCACGTTAATGGGCAATCCTAAAGTCGGAAAACTCGTCGGTATTTAATAAGTACCGTTCACGCACTTTTCTACCACCCTCCGGTATTCCTATTACGGTCGCGTCACCACTAGTAAGTAATCTTCGTGCGAAGAAAGAGAAAGAGACAAAGGGTACCTAGGAATTTGTCAATTTCGTTAATAAATCGTTATGTACAATATCTTACAAAGAAAGCTGCTATGTTCTTCCTCTTCATTCGTTCTTTCCTTTTTCTTTTTTTTTTTTATACAAAGACGCGACGGACCGCGAGTGGCTCGCGGCTTTTCCCTTCTAAATATCTATATATGTAATACCTATGTTAACAGAATATCATACATTGTACACGGGTAAGATACAATTCTCTATCGGGCATACGTCACTACTTAAGTGGCTAAAAGATGCAACACGCAGAAAACACACTCCTCGCTAAAAAAATTTCCATGTATCCTGTGTACATCGTATCTGAAGGGGAAGTAACAAGAACTGCGCACTTCTGCGTTATACCGAGAATCGTTTTTTCTGCATGATATCCGAGAACAACTTTCCAACCGATAATTGAAAAACGACGTCGAACATGACCGTGAAAGATTGACCGACGATCCATTCTGAAATAGAGAACTGGAAGTATCGAGAAGATGTGGTGTTGTCAAATTTGGACGTACAAAACGATCTTCTACCAGCGTATTCTAATCAAAAGCACTAACGTCCGAATGTTTTCGCGAAAAAGTGCGTTGGAAACTTGAAACTTTGCTATGGAAAACATTGCGATAATAATGAATATCTGTGACGCGTCGAAATGCTAGTGAAGAAATTTAAACACGTTCAGAGATATTAAAGGGTAAATCGAGTAATAGCGGTGCATACGCGAAGCCCTATGCCAGCTCTAAGGGAAACGAATCGAATTTAAGACTAGCAATGCAGTCTCTCGGCTGCCTCGCACTATCTCTCCGTATCTTTTTTTTTCGAATCCGATGCTATTGAAAATAGCTGAGAGGCGCTCTTTCCAACCGTCTTACAAATCGGTATAATACAATTGAAATGCTCTATGTGTACATATGATTATACGTGAAAGTGTGCAAAAGGACAAAGGGAAATGGCGCGAAAGAATATAGATACACACGCATTGTGCACGTTGATTTCCTGACTTTTTTTTTAGTTATCATTTATACAATGTACAATGGGTTTCAATTACGTTCAAAAATTACCGCGTACAGTGGCTGCGATTATCCAAAAGGAGAGGGAATTGGGATATAAACAATTTCTTTCCTCTACGGCGTCTCCCTTGTCAAAAATGTTTATATCTTACAATTGGAAAAAGGAGGAGGGCTTGCAAAAACCGGCAGGGAAACGGGGAAAGTAACTTATCGGTCGGGGCGGCAGCATTAGAACGTAAATCATATTTAAATTTAATATAATTAGTAATTATTATAATACACAATATTCACAGAGTCCGTTAAAAAGGAAGGAATTCCCGTGAAAAATAAAATATTCATTGAATTTACGGTTCCTCGCGATAGGGTTGTCACGTCGTACCTATACACATTTGTTATTTATTTATATCACAATTTACAAAATTCGAGGATCTCAGGGATCAAAAGGATAAGGAATAGGGTGGGGACGTGAGAGAGTAGAAAAAAAATGCTCCTCGCTCGAAGGCGACAAACGTGAACGAAAAAGAAAAGGAGAACCGTGCTGACAATTCGTCTCTCCTTGTTACTTTCTTTTTGCCTTTTCCTCTGTTGAACTGTCGTTTGAAAAAGAATCTCCACATTCTAATTCGTCTTCGAAATTTTTCTGTTTGTCCCGATGTAAAACAAATTTGCGAAATCGGTCTGTATGAATATTTGAAACAGTCAATGGGCAGATCAGCGGTCAGGTCAAGGGTACTCAGCTTCATTCCCATGTCAAACGCTATACTAGATTTAATCAACATATCTGTAGCTCCTAATCTCTATCAAACTCAAACCGATACTGATTCAGAGATTGGACGCATACCACGCATAGATATAATACTACGTTCAGCGTGCGGAGCAAGCACGGTATACTTGCGATCAAAGACGTCTCGTATGTGGTATTACGGCCATTGCATTCTCGTACAACTTGATATAAATGCATGCAGCTCTAAGATCTATCTTAGCTGTCTACGCTTCTTTTTTTTTTTTCCTCAAACCTCTCTAACAAGATTTATCTCGATGAATCTCCTGCCTCTCTTCTCATCCGATGCTCTTCGCTTCCTTGCAAATTTTACGATCTTCCTCTGCTTATTTTTGCGTGCTGAGTTTTCAAAGAATACCGTCGAACGAGCTCTTTGTGCAAAACCATAAATTCTCGTATTATACGCGGCTCTACGTCTCCTTGCCTACATAAAACGTTATTCGATGCGACACATAAGACAGTTTAGTTACCTCAACGTTATTAAATTGTCATAACCTTTTTGAAGCTTGCCGAATCGTTACGAGGAAACTCTGTTGTCATAACGCCGTAGTCCTGCCTTCGCGGTACCTCGCGCGTCTCTAAAGCGTCCGTTACTCGCCAGTAGATTCGTTTAATATTGGAAAGAAAAATGTCCTGCGGCTCTGACACGTTAACTTTACAGATTTTTCAATTTCTTTCACGCTCATTTGTGACCACGAAACTTGGCGCACCGTACAATGTCGCGTTGTCGAATCTTCCGTTTCTGTACAAATCTCAATTTGACGGTTGCAAGGATAACAGAAATAGCCTTTTCGCACGATCCTTCGAAGGGCGGGGTGTCCCAGGATTTCCTTTAACGCCTTCATCACGCTCTCGAAGAAAGGACAACCGAAAAGAGACGGTGCATTATTCCCAAGTATGCCACGCGTGTTTGTGTGTGTGAGAGTGTGTGTGTTTCTTTTTTCCTTTCTTTTCGTCGCCGCGTAACGCTGATAACGGCTGATTTCGTTTAACGGACATCATGGTACTGTCCCAACATATGGTATCACGGACGTGCGAAGGTTACCGACTTTCTCTTAGTTTTGCTATTTTAGAATCGTGCGTTTATAAAACCTGCGTGGGCTGCTGGGCTGGCGTCGAGACTGGGCCAGCAGCAGAAGCAGGGGGCCCTATGGGACCAAGATCGCCTCCGCCGCCGGTCGATGCCCCAGCGGCTGTCGCCACTCCCATAGCCGATGCCGTCTTCATAAAGAACTTCTCTAGCTTCACGATAATGTGTTTACCGTACGTGTATTTGCGGAGGCTACTCAAGTGCGGGCGAATCTTATGCATCAATATCTTCCGCTGGGCCGGCTCCGCCACGTCGATCATCTTCTGGACCACGTAGTTGGCGTACTGATCCTTCATCATGACGTTCAGTGCGCTGTTGTTTTTCAATTTTTTTTTTTTTGTGAACAAAATACGAAACATAAGTAGACCATCGTGGAGGTAGCTCGTGTTGTATCGATACGACCCGACGTAGGATACGAAAGGCGGAACGATCAACGTTAGGCGTTGGGTTTTGTAACGGGGGTGAAACTTACTTATCGTTGAAGCCGCAAACTTCCTCAATGAGAACGGCGCGTTCCTGTCTTGTAGCGTGGGTCACGCATTTCTCGACCACGTTGCTCGCAAATTTATGTTGAGACAGAGTAAGTACTTTACCCCTAACGCTGCTGATCAATTGTGCCTTGTCTTCCGGCTTTCCGTGCTCTTTGAAAATAGAGACGTCGACATTGGTAATGTGTCGTCGAACGGGCGAACATCGACGAGCGTGACCGTGAGGAATAGGGGGATTTGCTGACTTACCAAGGACATGTTGGATGACGTAATTGCCGTACTGATCCTGAATCAGCTGATCTGTGGCAGCGTGAAGCTCCTGCAGGATTCCCTGAGTTTGTTCCGGCGTGCAGTGTTCCAGAATACGTTGGATCACCCTACATCCGTAAGGATGAGTGCTCAGAGCATAAACCTGACCTGCGAATGCCCCAATAACAAACTGCAGTGCCCTTGGCTCGACGCATTCGATGCATTTTTGTACAACGTGATTCCCATTTTGATCTTTGACACATTTCAAAACGTGCCCGTCCAATTCCCGTACTATCTCCTGCTGCTGTTCAGGACCGATCGATTCAAGAGCTTTTTGGATGACCCTACAGCCGTACATCTGCAGCGCCAAAGGCAACACATGGCCTCGAACCTGAGAACATCGAGTGGAAGGAAAATATAGTCTTTCTTTGTCCGAAATCCTTCCAGACACGTTACACGCATACTCGATTCAGGCAAAAATTATTTACAATCAGTACATATTCAGTTGACACGCAAGGATACTCATCATGCTTAACGTGAATGTACAAGCGATCGATCACCCGAATTACCTTTTGAGCGAGGGTAGATTTTTGTTCCGGTGTACCAAATTCAAAGAACTTCTGGATAACGTAATTTCCAAAAACGTCTGTCATTAGAGAATAAGCGGAGGCGAGAATTTCCTGAAATACCAGCTGCTTCTCGCTGGCAGAGGCACGTTCCAATTTCTGTTGAATAAAGCGCGAACCGTGTTGATCTTGGCTAAATTCAACTATGTGGTTGGCTAAATCGCGTAGCTGAAGACACGGGAACCTGTTGCATGACAGAAAATCGTTAAAATCCGATAGGCGATCGAACGAATAACGAGTTGAAGCTGGATGGAACACTTTGCTTACCGGTTATTTCTAAAATCCTCTAAAAGACGTGATCGGCCGCCAGCATTTTTGTCCCCGATACTTGTGGTGCCACCGCGACCAGGTTTGCCGACCAGATTGGGGAATAGAGAGCTACTGGAGCCAAAAACTCCATTAGCCGTTAAAGCCGGAACTGCGCTTGCGCGGAACTTTGCCTCGGCTCCAGGAGCTGCGGACACTCGACTAGCTCCACCAACAAGTCCACCCAAAGATCCTCCCAAAGTTGGCGGTGGTGTTAGAGAGAGTCCTAATGGACTTGGCGAGGCAGTCACCGTACCTGCGGACGAAGAGACGGAGGTGTACAGATTTACGATGGCCAACGATGATATATACGACGAAGAAGAATGGACGTTTTAAATACACTCACCGAGAGCACCATAACTTTGAGGCCACTTCGCGCGACTATACTCTAAACTAGGACTGAAGGCAGAAGTATTTCTATCAAAGGAATCTCTTCTCGCGGTCGAGGATGCGCCGAGGCCCAAACCTGTACAGATACCAGCGACTAGTTGAGTTACTCCGTCGCTCAAGGAATACCCATGTGCGTGAGAGTAATGATACGTCGTATCTCCGATATATACGCAAAACACCGCAGATTTGGATATTCACGTACGATCCAAAAGAAGAAGAAAAAAAAAATGCACACGGACGGGAGAATGCTTTGTGGTCCGATAAGGGGGAAACGAATTAGATATTTGTGAGGGCATGCACAACAGCTTTAGATATTATATACAAGTAAACCCGGGGGGAGGATGCAGACGACATCGTATAGGCTGGAAGAAATATCACTTCCTGGTCGTCGCGCAGTGGCGGCCACGCGAATCTGTACCTGTGCTCTGAAGCTGAGCAGGCGAGCCCAGTGCTCCCAAAGGGGAGCCGCCATATCCGAGGGCCGCTAAACCAGCGGCCAGTCCTGATCCTTGCTGCTGCGCTTGCTGCACCGCGACTGCCTGAGCCTGCGCTACCACTGCTGCCGCGCTGCACGCCGCCAGACCTGCACCAAAAGCCCGCAACCCACACGCGCTCTTAGTAGTCGATTAATCAGCATACGTTACCGACCTTACACCGTCTATAAGCCTTGCGGGGATACTCCTCCTCCAACACATACACACGCTTCGAGCCCGTACTTATCGGACGCCGTAACGGTACCGATGCATTTTAGTCACATGGTTAATCCTCGCGTGTATACAAGTATGTACAATGAAAATGAGTTATTCACATGAACACTAAAAAGGGCCGTAGAGTACTCCGCCTCCTGACGCATCTCTCTTCTGGATACTCCTCGTGCATCATGCATGCTTGTTACACGATCGAACGGGGTTGTAAGAACGTTATTCGCACGGCACTACCGGTGTACGGGTACGCAACACAGATCCCGGGCATAGTCTAGAGACCTAATGTAACGAGAGGAACCTGATAACGTACCTAAGCATTCGCCAGGCGTGGCATTGCTGTGTGACGTTGGTGTCGGTTGTGAGTATAGACTGGGCGGCGGTGGAGCCGGCGGCCCCGGTGGCGGCTGAGACGGGGCTCTGTTAACGAGGACAGGTGCGGGGCTGACTAATCTCATAGGAGTTGCCGCGGAACTCAGGCCGCGTACGCCGCCCATAACTATGGAACCATTTTGATCGTAATACGCCGGTATCACCTGATACTGGCCTTGAACCTGCGGGAAAAAGGATCAGTCGTATCTTCCATATCAGGAGCACCGTGTACGATTGGTAACACGGATAAGGATCTTGGTCTCGTGCACGCGTTGCGGTCGAAGAGAATTAAAAGCGTATAATATACGTTGGAGCTTCGAGCCAAATACGGAAGTGTTAAATAAACACATTTTTTTTTATTTAATTTTCACCGTTGACCGCTAAGATCATTTGCCCTAGGATCTACTGTTCAAGGTGGATTCCGAACCACCAGAGCCTACAATATATACATATCACATGGGAAAGCTAGAGGTGATGAGACACGGGATTTGGAACCCGCGTGGCAGTCCGAGCCTCTATCCACTACACCACGGTAGCTCTATGGAAATGTTTATTTCAAAAAGCGCGTATATGGATAACAGCGAAGTTGGGGCGGACGAGAGGAGACTGATTGGTTGCTTACCGTCTGCGCCAAATTATTCGCGGTGTCCTGGGCTGCAGCTGCCGCGGCTGCTGCCGACGAGGGTGTCAACGGTCGTCTTGGCGGTGGCGGAGCCGCGGCTTGAGGGGGTGCTTGCGGCAGTAATCCCGCTGGATAGACCCACGGGCCAACCCCATAATACTGAGGTACTACCGGGGGCGGCGCGCCGGCTATCAGTGCCCCGACATAAGGTTCCTGGCCACTGATCACGGTATAGGGGGCTGCGGGGAAGTTTTGCTGCTGCTGCTGCTGTTGCTGCTGCTGGGCCTGGGAGGCGGCGAGATATTGCTGCTGCTGCTGTTGCTGCTGCTGCTGCTGCAGCAATTGGAGTTGCTGCGGCGTTGCCCCTTGCGGCTGACTGCGAAATAATTGCTGGAAAAGAGAAAGTCGCCGATATGAATGTCGCCGTGGAGGCAGGTTAAGCGGATCAGAGAGCCTAGGCAGCGCGGTCGGGTCCGGGAGAGTACGTTTCACGTCCGTGGACGCATTTTTTTTCGCATGGCCGCATACATAGCGTCGTCGTCTCGATATATCCGACAAACTTGATCGAGCATTCGCTCGTAAATGGCGCCGAGCGCTTCACTCGGCCAGGAGGTACGACGATCGAAAACCCCGTAAGAGCTAAAACTGCACGCCGCGAGGACAGTACGGTTCGAGTGGGTCTAGTAATGTAATCTTGCCTGCGGGGCTGTATGACGACATCCTGTTACCGGACAACCGTGCGGGCCAGGTTTAAAGTTTCGGATCAAGGTCGGAGGAGGAGACGGGAACGAGCATCGAAGTTAAGATAGCGGCGTAAAACCAGCGTTAAAGCCGAGACCGAGGCCTGGTTGGCTTAGGTCGACGACCCCCTACGGACGTTCACCGACAAGCGTTCGCCTCTATGTTACCGGTGGTCGCACCGGACTTTAATTGACCGACAAACGTAGTGCGGTTCGGCGTGACGCGCCGTACATCGGCCGAGGGAATCACGTCTGGCCCTCCTCCGCATTTTCGTCGATCTCCGCCGAGGCAAATCTGAATTTGCCGACCTTGGGGGACGCTGCCAATTCCCCTTACGCCTCGAAGATAATAAAGCAGGACTGGCTTTCGAGATTACTTCGCGCGCATAACTTAGCCTTTTTTTCTGGCTTGCATAATTCGAGAGTATCCTTGATGATTTCTCGACGAGCTTACGGGACGGACGTACGAGAATCTGGTTCCTCGAATTCCTAAGAACGATACTCGAGATCTTTGAGAGCTCGATAAGGGGAAAATAAATAAGTACGCCGGCCGAGTAGCTGATTGTCCGGAGGAAGTAGAGAAACTTAAGCCATTCATGACACGCTCTAGCCCTCCGAGTCAGCGATGCGTTTCGGGTATTAACCTCTTCCGGAAGCGGCACGAGCTTGAACCAAGGCCACGGTTACGTTCGACGATTATCCCGTGCACAAACCTGCAGTAGTTATCCTCTCGAGTTTTAAGCGCTACGACATTTTGGAGATCATAGCGAACGCAAGGAGGGAGAAGTTACTCGATCGATGCTGCGTCCAATGTTTAGGGATCAGCAGGAGAACTTGATCGAGTTTGAGAAGAAAATAAATTTCCTAAAATTGTGATCGTCGTAAAGCTTGTTTCATTTCAAAGCAAAACGTTCGATAAAAAATTTCAGCTTTGATATAATGTTCAAAGTGACTCGACGTTTAACGTTATCCAAACACTCGATGGCATTGCTCGAGGCCAAGGAACGTAACTTTTCTGCGCTGTTACTATCTGGTCCCTTGCCGGGACCAAGGATTGGAAGAAACTAATGTGTCAGGCATGATTGAGCCGAGTATCGCGTTTCAAAATCCATGTCACGCTCGGCGGTCGCTCAAAGAAGATTCGTCATCGCTTGAAATTTTGGTTGGTGAAACAACGTTAGCCTCGGTTACCGAATGGCGACTTCGTTTCACGGTCGGTGCTTATTCTCCCTGCTTTTGTTTAAAACTCTGCTTATCTTATCATCCGCCCATCGAGTGACCCTGCCGCTTGGGCATTACTCCTGCGGCACGGCCATCTATACGATAATTCGATCTTCCTAGGTATTGATCGAAATTCGATAGTCTGGCCGTTTCATCAAATAATTTAGGCAGAGTTAATTAAAGCTAAACGGATTTTGCGGGCCGGCGCTGCGACATCACGGGCTCTTCATATCATTATAATAAAAACGAACGTGAAATTGGATCGTGACCTGATACTGCGATAATGCAAACCACTTAAAAGCTGCATCTCAAAACTTGGAAGCGGACAAAAATTTGAACGCGTCTACCAATTCGCGCCGCAGCTAGAACTCAAGGAGTATGCACTTCAAAATATAATACACCGCGAACCTCTTGTCAAAAGCTCTCTCTCTCTCTCTCCCTCTCTTTCTCTCTCGATAATGAGACACGAAAACGTAATCCATACTTCATTGGTTCGCGTGTATTCGAGCATCGCAGAGAACCGACCACTAAGAATAAAATGTTAAGCCGTAGTCGAGACACGGTGTAGCCAGGGGTTGACAAAGAGGAGAGGGAAATGCACATTAGTCGGAGAGTATTGGGAGAAATAGTCACGACATATATATCTGTTTTACGGTCGCTCATGTATCGTCATTCCACTCGAGGCCTTTGAAACCAGGCAATTTGCCGTCCCATTAACCGGTACCGCTGGAAAGTGGAAAACAGCTGAGATGCATTCGATTCACGGTTCGATCTTGAATAGGGAGCTATTATCGTGGGAGATCATTAAAGACCTTGGAGAAGAGCCGAATGGGAACTCGCATGGAAATCACCACGATTGCGTTTGAAAAGGATAAAAAAAAAAGAGCGAGAAAGGGGGAGGAAAGAGAGAGAAACCTCGGCGCCCACCCCCCGAGGTCGAAGCGTGGCGGAGAACAGGGAACATTTGATTTTGGCAAGGGGAAAAACAATGCCATGGGACATTGTTGTAAGGGACCAGTGATATACGTTCATGGAAGTGTGACTCACTGTTGAATACGTAAGGTTTCCGCCGGTGGCTTACAAATCCGTCCTACAATACGGGCCTATTGATTCCTACTCTACAGTAGAGTACCCACAGTGAAGAGAATCTGGCACGGACCGACCGTGACAATCGTTGCCAGATTTTTGAAAAACCCTCTCGGCGATATCCGATCTTAATGCCCATCGGTATTCAGCTTTTTTTCCCTCCAATATTCGAGTCGCAGGTTTTTAAGGATATCCCGGCCATCAAATCCGCAAGGTGTGCCGTTTCGCGAGGCGAACAGGAAGGTGTCGCGCGAGATCGACCAGCGGTTTACAAGCTTTTCAATGGATTTTCCATCGACAAGGCGCATCCTGGAAAGACTTTCACCGATGTACGATAACCCGGTTGTCACCCGGTGCGATACCGCGCCCGCGCTCTCTTTTGTCTTCGTGTCATTGTTCCCGTAAATAACACCAAATTGCATATCCGGACATTATCCGGCACTTCATCGTCGTATTATCGCGTCGTATTATCCCCTGCCGAATGCGCGTAATTGTATGTCCCAATTTTGGCCCCGCGCTCATCCTCCCCCATCTTTCGATTCTAATCCACGGAGACGAGGTTAAGCCGTCAACGCTGAAAGAAGTGCGTCGCGGATACCGGGGGCCCAAATCCTCGACCGAAATTTGTGTGCCCGGGGATTAGCCCGAGGAACGGAATTGGCAAAAAGCCCGGGTATCGATTGCGGGGGAAAAAGTTTGGTGTAATCCGTAATACAAGAACTATTAGGTAAGAGATATTTTGTTGGTAAATCCCCCTACAACGCGGAACGTGAAAACGGGTTTAACCGTGGAAGTTCAACGAACCCTCTCGGGCCCAGACTCGTTTGACTTTCAAAACGCTTCAGCTGGACGTTTTGACATTTAGTATAGCCAATCGTTTTTCTCCCGCGCGAGAGGATTCCTTTGATTAAATAATTTCGCCGAAATTTTGCAAAAATTTTCAGCAACGAGAACGCCTGTTGTATCGTACGATATGTACCGGGCATTGATCATTGTATATCCTTTATGAATGAAAGTATTCGGGCACGTTGAGTTTCCGCGGCCAGTATGGTTCGTACGAAATAGAACGATGAGTTAAAAAAGAAAAAAAAGTATCACGCTGCGTGATGCAAACTTACGCCGGCGTTAATGCTTTCTGGCATTCAAACAACTCCATTGGTTAAGTACGGCGCATAGATTTTGATCAAGGATGAATTCTGTACAGCACGTGTGTATCACGAACTTCGAATTGGAGCATGCATCCGTTACTGTATGAGCCACACTTTCCCAGAAATGTTAGGACCGTTGATAACAATGCGGGCAACCCACATATCCATATTTGAGACTAATTTACTTGACTTCGCGTAAGCCAAAAGTGGAAATTGAAAATTTGTATGACGCGTACTTCGTGGTTGGTTAACTCGTACTTTCTTGCCTCGCTAAAATGTCCGTTTGGATCCTTACAACAACGATTAACCGGGCGTGTATTATCCGGATAATTAATCAAACGCCCAAAGTCAGCCTTGAAATATCACGCAGGTACCTTGTCATGGATCATGCTCGAGCTCTCTTTTTTTTTTTCTTCCACGCTAAATTGCCATTCGCAATAAAGGCGGCTTTAAGGTGGTCGCGCGCATGCGCGAAGAAATCAAATTGTTCGTTTGCATATATTAGGTATTTACTACGCTTCCAGCTAATGCTACTCTGCGCGAAACACTCGCACATTCGCGAAACTTTTCAATACGAGTCCCGGAGAAACGTTCATGCATCCCCAGTGGTAATGAACGGTGAGTTAACCGACAGAACTTTCCACGAGGTTGAATTGAACTGAATCTAGATTTTGGCGTACACATTACCATATCTCCTAGGAGCAAATTATTGATTTTGGTCTACGAAGTTAGCGGGTCGGATTCCGCCATAATGTTCCAGGCGGAAAATATAATACAAAAGAAAATAATCGATTCTACGATCACTGATTCACCGTCTTTGCACGCTGAAATAAGTCCGGTTTTTTACGTTTACCCCAAAAGATTCGTTTTTCCCCTGCAAAAATCGGGCGAATCCAAACGAAGGACCTAACGATCGTAAAAAAAAAAATTATAGTGCGTCGTGTAAACCTGAAAATGGCAGCGCGCAACTTTTGTGGAGTCTGAGTTTGCGTGAAATAAAAGTACAACGACAAATCGTGGCGAAGCCCGTTACTTAACCGTTTCCGAGCACCGTTAGCTCACCTGGCTGCGTGTACAGAATATACAGGGTGCTGCGAAAAGGAGGCCCCAGCGGTATCTTTCTTCGATACACCAAGAAAATTCATCGATTCGATTATTCGAAGTTTCAATTACTTATCGCCTCACTCGCATAACCCTGGCTGGTTACTATAAAATACTAAAGTATTTTACAAACACTTCCCGATAATCGTAAGTACCGTCGCGGTTATCCAAGATCAACACGAACGCATAAAAAGAAAAAGGAAATAAAAAACACGTAAACGCCCCAAGTTCCATGATACGATTTCCAAAAAAGAATGCAAAATATACGAGCCTCTCAGGAAGGAAAACTCTAAACGTATCCTCCAAGGAGCACCGCCAAGATTCTCCATTATTCGAGATTATTCACACGTTTATCTCGGAAGTTTGTCGCGCGGTGTTAGAACATTTTTCGAAGAATTCCAGGACGATCACGAGAAATATAGGGGACACGTTGAATAAGATGGTATGGAAACACCCGGAGAACCGTGAATACCGAGGCGAAGGGATTATTCCTCGCCCCGAGGCGTTTAGTTCATTCTATACAAAAAGCCTGGTGACACCGCGACGAGGACGACAAGCAAGATCGCAATCCGGCCGCTCGTTCCGTTATAAAGGGGTCAAGGGTCGAGGTGTCCGATTGCATGACGATTTCGAGATGTCGATCGTTTCCTGAAATTACCGCCGGCACTGTCAGGCCATTCTGAAAGGAGGCTCGCCGCAAAATTGGATTGTTGAATACACAGTAGGGCAAACCCTTCCTTTTCCACCAGGCTTCGACCCAGTCACGAACTTTTGTAAGTTCGCCATTATCCTTCGTCGACCGTGGGTATCCGCACCCACTTTGGGCCCGCGCGGGATAGGATCTAGATGTCAGCAACAGCTGGCTCGCACGATTAATTAACGAAACGAGAGGTTCATCGAAACAAAAGTCCCGGCAGCCAGTCCGAAAAGTCCGCCCGGTAATTTCTCCCGCGATATTACGCCCGTGTATCACCGCGTTATAGGACAAGGTGTCGAACACGAGGCTTGTCGCAATGTAATGACGAGGGATAAAACATTGCCTCCTCCGTATCCTCGCAGAGCTCGGCCATTGGACGGAACGAAATTTAGCATTGCTCGGCATCGCCTTACCGTCTTGAGTACGAGACTGGTAATACGACGTGAGATTACACAGATCGTGAATCCTAATGTCAGCCTTGCGGATAGAGATTCCAAGATATTTCTTCGCAATATGAGTCTTAACCAGCGACGCGACTAATATACCGCTGGGTGCAGCGTATAAAATTAAAGGGCCCGACGCGGCGGACTCGGCGCTCGAGGAGCGAGGGGGAGAGGAGAGGATCGGCCTCTTTGGGCTTAACACTTTCACAGCGGGGGGAGGGGGGCGAAGGAATTTGCGGATACGCCACTGATTTTAGCCAAGGAGCAATGCGCAGAACGTCGTTTCGAAATGGCTACCGTTCGTTCCAGATTATGTGTCGCTCGGAGCGGTAGCAACTTTCTAAGCGTGCCGGTGGAAGCGAGCAGCGATCCATTCTTTTCGCGGTTCCCCCCGCCTTAAATCACGCAATTGTTTCGCTTCCCGTATATACAACCTGGCGGAGAACCGCTGGTGCTAGTGTTTCACCGGCGGAAACCGGTTCCCCAGACGCTAAGAACCGATCGATTTGACCCAAGCTCGGTCGATGTACAGCACCCCTTCGGTGTTTGTACCGTTTTACAAACCTGGCCACGGGTTAAGATCCGCCGAAATCGCGTATGAGAGACGCGCCGAGATAATGGCCCATCGGGTGAATATCTCGGGGATTTAAGAACGCGCACTTTTTCCTGGAGGAGAAACGAGGCTCTCTCGCCCGGGTGCTATTCGTACGTATAACGTTCTTACGTCTCCCTTTCGCAATTCCAGGCATCCGTTCGGCGAATAGCGGATAGCCGAGATAGACGATGATTAATATCCATCGATTCATCATCTTGCACGTTCGAACGCAAGCGCTGGCCAAGGTAAAGCGCCAGGGCGGTATAACCGTCTTCGCGGAACGATCGATTATCCGAATTTGCCGGCCGCTAAACGCAAGGGCCTCGTTTCTAATCGCGATTCCGCGAGAGTGTCCGAAGGGACTTAAAAAATGAATATGGAGCGGATTCAGAACTATCGAGCTATCCCACAGATACACGGTGGTAACTTGAAACAATGGGCATTGTACGTGCCTATCCGCAGCCCTGTCTCGCGCGTAGCTTTTCCCGTTATAGGCGTTAGCCTAGTTGCAAAATTCAATTAAAATAAACTCGCTCATCGGTACATGCTGCCCGTCCTCGTCAGCCAATAAGACGAGGGGGCAAAAAATAGAGGCGGAGGGGGGGCAGAGGAGGAAAAAAAGCGCTGGATACGAGGGAGGGAAAGTCGCGTGATAAGGGTTGGGGCCGCGCCTTGATACCAGATACGCCGGTAGCTTTTAGCCAAATGACGCGGATTTTATTATTGGATGGCCTTTAAGGGTGCGGCCAGGTAACCCTCCCGTAGCCTAATGGGCCGTTAACCGGCCCCACCTTCCTCGCATTTTTCCTCCACGCGACACCCCGCCATGTAGAAATCCAACAAAGCCACGTCGACACCCGAATCTACGCACACACAAATCTTCCAGCTTTATTTCTTTCCCCTCCGTGCAAACATATCTCTTTTACGAACGTTCGACCGAAAGAAACCTTTGGCTTCGTCGAACGAGCAAAAAGGAGTTCAAAGTGGGATAATGAGCGTCTCGTCTACTTCGAGACGAGAGAGAAGGAAATGAAGTCGCTGAAATTAAATCGACGAATGTCGGGCTCGACAAAAATGAATCCATAAAGGATCGTTCATGAAAGCGTGTCGGCGGTAGTATCGGCCGAGACCGCTTTTAGCGATTATTTTGCACGGGGGGGAAAACTGATCCGCCAAGAAATTCGAAAGTCACAAAGTTTCGGTACAAAATGAGCCTGTGGAATGAGGGAATGAAGAAGAAATAACGGAGACTCGGTCTGGGGAGACAAGAAAGCGTATCGACGTCACTACGAACTGTGTCAAATAGCTCATCGGCCACGCGGAACCAGTTTGTGGTAAAAAAAAAAAAGAAAAAAAAAGTTTTTTCTTTAAATAGAAAAAAAGAAACTAAAAAGAAACACTGGCAAAGGATTAACGTTATTCTCGAAGTGCCCAATGTTTCACGGTGCAGGTACTATTTTTTTAGGTAGACAAAGTTGATTCAATATCGCCTTATGAATATATAACAGCCATCGATGCGAATTTCTCGACACGAACGAGTCGGAATACCATGCCCGCGGTAACTCTTCCGAACAATTCACCCATACTTTATAAGCGCCCGGCTACTTATAGCCGCCTCAAGTACCCCGAGAGCGAGCCAAACATAACGCGCATAATTCCTCAGACCCTACATACCGAAGGGGGATAAATATCCGAACTTCGCGCAAATATCGTCCGCACCGAGAAGAACTCTCGACACCACCGCCGCAAAGTCCCCATTTTACGCACACCACGTGAATACACACTTTCTCGCGCCATTTTAGCGCCGTTGTAATTCTTCGATCCGCCCGCCTCAGTTCGATTGCCCGGTTCTGCGATGGACGCGATCGTTATTTAAGAATTCGTAAGCGCCATTATGTAGCCGGGCATCGTGAGCCGCGCACGCGGAAGCGCGGCGTATCCCTGATAGCGATCGGGAAAAGCTAATTAAGCTCGCCGGGAAAACAAAGGTGTACGGGCGTGCAATTGGTGTTGCGTCCGTGTGACGCCGCCTTGCACCGGCGGTTGCGCCCCCGTGTATTTTATTGGGCCGTTATCTCGCCCCGAATGGAGTATTTGTCCTCTACTTGCCAGTTTGTCGCGCCGCAATTGTGCCCCCCTCCTCCCTCTACGGCCTTTCGCTCTTCCTCGTTTTCGGTTAGCATTCGCTTGGAAAAGCAGGCGGCCGCGCATCGGGCCGACATTAGGCCGTTCCCAGAGCGGAAGGAGCGTGGCTTTAGCTCGCGTGGCCGATATCGGATTTATCGGGTGATAGGGCAACGTCGATGGGCGGATAAGCGGGTGGGTAAGTGGGCAGACGGCGAATGGAAGATGGATGAATCGAAAGAGGCGGTACACGCTTCCAATTATGCCGATGCATCGTGCCCGTTCGAGAAATTGCAAAATAGGGTCCCCGCCGCTACGACCTTGCGACGATCACTCTTTTTTCTTTTCCCTTTTTCCTTCCTCTTTTCCTGCCTCCTTTTTCATTCAGGAAGCATCCATCGATCGGATTGCCCGTGACTTTTTACCGTCATAAGAAAGCACGGCATAACTCCCCCCCCCCCCTCTCCCTTCCCCTTTCTCCCTGTCCATCCTTCGTCCTTTGCCACCGTCCTTGCAGCAAGAAGTATATTCGAGGACCTATCGGAGGTGCGGGGATAACGTTATTGGAATAGCGGTTGAAGTCATAAAACTGAGAGCGTCATTACTTGAGCGAGTCTATCCGGAGCCCACGCGAGGTATCAAGTGCGGTACTTGCTGCGAGACAAAACACAAACGGGATAATAGAGGGAGGAAGAACCGTTAGTAGGAGAAGATATCGGGAGTGGTATAAAAAGAGTGGAAGAGGGAGAGAAAGAGAGAGAGAGAGAGAGAGAGGCCTCTCGTCGGGGCTCGGTGGATGCACGGGGTTGATTTTAATACCCCCCAGGGAGAGAGGATCCGTGGATGTGACCTTTATGAAATGCTACAACCTTTGTAAGCCCTGATTGCACTTCTTCACGCACACACGGACACGCGTACAGAGAGACGCACACGCGCGCAGGGCTCGGGCTTACGGGGAAACTCCTGGCGCCGCGTGCACGCGCACAAAGCAAGTCGTAGACTTTGTCTTACGAGCACCTCGCCTATATATCGCCCATTGTTTTTCGAACACACGTGTTTCTCTACCTGCAAACCTTGCCCGCGCACATCGCGTTCAAGGCAGTATCGCGCATCATGTCGAGAAAGAAGGTAAACAGGCGTGTGTGTTGGAGAGGTGCCTCGTACCAACCCCCGACGTGCTCGTCCCGAAGCCTCCACATAGTACGTTACCAGACGGAGGACCATCGATCGATGGAAATGTGGCACTACGTGACGTTTACGTACGTTTATATAAGTTTACGCGCACGTACTACCCGCCGCGGAGTGATCCGCGGAGGAGAGGTCTTGCTGGAAATTGCCGCTAGTTTCCAACTTCTGCGAAGACCCACGGAGAGAAACTTTGCCAGGAGGCTTACTAGATTTGATTACTACCGCCAGCGATTCCTCTGCGTATATTACGTGGACCCCGCGTATCACTCTTTCCGTATACCCTCTATAGCATTACTCAAGTGCCCGCTGCATTAACCCTTTGACTATTATGAACGCATATGCGCGGCGGACGAAGCCTCCTGTGGACCGTAGACGCTTATACGCGCGTTGAGAGTACCGAGAGCAAACATCGCGAGGTACGCGGAAAAGTATTTCGTGCGCGGCAGAAGTTTCTCGATGTGAAAAAAACTCGACGATCGAAGGGGTTAACGGTTGGAATGATATCGAAGAACAGGTGTATTACGGTGTCGGTTATCTTCCAAAAGCGCGACGATTATGATCCGCGAAGATGAAAGATCGCGGGGAAAATCTCGGCGAGGGCGCGATAAAAGTGCTTGGAAATCGTAAAATCAGGGCGGGCTCGTAAGGGTGGGGGGAGGGGGGCAACGGACGCGGATAAAACCTGCAGGGAAATGTGGATTATCGTTCCGGGAACCGCTGAACTCCAAAGCAACGGTACTTCCGCGGTCATAAATGCTGCCTGACCGTTAAGTTGACTCTTTTCGTCTTCCTTTTCCCTCGTTAGATTCTCCCTCGCCTCTTTCTCTTATCCCCGCGGAGCGAAGCCGCTCGGCGGCCGACGACGGCTCTTCGGTGGAAATAAAATAAACGGAGAACCGCTGCCTCGATAATTGACCCCAGAGGCAGGAAGAATTCCGTGGTTTATTTATCGATTAGCTCCTAATATTACGTAAGCCCCGCTTGCCGAATTTCCCATAAATACACCGGAACCTGTTTAATCGAATTAGCACCGTACAAGCAGTACACTCCTCTCGCCGCGTACGTTCCTCGAGAAGTCTCTCCTTCCGTCTTACGGCTTCCTTCGAATCGCCCCCCTATTTTCCTTCTGCGCGTAATTTTACGCCGGCCAAAGACGATCTTCGCATAAACCAATGAGGAGCTTAACCGCGTGGCACGATGTAACCTTTCAGAACTCGCGCGTCCGTCCGGTTTCTCGAGAATCATCGCGGCTCCGATCGATGCGGAATAACGTTAAAAATCACCAGGCCGCGGTTCTTTGCACGCAATTCTTGGACAGGGCGCGCGGATTGCGATCTGCGCGCGGATGGAATTCGCGCCGCTGATAATCGTCATTGGTAATAAGCATCGGCGGCTCGGCGGGCACGAGCGACGAATGTGGAGCGTCGTCGTGCACAAAGAAAAACGATCGAATTTCACGTGCATGCCGGCGCGGTTCACGCTACTGCTGCATCGAAATCGCGAGGAGCGATCAGCGGCGTGGACCTTGATGTGAATTACTAACGTTACGGTCCTTCGGCAACGCCTCGACGATTACCGCAGTGCGTTTCGATATCGTTATTAGAGCCACACGCTGGTGTTAGCGATCGCCAAAGTGTGTTACGCGTAACCCAGCGGGGAGGCGAGTCGATACCTGGGAGTAGGCCAAAAACAATTTTTATATATTCCCACTGTGTTGAATTATAATGTGGAATATCTTTTTTTATATATCACACAAATCAATTGTAATAGATTTCTGATGAATCAAATGGAAACACGCGCCGGCTACTTTTTCATTCTTAGGAGTGCGCAGTCGAAAAAGTTCGGAGACCACTGATGTGGCGAATAGGATAGCGTAGTGTCCGAGGAAAAGAGGATATATGATACCCCTATCCTAAGCCAAATGGTCAGTGATATCTTTAAAAAATTGTAAAACTTTGAGACAAAGTATTTTCTCGGATTTTCCACGATTTTCTTGCAGCATACGGATCTCAATGTATCGATCGATTCCTCATTTATACCTTTTTTCTTTAAAGATACATTTGGCACACCCAAAGTGGCTGCTGGGTTTAGTATTAAAAAAGAGATAAGACATGATTATCAAGTCTCTCCCCTCCCCTGCATCCTCTGATCCTGCTTTATCGTATGCAAACGTCGGTGACAGAGGTATTCGCGTTATATCATACCCACGTTCTACTTTCCTCTATCCGATCTCCGGCGCAGATACCGCCATCCCGACAATACCGATTCCGCATCGATCATTCATGCAAATAGAACGCCGGCGAATCGGCCGGACCGGCAGAAGCGCGAAGTATAATTTCCATCCTCCGAGAAACGGAAGAGGCGGTTTCCGGGACGAGAAAACCGAGGGCGGATATTCAGAGTGATAAGAATAATCGGAACTCGCTGGATACGTTTAGAGGATGCCGCTCGATCGCTCTTTCCAGGGCCCATTTTATAATATCGTTACAATCGTTCCTATTTGAGGCCTTGGATCGACCAAAAACCGAGGTTTCGTCTCCGTCATTTCCAAAACCGCCAATGGTTAATGCATATTTCACGAGCCTTGAGATATAGAGAGCGCTTTTCGTAACGGAAGGAGCACGACTGAAGCATTAAACAAGTCGCGTTAACATCGGAATTATGGTCCACTGCGCCCGACATATCGAGGTATAATATATACTTAATGTTTCCGAAGACTGAAAAGGGGACGAAGAGGAAATGTAAATAGATCCATGTAATTCTTTATACACTAGGACGAAATGATGGAGAATCTGAGAAAACGTAGTATGATAAATGTGAAGGATTTGATGTAAAAATGTGGGAATTCGTCATTTTGATGGCTTTCGCTGTTCTGGTGTTAAAGACAAATACGTTTATCGCTCACTTTAAAACCGAGAATAGTCTTGAATGAATTTTTATGCGAATGTATCTCCTACGAATTTTAGTGGTACAATGAATAAAGACTTCGACCTTCGCGTGGTAAATTCGTATTCAAATTCTACTCATCGCTGATAAATAATGATCCACGTATATCCATGTCGATTCAATAAGTCCTATGGACAATCCTCTGTGTTGTACAAAAATCACTGCTAATCTGGAAGACCAAGCCCGTCTTAAATCGGCACTCGGTATCAAAAGTCAAATGAATGAATAAATAATGATACGTTTAGCGATTACGCTTCGATAAAAGCTCGAATTTCGCGTACCTAATCTATATTCGCGCCTCGCTCATCATTAATGAATAACAAACATTCCCGTGAAACATAGATTCAATAGATTTAGTACACAATCGTCCACGCGTACCTCACAGTAGATCCAGTGACTGCGCCACCTCAACTACGATAGGTGTACATATACACTCTCACATGTCCACCAATACATGCCGAAGATATTTCGAATTCTTCTCTTTGTATTTAGTTACATGCACATACCTATCTTAAACACACCGCGCGCCTATCTGAACAAAATATGTATTTTGGTCAATGAGCGTAACAACACTGTGCGACAGTCAGTCACGGCAACTGACATTCGAATATCGCGCCCTATATATCGACAGTTCTGTGCGAGAGTGCGTCACAGTCAAAGAGTTAAAACGGCGAGTTCCAGGCAGACCGATCTTAGCGGTCGATGCTGAAATCCAATGAAAAGAAGGAAGGAGCCATCGGCTGAGCGAGTAAGCAGCACAGCGCAGCAGCGGCACATCGCGAGGTGGGAGCAACAAGAATCCGTCGTGAGAGCGCGAAGCTCTGGAGCGCTATCTCATAGTCCCCGTCTGCTCAGCGGTAATGCGAGCCCTCCGCGGTAATAAGAGACGCCCTGGTAATTATTACATTCCCGTAGCGAGACGTACGTAAGGTAGATTCTACGGTAGATGGAAGATACGCGCCGTGGAAATGACGTAGCGGGGGCAAAATGGGAATTATCGCCTTCTTATTATTAGACCATGTACCGACAGGGAAACGCGGTTGGATCGGTCGTAAATTATTGCGGGCCCTGGCTGCGGCGGTTACTTAAAACGCTCTCGGATACGCGGATGGCTTAATAACGAGGTAACCACCAAGTTTTAACCGCACAATTAGCCACGTCCTACGCACCATCGGCTGCACACGCGGCCGCTTTAAAATAAATCTATTTTACCTTTTTTCAACTCTCCGCAACTCACGGTGGACTTCAAAGTAAGGTTCGGTTTACATGCTTCGTCATAAATCAGCTACCGTTCCTCTCCGTATTCCTGGACAATAGTAAATCAAGCGGCAACTTTGTGGTCGACAAGTCGTTCACCGCTAGTACGTATACGGCCTTTTCCCTCTCCTCGAAACACCGAAACGGGGATTAAAGTATGGCCGTAGTGTCGACATCGAGAAAAATGTTATAGAATTGAGAGCCGCGGTGGTGTAAAGGAAGCTCAAACTTCCACGCGGAATCGCTCATGCATCACCTCGGAATAATATTCCATGTAATATTTATATCGTAGTTCTGGTAGTTTGGAATCCACTTTAAAACAGCGGTTTCTAGGCCAAATAACCTTACCGATCGGTGCGGAAAAGCAAACGAAAAAAATTCCGCTCCGAGCGTACTTAACGCATCGCTAAGAGGATCAAGTATTTCCTGATAATATTTCGTTCGCGCCGACTCAATCATACGTTCCTACAGGCCAACGTACGTAGTGATATATTTTCTGGAATTCTACGGGCAAAACCAGCGCAACCGATGAAAGTTGCATATAACGGCGATGATAGCAGTCAAAGCAGAGTGTTAATATCTCGACTTTGTAGCCCCAAGGAATTTCGTCGCTGAATTCAGGACAGTGGGAGGTGATCAAAGCACGCTGAGCTTGGCAGCAGAATCGAAGCCGGATTTTTCCACCGAGAGCCGCGTATTATTTCTTAAAGGTACCGTGATAAATTAGCTGTACGGCTAAAATCGTTTGCCAATTTCAGAGTCACCGTTAACGAGCCCGCGCTCTTCGTCTAGAATTACGCGCGTCACCGCTGTTAGCTTGTATTCTCGGTCCAACCACCTCTGTTTCCTAAAACACCGTGAAAAAGACTCCGATTTCTAAAAGAATTCGTAATACTACATGGTACACGACGCACGCCGTACACAGTCTCTATATGCCACGTGAGTGACTGCCGAAATACAGCGATTATGCCGAAATCAACGGGATACAGTCTGCGGTTACGTGTAAACTGGAAATGCAGCCTTGGTTTCGCGATAAATCTGTCGTATACATAATAAAGGCCTATACAACCAAGATCCACACTGCGCTCTTCGGTTGGCCTCCGACGTGCCTGAAAAATGATCTTTCCTGCTTCGCAGATGAGATTCGAATCGATTCCCCGTTTCTACATAGAAAGATAGTACTACATTCTTTCGCTATCTCAAGCAATTGAAACTATGCCAAATAAATTTATATTTCAGAGCTGAGACAACGTGGTAATTAGCAAAATGATAAGAAATTACACCTTAAAAAAAAGGTGAAATGATTCGTCAATCAATCGATTACTTCCTCAAAGCTTATTTAATCATCTAACGCAAGATGCAGTCATTTTTGGGTTTCCTAGAATATTCGTATTGCACGACATCCTACATCGTCCATTGCAGAATTTGAAGCGACGATAGAATGCACAATCGGACACGTCCAATAGCCGAGTAGGTTTCGTAAAATGAAAACTTTGTTCGGAAATGTATCCGCAACCGTAGAGCTTTTTAGATGGTATTCCACGGCAATGCCGCAGTTATCTTTCCTTTTATGTCGCTAGGATACTCGTCTGGAACAAGATAAGAACGGGACACGTCAGAAGGAGACGAGAGCAACCAACCGCTCGTAGGTCTCGACAGCTGGTTTTCTGACCAGTCAATGGCGGAGTAGACAATGCGCCATAGAAATCACCAGATGCACCTCGAAAAGCACTACTATTCGAGGGAAAACACGGCGATGGCATTGAAATGCATTGGAGGAGCGGCTATAACAAAGTCACGCGATATTATTACGTACAAGACGTTTTCTAATGCCCGATAAAAATAGAAAGTCGTTTCGTACGTAAAATGGCACTCGAGATTCCCTGCTATCAAAGCCCTCATTGAATTAGCGGAAGGATTCGTGTCGCAAAATTCTACGATCGTTTAACGAAGCGAGGTAACCAATAATTTCCTGCTCGTAATCGCCGAATTTCCAAGAAGCGTAGGAGGGATACGGACGATCGAGAAAAAATGTCGATCGCCCAACCCATTCCAAGCATCTCTTTAACAGATTCCACGCGGCTCGTTTGTAAACCAATGAGCGCAAATTGTAGCAAGGTGCGTTTTCATGCGTTTACAGGCGTGCCGAAAGCGCATCGTGCAGTGCGAACAATCGAACATGTTGACATTGGCAGTCACTGCATAAATCCTGCAAGGCATATAAATAGGTCTCTCGTTTGCAAGGGAAAGGTCGTGCAGAATGCAACACGAGTTGCACTTTCGAGCGTCAACGCCTGCGAAGCTTCGTAGCTGAATACTCGATAATTTTGTGGGCGACGTTACCGAGATGCGTTGACATGCAAAAAATCTCGGAGTCTAGTATATTTCACGAATATCACTGAAATACCGTCCAAACACAATTTCCTTCATTGTTACGCGATTCTATTTCACCGACATTCTCCTTGTTATCGAAAGACAGAAGCAACAATCGTGAGCAGAAAATATTATCCCGAGCATCAATATTCCATTCATTTGAATTCCGCAGAATTTCAGACACTCACGAGCGTAAGTGTTAACACTCTCCGCTGACTCACGAGCAGAAGATATTAACAAAAATTACCGCTCGTAGCATGAATATTCCATTCATTTGAATTTCTCAGAATTTCAGTCACTCAAGAGCATAAGTGTGCACACCTTCCACTAACTCATCGATCGAATCGATACATGACGCAAATCGAGAGTACGGCTCGCGATCATCGCGCATTGGTTAATGCGAGCTGGATGAATAGCGAATGAAATTATACGAAACTTCGGCCGCCAATTATCAGAGTAATAAACCGCGCTTTTCGCCGTGGCGCGCATTCGAGTTATTTATCCTTGTTTTATTATTTTAAAGACAAAGTTAATTGTAATGGGATCAATTTGAATATGCCCTTCCTTTTGATGTATCTGCAGGCTAAAAGCCTTGTCTCGAGTGCTGCTCCTCAAGTTCCGCGTCTCTTCTCCGCGAAGAATCAGCGGTTTATGCAATCGCCGGTGCAACGGTACCGCGGAAGACGAAGGGCGAAGGGAGAAAGAGGAGGAGAAGCCCTCCACTGTGTTCTTAGCATTCCATCGAGAATCATGATTCGCGGTTAGTCCAACCACCGGCCGAAGTGGTATGCCAGTGGAAAAAAGGGGGGCGCGATTTGAAAGACGGCGAAGCGGACCCCGAAGCGGCATACAACACGCGTCATTGACGCGGCGATGTATCGTCGACGAAGCTGAGAAATGCGATTCATTATCAACGCGACGGAAATACCGTTGGCTCCAACGACGTCGGCTAATTTTCTCGACCTCGCGGTACTTTCTTCGCGTATCCGCGGTACGAAACGGGAATCCTTATAAAACGTCGAGGTTTCTTCTCGAAGGGGCGTCGATCGAAATTTAAGGTTAGGGTTGTCCCGCGAGTTAGATCACGGCGGGCGCCTTTGCAGTTTTCGAAGCCTCGCCACTGGAAGAAATTGGTTGCGAAAAAACACGAGCCGTACTCGCAACGAAATATGTTTTACGACACAATCCCCTCATGAATCATAACGAGAACGCTTGGTAAGCTTGTTTTTTCTTATCCGACAAAAAACTGGTCGCGATTACATCAAAGTGTTTAATATAGATACGATGTAAAATATTTCCGAGCTCCTTGCACGGTGCTTATTTCCCAACGCGAAGTAACTCTTTGAAACTACCGTGCAATTTATGGATCGGGATAAAAGGGCATCCAGCGGGTAAACTGCGAGAAATCGTACGAAAATGAATTAACCTACGGTTAGTTTGCGACGCTGCGTGAAAAGCTGCCTTCTGGCTGCTACGGTAATTGAATCCTCATCGCTAAAATAAGACGAATAGGGAAAGGGCGAGAGGAGGGAGGAGCAGACGCTAAAGTATACATTTCAAATACGCGAAATTCATTTTTCAGCTTTTAAAGTAATATTTCTTTAAGGAAAATTACGATGGGTATTGGATTCACCGCGAAGCGACAGCCGCCCTTTGGCGACGATAACGTGCAAACTACCGTAGAAATCCCACTCGTTACGAATGTAATAGCGCGCTATAATAGCAACGCACGAGGTCACAGTCGCGATTCGGTCGTGTTATAAATCGGTCACGAGAAGGATCGAGGGAAATCGTGATAAGGGCGAGAAGCCAAAGGCGTAAATTTGTTTAAACGTACAACCGCGGGTATGCGCGTGTGCATTAGTTATGTAGGGAAACGACATTTCTTTTCATCCAGATTAAGATCGGGGAATACTTTGCGTGTTAAGAGAGCGCCCGGCTCAAGGTGGGGCAATAATTAGATTTTCAGGGACGAAAGAAGCCAACCGGCGAACCGGGTTTCGTATTTCATCTTTGCGCCGGGAATGATTCCTGCGGAGGGCGAAAAGGGGGAAAGGGAGGAGGAAAGAAAGAAGGGAAAAGAAGAAAAAATAAAAACCGATCTGTTCCGTTCACGAGCCCGTGGATAATTTTTGTAGAGCGAAGAATGATTATGGAGAACACGGAGGGAAATCATTACGCTACGGCCCGTCGAGAGAGGCTGCCGGCCGGCGTAATAATTAAATTTCAATAGGCGAATACGCCGGGTGAAAAGGTAGAAAAGGTCTCGACGACGATGGAAGCGGGCAATACGGAGAAATCACCGTGGTCTGCCTTCGTTACGAATTTCGCGGTTGGGATCTACCTTACGGCATATACACGTAACGTGCCCGGCATTATTCTACTCGCCAGCCGAGACGGGGCGACGCCGCTAAGCTCGTGGGATATAAAAGGAAAAAAACTAAACCCAAGAGTATGATATTAACGCACCATATAACAGCTCCCACAAGCTTATGCACGTTTTAACCTATCAAATATCTATGTTTTTTTTTTGGGAGGGCTGAGGCTATTATGCGAAGAGAAGCGACAAAAAACGCAAGTGTAAGAACTTGCGGAAGGAGATAAGGGAAACATATCGTTTGCCCATAATGCGCGCGGATACGATAAAGCGCACCATGGTGGCTGTGCAGGGCGAGTGGCAATATCAATAAATTGCGTCTGAAACCGCTCAAAGTGTTTAAACATTTACGCATTGATAGTATATATATTTTCTTGCCGGCTGCTCCGAAAACGTAAAGTAAAATTACCGCCAAGGGAAGAACTAATTTACCGCGCCTTACGGCGTGCAGCTCCTACCCTTGCATAATAGAAACTCAAAGGTGAAATCATACGGCGAATTCGAGAAATCCGATCATTGATTCGTATACTTCGTAAATTCGAGGATAACTCTATCGCGATGCAGTGTTGTTTTTTGTTTACAAAAATTAGGCTTAATGCAGAAAAGTAAAGCGTAATGTACAAACTGGATGGTGTATCACAAATAGCATTTGTTTCGATGAAATGAGTTCATGCAGATTGTAGAGGAGCAACTACTTTTGCGAAATGTTGATGTAGTGCAGGCTGAAATGACACCAGGTGAAAAATCGCGCTTGTCAGTATTGTGCGTTACTTACACTTAGTACTTTTGCATCCGAGCATGGCCGCACGTCAGATATACTGGGAATATTAACATATCGCGTGCATTTGTCCAACCATTATCGTGCACATTGTTGCTAACAAATGCTATGTGCATTTAGGGGTAAAATTAAGTATTTAATATGTACATCAGCTCGTAACAGCCGGCAATAAAAGAAGAGGTTACGGGCTTTTTCCGCGTACACAAACATCGGCCTCTAAAATGATAAAGTCCGACACATTCCTCTACTTAATGACCGCGCTTTCTTTTAATATAAGCATATTACTTGGACCATATAACCTCATTCATAAACTTCGTTTACGGTTATCACGTTTTGATGAGCAAACACAAAACTCTAAGTAAGCGAGTTCACGATTCGAGAGCAGCACCGGGCTTATCACAACTGATTAGCATAAATGCAGCTGCATATAACGTATAAGCTTTGACCATGTTAATTTCGTAGATCACAACGATGTCCTGAGAAGCATAACTCTATCAAAAACAAAAGCAGGTGAATCTCACTTCGCGAATTTTAATATCCCAATAAACGGTCGATAAAATATCGCTGAACAGAACGATTTTTAAAAGTTCACGAAACGAATCGTCCGGACGTATGTGGAAAAAAAATCTCAAGCGTTCATAAACAAACGCATTTTTGAATACTAAGTATTTCCAACGACGGCCTTGGCATTAGGACGCAAAAAATGGAGATCCAGAGGGTCCGTTCTTGCACGGGATCTTCGCGCGATTAATATTCCAGGGAAGGGATCGAGTTGCGCTGTTATCGGCAAAAAATTCCTGAAGTTGTGTACCACCACGAAAGCCACTTGGTAACACGAGGATTAGGGACCTCGCATGGACGTCAGCAGAAAAGAGCCTGCCGCTCTATACGTGTCATTATTATACAATGTATCGTCTGCATAAATACGAGACAGTTCCCGTGCTCATTTTCTCTCTTAATTATCGAGAATCTCACGGTCTCCCCTTTTGAGCCGTTTCCCTCGTTCCTTCTCTCAAGGGTGAATTAAGAACCGCGACTGTGCCGACATCAGAGAACCAATTTCCTCGGAAAAACTTCCTTTCAAGGGTAAATACGATGCGTTTCTGTACATCAAGAATCCGTATTTTCAGTTATAAATATTTCCAAGCACCGCCATGCTGTATGGCTTCTATTTTTGCGCCAGACATTTCATATCATAGCTTTGACAAAAAAAAAAGTCACAGCATAATATACGACGCATGGAAAGCGTTATTAATACCAAGAATTGAATTGTAAAATATGCAGGACGGAGGACATATTAAACTTTCTCACGGAGGAACCGAACGTTTTACAGAAAAATAGTAGCGTTTAAGAATAATTCGTTAATGGTAGAGCCGCTTAATTTATTTCCTGGCCGGCAGACATAGCACCCTTAAATCAGGGCACGTGTTATTCGAGGTTAAAGCAGGTTACTCGATCGTATCTACCCAGACACTTGGGGGGAGGGAAGGCATATACGTGTGCGCATTCCTGACCTAATGCAGATAGTATTTGCTGGAATGTATATAAAACCCCTGATAACGGAAAAAGTTTGATATTTAATAGCAAAACTTCCCAACGTCCCGTTAATAAAAGTTGTCCAACGGATATCGACCTAGGCTACAGAATTATAGTATTAAAATTTACATCCATTTATTTCTCGCTAACTTCGAGGAAGCAAATCACCCAAGATTATCGTTAAGGGAAAATAGTCTTCATGATTCATGAGGAAAATCAACAAAACGCTGATATCTTCTTGATATCGTATCGTCTATTTAATTCATGCTGAAATACAAATCTCATTGCTACGCGTAAATTTGCGAGCACAGGCATGTTATAATATCGATATTTCGTAGCCTCGCTTCGAGTCACGCTTACGTTTTATGAGGTTACGGGACTGGCACTAGACTCGCGAATATTCGATAGTCGTGGACAGTAGACGAGGTACGTACCTTGTCAGCCGCGAGTCGAGCGACCAGGGCCTCCTTGAGAGGACCCAGCCAGTGATGGGCCCCGACGAAACGCTTATTCAGCAATTTCGTCTGCGGGGCAGCTTGAGCGTATACGGCCTCCAGCTCGAGCACCACCATACTTTCGGCTTTGGTGCCGAAATTTATCCTTTCCCCTTTTCCTCTCCTTTATCACGATTAGCCGATGGACAGCTGACGGCGAGTCACTAGCATTTACCGCGCATTAATATCCGCTGGTCGATTCAAAAACTACGCACTTGCACAGATCTGATCGAAGGAGGGATATCCTCGAGTGCCCTTTCTGCACCGTAACGCAGGAGCTAAGTCACGGTTTTCATGACTTCGCGGTCACCACGTTCGGCCCTCCACGAACCGAGGAACGTCGGTCGTCGACCAGTACCATCGCCGTTAAAGACACTTCAAAATCACGAGGATTTTCGGCGGCGCGCGGAGCATGTTTCGTCGGCCGGGGAAATTCGACTGCGAAAATCCTTCAACCACGTGGCGTTTTGCACACTGCATTCACTATCGAACTCACTCCTCGTTCACGATGCCAATGTACTTTTATTTACACTGCGATCAGCCGGTCACGGGGGAAGGGGGGGTGGCGAATGTGGGGTGTCGTGAAAATTTCAGAAGGCACGAAAATCGGATATATCACCGAGCGAGGATCCACGAAGAAGCGCCGCGTCGTGGTCTTTCGATCCGGTACCCGGCCGGACGATCCGCTATCGCTTCTTTCGAATTGTTTCGAAGAGTGCCCCGTTATTCGTCCGACGAAAAAAAAGGGGCAGAGGCCGGTTCTCCGTGGCGAGCCGTTAAGTCCAGCGTGATCCGGGCTTAAGGCGCGCTCGCAACGGTTGCCGCATAGAAAGGCAGTTGGGAACTGACTGCCTCCTCTCGAGCCTCCGCGCTCCCATGGCTCGAGCTTTGAGTGACGCGACGCGACGCGGCCGGTGTGACGCGTACACCCCTCTCTCTCCATTTCTCTTCCACCGTCCTCCCCCCTCCGCCGCGTCCTCATCGCCCTGCCGACGCTACTTCGCCCTCTCGCTCCCCCGCGCCCTCTTATTCCCTCTTATTCCCTCTCCACGGTTCCTGCCCCCCGACGCCAAACCTTACCGCTGTTCTTGCTCCTTCTTTCGAGCTCTACCCACTCTCTCGCTCACTCTCTCTCTCTATCTCTCTCTCTCGCTCGCTCTTTCTGCCCCCGTCTCTCTCCTTCCTTTGAGCCCACTCTTCGTATCGCACCCCCCCCCCTCTTTAAGCTCATTCTTTATCCCCCTCCTCTCTCGCCCTTTTCCTCTTTCAAGCTCACTCACTATTTGGCTCCTATTTCGAGCTCGCTATTTCTCTCTCTCTCTCTCTTTCAAGCTCATTCTCTATTTAAATCCCTGCTTCGTTCGAGCTCATTCGCTATTGGCCTCTCTTTCTCTTTTGAGCTCACTCCTTATCGCTGCCCCGTTTCTCCGTCGTGTTTAACAGCCGCTTGTCTCGCCTCCCCCCAACCTTGAGTAGGGCCCAAGGAAATACGGCCCTGTCGCCCTCCAAGCTCCTACTCGGTCTCCCTCCAGCCCGACGTTTCGCGAGGATGCAACAAAGCCGCAAGCTTCCACGATACTGCGGGAAGGCTCCTCGAAGTTTGGAGCATCGTGTACACTCGATCGGAGGAGAATTAATTTGGGATCCTGGATATATATTCCCGACGCATTCTACGTCCTTTGCGCTGTTCCACGGTGGCACGAGCTGAATCCTCCTGAACGACGACGATACCTAGGATTTGTTCCGGTCTCTTCGCTTTGTACCAAGTCATGGTCTTTTAATGATCGCCGAGGTTCTTTGCCTCGAATACTTTCTCGATGAGCTCTCGCGATACTCTGTATCGCTGTTATGGGTTTATAAAGAAGCGTTCTATACTCCGACATGTGCGAGAACGTGTGTTCAGGCACGAGGAATTATGTAAGCGTATTTTTATTCGAAGGATATTACAGCCATTATTCAGGCCTCTAACTCTGCGATATCGAATGGATCAAAGATTTATCCGACACTCGTTTTGACCCAGCACCTTCGCGTACGGCAAATACCGGCGTTTAAGTACAGACTTATGAACAAATATACGTCTAAATTCAGGGCTACGCTATTTATACCTCGGATGATTCATAGGTTTCGAAAACTAAATCTGCAACTGCCAATCCCCTATATAATGACAAAACTGTGCGCAAATATACCTTGTATTTTTAACTTTGTCGAGTGCCGGATTTTTTAAAAATCATCGCCGCTCTCCCGATCCGAATGCGCGTCGGTGCTTGACAATCGCGCCGGATTAAAAGAAAATTGAATTTTCGCGCAGTGCCGTGCGAATCGGAAGGAATAGATTTCAAATTTGCAGCGACACACGGTACGATAACTCTGAATAATACAGGCGATCGGCAAAAGTAGCGCGACTCTGCATAATTTCCAATATTGACAGACGGCCCGCTAGCGCCCCTTATCCCCGAACCGTCACTGTATCCTACGCTCCTTCCCTCTCGTCCTCCTCTTTTCTCCAAGTGCTTTTGAGTGTACGGCCCTGTCGCCCCAACCACCTGCACTTGGCCGAGGGTGAGACAAAGGCGCGCGAGTTTCATGAGATTCAAAAGAAGATGACTACCCCCACGTACCACGGTACACACCGGGAGAGGGAGAGGAAGAGGGAGAGAGAGAGAGCCTCCCCCTCAAAATACGGCACTGCCGCTACAGCCGGCATCGTCGAGAGGTTTGCACGAAGATCAGTAACTCGCTCCCAGGCGAAAAAAGTAACGAGTATTACCGAAGCAGGAACCGGTGAAAGGACCAGAAATAAATCTTTCATACACCAGAGCGGCTCGTTCTAAACCAGGAAGCGTCCTGGAATTTGCCGAATAACCGAGATAAATCATCGAAAGCCCGATTCTACGTGCAAAAACGGATTACGATCGGGGGAAGGGTAATGAGGTCGTGTTCAGGCTAGAAAAAATTCCCGTTTCCTCGATGCGCGCAGCATGCAAGCGGGCATACCGACCATCGATCTTTCGTAAAACTATTCTCGAAGCGACCCTTCGAGGACGGAAATTTTAAATACACACCGTCCGGTAAGGTAAGAGGACGATCCACGCATGAGAGCTCGGCGCAAATCGCCGAGTCGTAGTCGCGGGTCGGCCGCGCGACTAATTATGCGCTCACATTATTTGGAGAACGTTGAAAGACATCGGCCGCGTAATATCATATTCGGTGGGGAGAAAGAATGGAGGGAGCGTTTTTCAGCGATTCGGAATTTTCGTAGTTTCTCAAAGTCGGGACCACGGCAGACGCACGGAGAAAGGGCGGATGAAGCGTTTGACGCGACTTTAATTGGCCGTGCCTTAATTTTGATGTACGCTGTACCACCTCGAGGGTTCTCACGGACGGTGAAGAGCCGAAAGGGAGGCGGGAAGGAGGTAGGGGAAGAGGAAAAGGAGGAGGAGGAGGAGGTGGAGGAGGAGGAGGAGCAGGAGACGGAGGCAGGGAAGAAGGGAGAAAAGGAGAGCGCGTGGAAAGAGGAAAGGAGACCGACGTAGGGCCCTCTCGCTCTTTCTTGCCCAGCCGGCACATTGTCGTCGCCCGTAGCCAACAGCCTATTGTCTACAGCCGGGTCTCCCCCTTACCCTTTTGTGGCCACATATATACCGATATGGCGACATAGAGCAGCCACGCAGAGCGCGACGACGTGCGGGGCGGTGGACCCGGGGGGTTGCAGAAGGGGCAAGGAAAGGGGCGTTATAAAAAAAGAAAATACAGAAAAAAGGAGTACGCGGAATAGTTGAAAGGCGGAAAGAGAGGTAGAAAAATAAAGAGAGAGAGAGAGACCACGGAGAATGAGAGTAGAAAACCAAAAGTAGGGAGAAAGATGGAGAGATAGTTGCGGGAGAAAACGTAGGACAGGATTCGCGGAAGAATGGTAAGGGAAAGGGACGGACATCGCGGTGGAGAGAATGAGAAGGTATAAAAGGTAGAGAAAGAGAGAGAGAGGGAGAGAGAGGTGCACTGGCACTGGCCACAACGGCCCCTCTCCGTCTACCTTTCCGTGCCTATTATTTACATGTCAGCAACTTTATACGCCGCGCGACATACATAGATGTATAAATACATTTACGTAGGCACCGGGTGTACCTTTCAATATTATGAGCGTACGCGTAGGGGGCGATACGCGAGACGTGCGCGAAGTAGGGGAGAGGGGAGGGGGGAGGCAGTGCCCATTAAAAACCCTGATTTTTTTTTTGAAAAGCTTCACGCCAATGACATCGAGAAAGACGCCTATACGCGAAGAGACTGTCAACATGGTCATTGATCCTTCCTTCCCCACCCTCTGCGCAAATTAAGCCACGCCAGGCTATAATTTACATCGACGATCTTTAGACTATGTCGCGACGGTTTTCGCGGCATATTTTCGTCGACCCTTTTTTGGGCACAGGGGGGAGGGCCAAGAGTATTCGAATGAAGTAGCGCAAAGCTAAAATCCGCGGCAAAGATCCCACCCGATCGATAACCGCGCGCCAGTGAACGCTCGCATTCATCGCACCGCACATGAATCATTGGACGTCGGTGTTGCGTGGCACGTAGTAAAAATCGGTGGAAACGTAACGTTACGCACAGTTCGGCGCACGCTATCGGAGCTTAACGTGGCTCCAACATCGCGGACCGTAAACTCCTTAATATTTTTCTCCGCACTGGAAATCGCGCCGATCGCCGGATTTCTCGCCCTCGACGAACCCGAAGCTTCGAACCAAGGGGGGTTTTAAGAAAGGTTCGCACCTTCGCCGCGATCGCCGATACGATACATCGATCCCTACGATTCGCCGACGATCGAAGGTTGAGAACCGTCAGATTCCAAGGGATGGACGGGCACGCGAACTAGCGTGTTACGTGCCGAAGTTCTCTCTTTCTCTTTTTTCCCCAGCTCTGGCCCCGCAGTGCCTTTCTCTTTTCTCGACCCTTTTCAACCCTCGCAAGGCACGGCAACGCTGGCCGCACCCTCGGATCTTTTATTATAATAAAAAAATTTTCCCCTGAGCGCAATATTGCGTATAAATATACTTCGCCGTTGCGCACTTTAAGTGCTCACCTACCTGTGCATATGCACTCATAACGATGGTGCAATAAACGCTCGAGGGTCGTGGAGTTTCAAAGAGCTTTAAAAAAAAAAAAAATGATAAACGCCGATCGAGCGACACTGGATATTTCACGGCCTTGTAACTATGCGCCGCGTTGCTGGATTTCTCGAGGAGGAACGGATATATCGCGTCCGTGAAACGCAAACGGGGGTAATGTTAATCCTGCAAAACACGCAAACCGGCGTACGGACCTTCCAGGACAGAAGAGACTTTCCAAGGAGTGCCACCTTATAGAATGAGAGTTTCTTCCGGATTAATTTTCGATGGAATTGGCGAGCAACGCGACGGAGAAAATAGAGAGAGAGAGAGAGGAGGGAGAGAGGGAGAGAGAGAGAGAGAGAGGTGTCCTGAACATCAACGCTTCTGGAGCTTGCACTTGGTCACGATTTCGGGGCGTTTGCTTTGTGTTTCCACGCTTGAGATGAGGTGGATGTTACAAAAGGGACCGGAAAGGAGTAACGCGGAGGTGGCTGAAGGCTTGGAGGTGAAGGTGGAGAGGCTACTTCAAGCTGGTTTCTAGCCTAGATTCGACTCTGCGGATCATCCGGGGTTTTAATTAGGATACATCACGTGAGAACGACGCTGCTCCTCCGAGACTAATGATCTCTCGTTTCATTAATAACCCAGACCAAGTGTCATTCTCGCCTTGAAACACATTATATGACACGGCGATAACAAAAGTGATATCCGGGAAGTGGGGGCAAACGTGATTTTTCTTCCTGTCTGCGGAAAAATATCTAATATCGGGATAATGGACGGCCTGCAGAAATAATATATCGATTTACTCTCCTCTTTCACATCCATCGTGTATGTCTATTTTTATTTCATACGAGTCGACTGTCCGTATCCTTTTTCCTAGTCATCCTTCTCCGGGAAATTATTTCATAAATTAATCAAATATCCGTATCGTCTTGCAGATTTTTCTGATATTCTACTTGTTTTTTTTTCATGTCAAAAGGAAGACATAATACTGCGACCAGAGCGCAAACGAACGTAAAAATACGACGGATGTTAATTTTCCATATAAAACTCCCGTAAGAACGAGGTAAGATTCTAGTTTTAAATTCCTAGGTAAACGTCATAAAATTTGCAGAGCTCCCAGTTGGATGAATCATCGACTGGTTTTCCGCGTGAGGGGTGCTGCCACAGGGTGATAAATTTCAATAAGTATCAACCCTGACCTTTTTCATCCTGCTACGTCTATCATCGGGCTTAGAAGGTGGTGAGGAATTATACAGCAATTTTACCCCCTGGGGAAATCGGCCCGACATCGAATATCGTGCACGTATAGTTAGTGAAATTAGGATCGCTGAAAGGGTCGTGGTTAATCGTTCCAGGAGAAAAAAAAAATGGGGAGGATGTTTCGTGAAACTGAAACGGAACTTCGCCCTGTTTCTTGCCAAAAAAAAAAAAAATGAAGAATCTCGTACATAATAGAATACCAGAAAAAGTCCTTAATAAAAGAGTCACGCGATGGCAAAGGCCAATACGATCGTCTGTCACCGATGAGACGTGCGATCGGCACTTTTCTCGATACGAAGAATAATGAAGTAGGGGTTATAGGCTGCTGAGCTTTGGAACTCTGTCTACGATAGACAACAGCATCGCCGTGGAAGAAGCACCGGTAACTGGGCACATCTGGTCTACGAAGATCGGATCTTCGTACTTAATTGCAGGGAAGGTAGTCTCCTACGGCAAACTCGCCCCAGAGTAGCAGCAAGGTCCTTTAACCCCCGTCGTCGGTTTCCACGCCGGCGAACGCGACGTGTAAGACACTTACATAAATTTCTAGGACGTTGAAACGCTTTTACTCGTCGCTCAAGTGCCGGAAAAATAAAGGAAACGTCCGTCCGCCTTTAAAAAAAAAAAAAATGGCTGCGACGTACGCCCGGTAGTAATGAAACGTCCGCGATAAATTTAAGAAAAATAAGGAGAAAGGGAAAAAGGAAGAGCTATTGTAGTTCCGCTGTCTATGAAGAAAATGAGGGTTTGCGCATGATGCGAAAAAGATTGGATGCCCGGAGAGCGATGATAAAACGGAAGCGAGGGCGAATAAAAAAAAGGGGGAAATATACTTTCGTGTCTAACGCTTTATTACGACTTACTGAATCCTACCTGCGCAAGTTTTAGAACAGATCTACCTACAAGGTAAACCATGACGCCTAATTAGAGTGTAGCCTTCCGATGAAAGCACGGCATAATTGGTCGGCGGGGTAAGGAAATAGTGCACACATTCTTGGCGTTTCTAATTACTTGGATTTCTACTGCACTACTGCGGTTAGGGATTTATCACTTGCGATTGTTTCTTGCTCGGTAACAAAACGATCCTCATTTTTTTCTCCACTCAGAGTATCGATACGTGCATGAAAAAATAATTACGAATCACTCTTCGTCGCTATTTTTGCCAATTGCAAATATCAGTTACGATCGCGAAAAGAGAACTTTTCTATGCAACAATATTTTGAAAGTAACGCAGCAGTGTTGGAGCGCGGCTTACAGGCGGGATGCTTAAACGGCATTCGCACGCTATCCAGATTCATCGGTGCCAAAGCGAGTCGGACAGAATGAAAAATTGAGAAGCGACGTGGACGTAGGTAGGGAAAAGGAGGGAGGTTTACCACGTAGGTATGGCTGATTATGTAAGGCTACCAAAAATATCGTGGAATGAGTGACAAGCTCTTGGCCTGTTCGGCCATAACGTCAGACAATTTGAGACACGGTAGCCATTATTTGTAAACCGTGGCTCAAAGCTCCCGAAATTGATTTGTCGGCCAAAGCGCGTGCCCAGGTTAGTTGATATTCGGGATGGCGTAAAAACGAAAGCTGGACTTTTATGTAACGCCTCTAACGTTTGCTCGATCCTCTAAATCACGGAAGAAAAACGCTTACGACGACGTCCATAGGTGGCCCCTTATCAGGAGAATCGTCGGTGTATATCGCTACGCGAAATATATATCCATAGAACTTATCCATGTATACTCAACGTATCGACACACACCTTCGACGATTCTTTCACTCGACCCAATAAACTCTCGCAAAGCGCGAAAAACAAAACTTCTGCCTCCACCTGGAAACTATTCAAGACCATGAAAAACTGACTGCTAATACCATACTCCCGTATACCCTGCGTGTACTTTCTAGGAAATTGATCGCCACGCTCTCTCGAATGTCAAAGAGGATGATCCGACGCGAAAGACTCTATTAGCACCCCGACAAATTGTATTAACCGATCACACCTGGAACGGCGACGGAAAATAAAGCCGCGTATACAAGGTGGGGGGAGGCGAATGCAATTTCGGGTATCGCCCCCAAAGATCAAAGGGTGCGCACGCGTAGCGTAAACGTCGCTTGCGATCGGAAAAAAAAATGTTAAAAAGAAGGGGGGAGAGAGTGGAGGTGCAAAACCGAGAGACTCAAGGCCGTGAAAAGAGGCAGGAGAGCCAAGACTGCCTCGGGAAGATGGCATCTCGGAATTTCTGACCGGAACTGCACCATTGGTAATACCGTGGGGGTACCCCGGAGACTCCCGCCTTCGGGCGACGATACAGATTTTCATCGGGCGAAGTCATTGCACTTTATGCTGAATGGGCAGCAAGTCAACAACCCGATCTTCGTCTACGTGCGCCTACGTACTGCATATATATCTATATGTGTGTGTGTGTGTGTGTGTGTGTGTGTGTGTGTGTGTGTGTGTGTGTGTGCACACCTTTAAAGCAATCTTTTTTTTCTTCACTCGCGCTCCTCCCTCCGCGGTGTTCGCGCTATACGGGAAGAACTGTAGGCCAAAGAAGAGTTAAAACGAGGAAAGGAGACGAGAAAACGGCGGGGGCGGCGAGAGGGAATGGAAAGGAGTAGAGCGGGAGAAGAAAAGGGGGCGAAGGAGGAGAGAAGGAGGAGGGGGGCGGGGAGACTAGGTCTGGGAATCGCTTCATGCACCGGCGAGCACGAGCCTTCGCGTAATAACACGATCACGGGGCACCCGTGTCTCGTGCGTGCACGCAGCACTTTTCGTACCGTCACGCAGTACGCCCGAGCCGGGCACGCGTGTATGCGTGCTTGCGAAAGACGCGCGCGTTGTGGATGAAAAACCCGCATGATGAGCTCCTGAGAGGGCGGAGGGAGGGCGGGAGCTATTTTTACGTGTGCCGCGCCGTGAAAAGCGAGGGTGACCGGAGGAACTTCGAACGCCGATCGTTCGTGAAAGGTTGAAGCGAAGGAGAGGGAACATACGTCGCTCTGGCGACGCACTACGCGTGCTCGTGGTGGGAGCCGGGTGGTGGTTAATGCACGTATTATATCGCTTGATACGAAAAACAAAAAAAAAACAAAGGGAGAAAACAAAACAAACGAACAAAAATTCGCCAATTTGTTCAGAACGCGTGTCAGCGCGTTTGTCGTTCCCCCCCCCTCCATCCCCCCTACCCCTCCTACACCCGCTCCTGGCCCTTTTTTTCACCCCGCCCGGTCATAGGATACGGCTGGTGCACGCTTTGTGCGACATTTTGCATTTTCATCGAGGCGTACGAAAACGGAGAGGGCAGAGCGAAGGAGAAAGAGGGAAGGAAGGAGATTACGGGAGACCACGGCAGTCAAGCTGCACCTGTGCATACGCGGCTCGTTCGTCACGTGGAAAATGTAGCTATGGCCCCTAGCCTGGGAACAATGCTGCCGACGATGGGTACCATTTCTCGCAGAAGGAGAGGGGGACAGAGTGCAGAGAGCCTGCGGAAAACGGGTTGGACGACCCGAGAACTTGTACACCGCATTTTCTCCCCTTTCATTTGTGATTTCCTCTTTTTCTGCTAGAATTGTACGCCCATGTGAACGGCCAGGCGACGTACTGTGGGCTTTCTTAATAAACGTCACTCATGGAACGTAGGAAAACGCATTACGGGCGACACACGCCTGCCCCCCCCCCGCCGCCCCTCCGCTGTACTTCAAAATATTCGTTTAACATTTAAATCTACCGGCACACCCAGCGTCCGTGCAAGTGCCCAAAGACCCAGAAGTTTTCCCTCATTTCCCTTAGCCGCGGTAGACGAATTTTCTGTGCCAGCCGTATGAATAGAATGTACACGTAAAAAGAAAAACAAACAAACAAAGAAGAAAAGAAAATGATAAAAGAGGAAAAAACATTATCCCGAGATACTTCGAAATTCAAAGGCGAACGGAAATTTGTATGGAACCCTTTTTCGTTTCCCTTGTGCCGGCAAAACGTGAGAAGTTAAATCAAATCGGTGGGACTAATGCAGAGGCGAGGACTGAGGAATATTTGTCGGGCGTGGCAAATACGAATGCAGAAGGATAAATGGCAAACGGTGAGTAGTACGCGTAGCAACGGACGGGCCAAGACTAGAAGATGGAAGGGACAAGATACGAGGGACACTTGAGACTAGAGGGTGGCACGTCTCGCCTTCTTTGACTTCTTATCTTTACGCTGCTCTTCGCACTTAGGGCTCAGGGGCAAAGCTGAAATCGATTTTAATTTTGGTTCTCCTCTGCTCAGGCCCTTATTCCGATAATCGTAGTGCCTCACGAGTGCCAAAAACATCTTGACGCATCGTATACCGACTCCAGCACGCAAGCCTGAATTTCCCCTTCGTCATTTAGGGGAATCGAGTGTCGTACTTTTATTTCTTACAGTGGTAGAACGTATGCGTGACCTATATAGAGCCACGTAATAATTTCCTGCGAAATGCTCGGACTTTACAAGAAAGTACATCGCCTCGACCATCGATGCGACTAAAATCTCGCCAGCAGGAATTAACGAGCACGAACTTATTTCGCTTACAATGAAACAACAATGGTTTAGCCGATGTATGTAAATCACTGTTTTAGATATGAGCCCGTGAAAAACTGTGTCAGTCGTATCCTCGCCGACGTGTCACAATCTAAATTATTTCTACGGCACAATGTTATTGATGTTCCGCGATGTTTCAGTAAACGGCCGCGTTACAAATAGCGATAACGCCGTCCTAAAGCCGTGACACGGAATTATTCGATGTTACAACAATGATCGCTCGGGTCGCAGCTTTTAAGTGCATTTACACCTAAAACGCGCTGACAGGTTACGTGTGTAGATATGAATACGTATTGCAATGGGTATATATCTCGCGTTCTATTTTCTGAAAGGTATTCGAAGTAGACGTCGAGAACTTGTCACTCCATGATTTATACATTTGTCTGTGGCGTAGGACGAGGTCATTCCCCATTCCTTCTTTGTGCCCCTTAAACCTGCGCAAGCGGTACGAGGCCTCTAATGCCGAAACTTCTTTCACAAGGTACGACAGTAGAAGGGGAAAAGAGTACGCGCCGCGGCGAAATTCTCAAGGAGAATTTACCAAGGTCGGTTAATATATCCTGTTCTGCAATTACCAAGAGCAATGCTCTGTCGTCCAGGTTAATCTCGCGTTATTCGAGCTAATCGTTGAAATAACCGCGTTAAAAGAAAAACGTCAGAGG
Source organism: Ampulex compressa (assembly GCA_038496175.1). Taxonomy (NCBI): domain Eukaryota; kingdom Metazoa; phylum Arthropoda; class Insecta; order Hymenoptera; family Ampulicidae; genus Ampulex; species Ampulex compressa. The sequence goes on along the minus strand of JBCFXI010000102.1, from coordinate 199,132 downwards.
CTTTAATGGACGCGCTGATGTAAAAAATGGAGTATTCCCCTTGATTACAGGGATGATACGAGACGACACCAGGGATATATGGTTTGGGAGAAACATTTGCGAGAGGAACAACAGTGTTTGCATGACGCTAAATTGCGTACGTAAGCTACGAAGCGCTTACTCTCTGTGTCGACTATCGAAGATAATAAGGCCTCGAACACTTTCTTCCTTCAGCGTTATAATATGGTGAATAGCGACCGTACATCATAATATGAGGCATAATTTATGGGATCAAAACTTTGCTCATTTTGCCCCGAGTTTTGATAGGGATTCGGTAAATCGCCGTTCTGCAGGTTAATAAGTAGAAATAGCCAGGCTCCAGACACTTTTCATGCTCGTGCCGTTGAGTCTAAAGTAAAACTTGATTTTTTAAAAAATAATTTAAACGCTCGGGTACGGATTAGACGTGCGTAATTTTATAGTTTAAATGAACGATTTAACGTACATTCGCCGAAATTTTTAATGAAAGCAAGTCTGTGAAAAGGGAATGTATGCTCGGTCGCGACCGCAATGGGCGGACAGGGTACAAGAAGAGCACGCTAAAGAGGGTTGCTAGATGGTTGGGTGACTCGTTAGTGCCGGCAAAGTCTAGTTAAAAATAACCTCTTCATAACTATCCTCACAATCGCCAAATTAATTCCTGCAAGTCTGTTTTGCTCGATGTAATCAATGCTAATATCTCACAGGAAACTAGTGAAACTACATCGCACGCTGTAAATGATACATGGGCATACGTACCAACTTTTAAACTCAAAAGCATCACTCTTTAAACAAAAAACGCTGTTCGCGTTTATTGCACATCGTTATCATAATCTACGGCTATTACTGCATATAACGGTGATGTCGTATTTGATGCGTGGTTTATTCGAGTTTAAATTACCAACGGCCCTGAAATTATGCCACGCCCAAAAAAACGAACACAGCGAATGTTTAATCCGCTAATGAACTAAGTTATACCGAGCTACTTAACCAAGCAGCTTCTGATGGTAATCTGTAAACGTTATGCTGCATCATTACGTAGAACGATCTAAGCTCTTCGATTAACTTTCACAATTTACGAGAATGCATGTAATCTACACACCTTCCATCCAGCTCGGCGTTTCTTCAATATTAAAATTAATCCCAGTGGCATAAAACCGCGAAGGAAGATAACGTACATCTCACATCGATCATCCTTAAAATACCGCTTACATTTACCCAAACTCGCTTTTAGTACTTAATTATGCACCCGTTTTCTCCTAATTGAAAAGCTCCGTCAAATAATCCCGAACCTCGGATTCTGCTCTTTTCCCAAAACGACCGACAGTCAAGCACTCGTCCCTCATAACTGCACAAAACTCCAAAGCAAGACAAGGCGTACCTGACACCTGCGTTCTTCCCAAAAGCAGGATCCAAATTTACCTTATCTTAAACTCGCATTAATTACCTGCCACCATTTTACCCTGATTACAACCCCCTCCCTACACCCCCCCCCCGAGAAAAGTATCATTAAGTTAAAACTACATCGATCGCGGCACGATGCCCTCCGGTACTTCTCGCGGCAGATGAAAGCAGATGAGTGCAGCGCCTTCGACGGTGCCGAGTGTTACGAAGAAGGATCCTTATATGCCGTACGTAACCGTCTCGTCGAATCAAAGGGACACAATAAGGTCGAGACTCACCTGGACATCAAAGTGAGTGGTAGTGTCTTGCGGCTGTGGGGGTCCCTGTTGCTGCTGCTGCTGCTGGGAAGGCGGCGGGCCCTGTGGGGGTGGCGGCGCCTGTGCGCCAAAGAGCTGTGCAGCGTGGGAGTGTGCGTGCTGAAGGTGATGCGTCGGCGGGGCTTGATGATGCTGAAGGTGGTGCGGCGGTGCGGGTGCAAAGGCCGCCATGAAATGCTCCTCGCTTCCGACCACATCGACACCCGGCTTCAGTAACACGACGCCTCCACCGCCGGTGCTCACTGCCAGGGTAGCAGCCGCGTTTTTTTGGAACTCTTCCTCCCCCGGGGAGGGCTGACGGCTTCCGGGCGTACGGCTGGAACGGAGTAAAAGGACAAATAAGCCAAGTAAGAGGTACGAGGTTCTCGATGAAATCTCGGGATTTCACGCGACATATGCGCCTTCGTATTCCGGTTGTTACTGACAAAGGATTTTTTTTTCAATTCGTTTTCGGGACTGATTTGCTCAGATCATTTAGGCTGGATGTAGTGTTTAAGGTGGGTTTCGAATCACCAAAGTTACTGTGTACATATCGCATGGAAAAATCAAAGGCGATAGACGGAATTGGAGCCCGGCTCTTCCACGTGGAGAGTGTGAGGAAGGATTTTGATGGTACAATGGAGTTACGATGGCGAGGAATTCACCGCAAAAATAGCAAATATAAAATGGACAAAACGATGAGCGGAGTCATCACCTGTCCTTTCATCGCACTCTTCTACGGGTTCACGTTTTCTAAACCCGTTTGTAGTCGAAGCTACCTTAACGACACGTCTGTTTGCTAATCCTTTCATTTCTGATGATGAGTATGATTATCCATCATCGCGCGCTCACTATCGTTTACTGGCATAGGTCGCCCATTAATATTTCGCATTATTTCGCAACTATGGTTGAGTATAACGTAGCTTGATATTTCTAGGGTTCTTCATTCACTTTTAACGAATTGTTTCGTTTTATGTCACAAGAGCTATGTAAGAAACAATGTGTATCTTTACAATGTGAATTTGATGTATAGAAAATTTGGGGGTAATGAATGGTGTATGAACTCGCGTCTTATAACTCAGTGATATCTATACAAATCTAATTCGTTATGCAATATTGCAGATCCAAGGTGAAAAAAATATATTTTATACAGAATCTGTGCAATTAAAAAAAAAAAGTGAATTATTTTCAAATATATTGTCATCAAAATATTGTCGTCCAGTTTGAGTTGGAAACCACTTGATAAAACCTGCAAGGCTAGATCTATATGTACGACTAGTACCTCAAAATGGAATATCTTCTATAACGTGAATAAGAAAGCGATCGTACAACACGGCCCATGGTCCGCATTATTTTCTATATACAGAAAGTGACGTGATTTTCCTAAGCATCTAGAAGCGACGGTGGTAAATGTCACGGACCCCGTGGTATGAGACACGTCTGTAGAATTCTTGGCAGAAAGGGGTCGTGAGCTTTATAGTTTCGACACATCGACTTACGGACGTCCTAGACCTCGCGTCATACGTTTATCGTCACGGTTCTCCATTACAACGGCTCTACGTAAATATTTGTGTGTAAGCAAACGCGAAATTTCACGGTAATTTCCTAATAAAATACCGGGAGAGTTGGCGATTATGTAATGTCTAAAAGAAAAATTGACGATTCACGAGATAATCGGCGCACGGTTTAAAACGTAAATATTTCAAACTAATATTACAATGGTCATCGCTCAGCGACATGATTCGGTATTAAATGAATGGCATATTTATGGAAAACATAATTTTATACGGACACATTGTAAATTACGTCATATTGCATTAGCTGAAATGTCGTGGTATATTCATTACAACGATCATCTTCCTACGGGCGATAGCCTTAATATTTTTACATAATGAAACTATAAACCCGTTATGCAGGACTTCTCCTACATTTGACAAAGTGCAACGGATAACGACGCATTTTACGTAATGAAAGTGTCGTAAGGAAATGACATGTGCAAATTACTTATCGCGTGTTTTCAGTGTTTGTGAAAAATACTTCAGATTTGGTTGCAAAACTACTCATATTTTACGGACCAGCGAATAATAATCAAAATGAATGAAGTTTTACTTTACATTACATTATAATTAAAAATTATTTACGATAATCTTTCATAGCAAAAAACAAAAGCGATTTTTTTTATCGGAAACTATGTAATATGGTACATACCTAAAATTTATTATAAATAATTTATTTAATATTATTAAAAATATAAAATATAGTAATGTTTGTTGACGTATGTACATAGGTATATTCTATGCTCGAGAAAATCCGGATGTACTCGGTCGGTAACACTGTCTACACTGATTTGTGGAAAGAACCAGATGGCGCAATGTGACGGATTAATGAAAGTGTCATTGGAAGGAAGCGAGGGTGATGTCATCGTCTGCATGTATGGTATATACGCCCTTGGCTGTTACTACTGTCACAATCTTTCGGTATATTTTTACAACTACGGTGATTATACAAAGCTACGTTATGCATACAAAACCACGACTGACTTAATATTTGTTTAAACGCTCGTACGTATTGCTAATACCAATGGTATTAATTAGTATAGGTATTTGCTGCGGACGGAGATAATGATATGAGCACATGGATCAATCTGTTTAGACAAAAATTATGAACTTCCTCTTTCCAAATTTGATTTGTGGGCCCCATTTTTTCAGAACTATGTTTGTTATTTCGTTAAAACGAAATTTGATCAAATACTTACTTAAATCCTTTGTCATCATCCAGACCATTTTGCGAGGCCAGTCCATTATTTTGCGGACCTGTATCATCCTTTGCGCTGTCGAAAGGGCTTGCCGATCCTTTATCTTTTTCTTTCTTATCTGCATCGGTATTCTGTTCGAAATAAAAGCAGAATGTAGATGTCGAAAATTTTGCAACCTGGCAGACATGCTACTTAAGTATGCCCGACTGCACGTAGCATAAAATATTTACCAGTCTCAAGGAAACCATTCGTGGTTCCAGATCCTTAGGTGTTGTAGGACTTGATCCAAGAACATATTCGACCATTTTAACCCCAAGACCACCGGTTTCACTGTAAAGTTATTTACCAAGGTTAAATTCAACTTTCTCCTTTCTATCGCGCGTATTATTCAAGGACCATTATTCTTAATGCACTCGCAGGCATTTATCGGGGCACAAGTAGAGCATTAGAAAAAATACGCTCAGGTCGATAAACGTTATACGTAAGCATTAATATATATTACAAAATGTACAAACCTGCTTCTGGGGCTAAGGACAGTTCCAACTTCTGACGTTTGATGATGATATCCCGTGCCAACTCCCACGCGTCTACCGGTACCCATTGAAATCGGCTGCGACACTGCATGATCTAAAAGAAAAAAAAAACACATTAAATAGTACATTTTGGAAGGCTCGCAATATATACAAACATCATATTGGTCCTATAAACTTATTTATCCTATATATATACACGTATACACACATTTACTGCACGTGCGCTTTATTCTATTCCCGCAGATTCGTTCCACATTTATCGCGGACACGTCAGGCATACTGTGTTACGATCTAGGAGCATTTACGAAAATACAGATACCGCGACAAGCGGTAGGATCCTGACATAAGACTCGTAAATACGACTTTTGTCACTGTAGCCCTCGAAGCGGGACGAACCATGTTACAGAAATGATGTTACTTCGATCGTGTCTCCCCTAAAGGCATCGTGAGACACGTAAGAAATTTTGCGAAACGTTCCCGGTTTGGGATTCCATATGGCGCAATTTCATCGTTCCAGGTGAACAACAGGGGGTTGATACGCTCGGGGTGGATCAGTGGGTACGACCCTGGGCGTTGGGACGTTGCCCCCACCGCCGCCGATGCCGGGCGTCTGTCGCCATGGCAACAGCCGCGTTGCACCCATCGTAATGACGCACACACGCAAAAGCGGCGCGTGCACATGGAAGCCGGTGCATGGCGTCGCGAGAATCAGGTGTTTCGTGCATATATCGCACACAGCCGCGGTACCATCGCCCTCGTCGCAGCCCCGTATAACGTAAGGCTCTGCCTAATGAAAAAGGCCAACGATATCGACCGGCTTATAGCGGTACTGCCAGATTTAATTGGGAAAATCGACAAATTCCAGGGCAAGTCGATGAGATCGATTGGATATCGCTGATTCGATCAGCTTATGAGGGATCTTTCGAAAACCCATCGCCGAATCCACACGTGCCCGTAACGTTCGAGAAAGTTCCGAGCATAAATCCGACCGAACGTGAAGATTTGCAAGGTTTTACCCTCCCCATCGCGGCGAACACGTTATCGATTCGAAGTGAACATTTAACGGCTGTTTGATTTCCCATAAAGAATAATCGTGTTCGGCTATTTTTGTAAGCGGGAGCGGTGTCTGGTGAATGTGACGAAGAAACCGAAGTATTACCGCGTGGTCTATATATTGTTCTTTCGGTGCTGTACCAATCAATAAGCGGGCACGACGCAAAATACACGGTATCGCATACATATCGTTGACTTTAGAGTTGAGGAATAATATGATCTACCAATCCCTTTCGCGTGCATTTAACAATAATAACGCACTATGAGCAAAGGACAGCCAACGATTAGCGATGCGCCGATAAGTATCTCCTATCACGTTGCAACGTTTCGATACGCAGAAGGAAGCAGGGTGTGGAATCGGAGTTGGTTCATTATCTGCTTGCCTGCAAATCCGATTAATGCCAATATCCTCACAATGTACTCAGACATTCCGGATCGTATTCATAAATAAATACGAGTAGAATTATTTATTTAACGCGGATATCGATTTATACAATTATCGCTGTTATATGCGAAAACTGACGAAACTTGATATTCGATGAAATCGAAGTCATTGACTTGCGAATTAATTACGTCTAATGGAGATTCTAAAGAAAGAAAGAAAGATTATTCCTGCGCGTGGACGGCATCGTTTACATTATGTAACGATCAATTATCATCGCCAAGGTATCGATCGGTAGGCTCTTGAATTCGCGGTTTCAGAGAGAAAGCGATGTAGACGATATTTCGAGAGGTTTAAAGGGCTCTGAAGGGGCATCGGCACGAAAGCACGGATGCGGCGTTTGCGAGATTAAAGTCTGGTTTCGGGTAAGGTTGGGGTTAAGCTGGCCAACCATTTCAGCTCTCCCTTTGGAGAAACCGGAGGTAGCCCGCTGTTAATGGTTAACAATTAATGAACAGTATAGAAGATACCATTTCTCTCAAATGCAAGGAGTGGAATCTTGAAGAACCAACAGTAAAGCCAAAAATATCTACCATAGAAGTCATTGACTTTATCACATTGATGCCTAACGACGCTGAATTATCGATCATGATTAACCTCGTTTATGGATTATCCGTGCTCGAGCTATTCCAAACCCTATTGTACTGGCTACGTATCAATACACTCAACATCACTGAATGTTTGAAACCATTATCCAACACGCAACCATTATTTTGTCACCTTATAAGATGTTGACTGAAATAATCGATATGCCCTATTGTGTCTATTCGGCTGTCTAGGCACGATGTTTACATCGTGATATCGATTTCGAATTGAGTTTTTAAGCGTTTCCTATTCAAGCCATGATGGTACGCGGAATAGAAGGACGATCAAAATAACCCTGAAGACTTAGCCTCTTCCGATAATAGCAAAGTCTCCTGGATGAGTATTTTGAAAGGGCTACATCCTAAATATATTGACAAATATATGTCTGGACAACATTTACTTCGAGCTGATTAACCGTCTTGATCCAAGCCGAATACACATATCGAATCGTCATTCTCCACATTCGCTTGAAGCATTCCAAGACAGTAAAGCATTCCAAGACTATACCTGAGGTGCTCCAAGTAGAATCCCGCCACATCTGGTGGTCGCCCAGGTGAAGTATCCCACCACCTTTTACACCCCCTTCGTCCTTGGAGCCGCCCTCGTCCACGCCCCAAAGCTTTTTTGCCGAAGGGGCGATCTGAAACAATATGAGAAAACAGGTCGTAAGTCTACGGGGTCAGTGAACACATTTTAAACCAGCTCGTGCTGACACGAAACTCCCAAGAGCTTATGCAGGCAAAAAAGGCGTGTACGCGAACGCATCGTTTTAGTCTACGCATTAGTTAATTGAAAGATACGGCATAAATTAGTAGCATCGTATGTGCATCAAATTTTCGAAAACAAGATTCACATATAAATATTCCTCCCCAATAGCCAAATTATTTTGTACACGATCTATTACGGAATAAAATTCTCAAATCATCGAAATTCCAAATACACGTATTGCTATATATCGCTGTTCCTTTAGAAAGGATTTTCGACTGCAAGTATTAGTCCACTATATTCTACACTGCATCAAGGATATTGGTAAAAATATGTACCATTTCCCCCCGACATTCTTTTCCTACGTCCTACAGGATATTTTCCTGCAAAAAGTTATCTGGACGATTTTTCACTTATTTTGATAGCATAACATCACGCATTCCGTGTTAGCGAGGAAGTAGTAACGTTCGAAAATAAAGCATAATGAAATGTAGGGTTTCATTCTAACCCGAACCCTGCTGCACTGATCCCGACCTCACCTAACTGGAGGTCAGTGACGTAACTGGAAGCGGTGGGGACAGAGAGGAGTGCCCGCAGATTGCGGGATCCTAGATGCAGGTATACTGCACGTGTGATGTCACAGTGCGGTTGAAGAGTGTGTGAGCCACGATGCATACCCACTGCAGCATCATTGCTTTCGTGACTACTGTACATCATTACATAGGCACACCGTTACGATTCACGAAACTCAGCCAATCGTTCTCCAACTAATTACTTTCTTTGTAAACGCCAAACGATTATTTTCAGAGTTACGCATAAACGGTGCACGCCGATACCGCGCGATACGGAATAGTCAAAAAGGCCAATAATGAAATGCAATGGAAAAATAGAATGCAATCTGAATAATATGAAAAATCGGACAATTTACTGGTATGAGTTTCGGAAAATTCACAAAACCTCAATGAAACAGGCAATAAGAATTTTGTAGCATTTAGTTAAAAGAGATGATAAAGCTAATGAACCCAGTACGCATGATGTGACTACACGCAGTGATTTTGCTTTTGCCTCTGATTGCTAGGATTAGGGCATTACTGGGGTTTGGAGTAAAACTGATTCGAAACAGGTTTCGCGATTCACTGTGATGACAAAATATAGCACCGAAATGGAGACCGATAGGCAGAATGTGAACACGAATGTTCCTACCACAAGTCCGAATTTCTGTTCACTATACATTTGTAGCCCACGTACGACTGATTTCAACAAATATAATAATCCGGAATTGGTTTCACACGGAAACGCGTACAATGTTCATCTTATATAAATACATCGCCATACTTTACTTAATGCCGTGCAGTGACGTTAAATAATTTAATTATGACCATAAAGCGCAGGGCATCTATCATGATAATGCGCCATGGCATAAATAGACAAAAGTTTTTACATAATGACCCCGTAACAGACACGAAGCGCCTCTAACTTGCGCGATATTTATATTTTATTGATCACCGATGCGATATCGCATACAATAGCAAGTACGCCATACTGTGAATACATATAATGCTTTGCACAGTCTTTTTAACAAAATATTATGCGATCCAATCGTCGTTTAGAATGTCAAACATGCATAATAATTTCTGATAGCTAAGTAGCAACACCGTACTTAGACAATTAACGCTATTACTAAAAAAAACCATCGTCGGTTAACGAAAAAATGAGTATTTAGATAAATCAATGCTGCATTCTATATACAGTATTATACAGTTTCGTAATGTAAAAAAAAAAATTATACAGGGGTATTTCAAATTACCTCAAAAAACTTTTATTGCATATTATTAAATAAAAGATCCATTTCATGAAAAGAGATTAAAGGTGAAGTAAAAATTTAAAAAATAACGATATGACATTACTAATACAACATTCTACGTGTTAACTACATATCAAGATACGTATGCTGGATATCAGATATTCGTATGGTAATATTTAACTTTCCTACTGCGTCAAGCGACAGAACAACGTATGCAAAGGTATAAAAATATTTAATGCATTTAACGCACCGTGAAACTGTTAAAAATTGCACGGAAGGTAATTTTTGCCGAAAAGAACAATCGCTGTCCGTGCATTTGCAAAATGAAAAGCAAATTTCCTTCCCAAAGCTTTTCATTTAAAAATTCATGCTCATAGTCCCGTTTTGTTCGAGTATCTCCCATCCGCCTGGCGGGCGGGACAAGATTTTCGGGAAAAAGCCTGAACGTGATGTCAATATGAAATTTTAAGGACAAAACGTCCATCATTTTCTATCGTGATCTTAACGTGGGCCCTTTAAAAGAACGTTCCCAGACACGTTCGCCGGGCTGTGCCGATAACAGACAGCCGACATTTTTGCATTTCGCAAAACCACAGGTGCGAGAGTAGTCGACATGTCTGATCGCGACACCGCTTCGTGCGGCGCTTATCGCGGCTTTACGGACGCTTTTTCTCGATATACGTAAATGCTCGTGTACCAGGAAGACGTGCTCCGACCAGCTGGGCAAGTCGGTGATTCCCATCTGTCTTCTTGGCCGGGGCAACAGGACACGAAACGGCGTACCTCCTTAAAGTGCGGGGGCGGAGATGCGAAATGGAGAGTCGTTGGGATGGGACGAAATCGGGTATATCCGAGTGCGGGTATCCGTCTAAAGGTTTGGTGAGGTAAGGGTAAGGGTAAGGCTCGGTCAGCCGGGGGCGATACGCCGTGAGTATCGACCGCGTCGCCGGCCGGCGAAGACGCTTTTGCACGTTAAGCGCTACCAGAGGGAGAGAGAGATATATGAAGAGAGAGAGAGAGAGAGAGAGAGAGAGAGAGAGAGAGAGAAAGAGAGAGAGAGGCGATCAGTGGAAGAATAAAAGCAAGAGGGATAGACAATACGAGGGTTCATCCTCTCCGTCGTTACGCCATTCCTATCATCCGCTAAAGCCAAACCGCGGATAATGCTCCATTTTCGCGAACCGGCATCTTTACGCGTTACGCCCTCGAGTAAAGCGAAAGGGAAAAATATCGAATGAGAACAGAGAGAAGTAGGAAGCGCGATCATGGGGAAATATTAAAGGAAGGAGGAACCAGAACGCGAATGGTTGTGAGAATACTACCGCGCGTACGTTGATCGAGGAGACGGACTTGGTTGTATTAAATACGGCTGAAAGGGGAAAGTCTCGCGTAGGATGTCACCGCGAATGGCCGACGAAAGAGAGAAGGAAGGGTGTACCATCCCCTCTGTTGACCGGTAGAAGGCGATTTTGCACGGCAAACGCAATCAAGGAACGCGCCAGAAAGAACAAGGGCGCAGAATGAAAAGGGACAGGGAAGCGTCGGTGGTGGTGGTGGTGGTGGTGCCCTTATCGTTGAACAAAGACGGTATTCCGCGCACCTAAGCGGTACTCTACGTAGCATCGGCGACGTCCAGCTTCCCCCCACCACGCGACGTGCACCACTCCCCCCTCCAGCCGCTCCGCACACCCACGAGGTCCTCCCTACCACCGCGCCAGTAGCGTGGACGTCGCTAAACTGCCACGGGGCCACCGACCCCTCCCCAGGCCCCGCGGCCTCGGGTCACGGCCACTGTCCTCGCGGAGAATCAGCAGCGGCACGAGGGAGGCGAACCCCGGTTACGTAGGTGTGCGTGCGCCTGCGTGCGCGAGCACTGGGTACATATTAGGGAAAAGGAGACTATTACGTTTCCGCGAAAGCAAGGGAACGTAACGATTATTGGCTTTCGCGGCTTTCTTTCGCTCGATGACGAGAGTTTTTAATCGCTGACGGGGAGCGTGTAGAGTTTTCTCCCCCAGCTGTGGTACTATTGGTTACTGGGTGACCGATGAGCCGACTTCTCGAACGTTTCACAATTTATCCATTTATCGTCTAGCGAGTCGTGGGTCGATAGGAATGAACGTAGGACAACTTTGATTTCCTGTCGAAAAACAGAGAGATCGTGATTTCTCGATAGTCACGGATAGATGCGTCTGCAGCCGCACTCGCTGTGAATGACGTACGATGAAGCGCCCTTAATAGCGCGTCAAAACAAAACGATGTTATACACCGCGTTGCTCTTGTGATTCTATTAGGTAATAGATAAAAAACGTAACGCATAGCAGAGATAAGCGTGCATCACCACGCGTTCGGGGAATAAATTATCGCGGGCAGCGTCATCGCTCGAGAAAGTAGCAGAGCTGAATTTCTTTTCGTCCATATACCACCACATATTCGCTCCTGGATGACGATCCTGCAGACGTAACTGATGCGTTTAGGTTCAACGACATGCGCGTCACGTCACGAGACACGACACGATACGTCACGTCACTTCGCGGCACAAAACGGACTGTTCGACACGAGGTGTCCGAGGGGACAGAATGATCGAGAAGATACGACGAAAATTACACCTCGCACTGGCCGAAAAGCGCCGCTGTACTTTCTATGTACAAATTTACAAGACGCGCTTTTTTTGCTCGAGCCCTCTCGTCGAGCTTTCGAAATGGACGCCGCAGACGGAACGATCGACTTTTATTCATTTATGCGCTATCACCGGTCGTCAAGGCGACGAATGTATTTAAACGAATAACTTGCCCCTTTGGCTTAGAAATTCACAAAGTGTGGAATTAATACTGTATTTGATAAACGACTATTGCATTAGCAAACGAGTTTATTATACCGTCTTGCCCGTTTCTACTCATTACAACGTCAAGAAAATTGCTACCATCTTTCTGCGTAACTCTTCATAATTATGGGGGAAGTATTAAATGCGTTATACAAATGCTTTCACTCAAGACGATTCTTATGTTGAAGCGCTAAAATATTTTCATTTCACAAATCAATCAACGTGTTCTTGGGGCATTTGCTTCGTTACACCGGATGTTCTTAATCTCCGTGCTACATAAAATAAATTGCACAAAGTGAAAGTACCTGCAAATGTGGAGAGACAGAATACACCATGAAATATGATTGCTGTTACCGAACATTTTGTCGCATTTGCAGATGTGTATTTTGAACAAAAAGAAAAATGCTACATCGTAAATAAGCTTCACACACACCGCAATCGCGATTGTTTCATTACAATTAGGATAAAATGAAAATAATTACCGCCGTTATTGCATTACCCGAACTACGTTTATTATTACGTTATATTACGTGTATTTTATTGTCAACTAATAAAAGCAGGACTCATCTCGGCTCTGGCTTCCAATTGGCGACAAACTATTGATTATCGATGGTGTTACGCACAAGTTCAGTGACATATGTTGGAGCTAACGCACATTCTTGCTTTCTTACCTTATAAATGGAAGATAGTTTTGGCATACAAATCAAAAGCTTTGGGCATTGCTGTATTCATTTTGGACGTATCTTTTTTTTGTAGTAGAACATTAGTTAAGTACCATACATAGTTATTAGTAAGCACAATTATATACGTAAGTATATGATTAGTACTCACTCAGCTATTTTGACATTTAAGAATAAATTAGTATTATGTTTCCTTCATATCCTTTATTCAATTAGAATGATGTGAAAAAAAATATGCAAGATAAACATTTTACTAAAAGTTGAACTAATCACGGGACGATTATACTGCACGATTATGCCAATTCAGCAAATTACCCTCAAGCTATGTCTACCTGCCTCACGAAAAAATAATCTGATCGGACGAAACGAGTGCCGCATAGAAATGCATATACTTGGTTAAAAAATCCAGATGCAAATTTCAACCACGATAAAACCAGCTGGATACGTGTCGTGGGAGGTAAGGTCAATTCTGAACTTCGGAGCAACTGAAAGATAGAATGACTCATACGAATCAATATCCCCTCCGACACTATTTGTCGCTGATACTGCCGCAAGAGTAACGCAACATTATGCGTGCATATAAAATTCATTATAGATGCGTATAAAACAGATGCGAGGAATACTCGGGTAATTATGCGGAGAGAAAAGAAATGAACACGTACATCGAAGCAAGTGTTCTTCGATTCCTCAACACCGCCCTGTTATTCTTATATGTCGTATACGCTAGAGTATCTTCATATTCTTTTAATCGATTAACCGCGCCAAAAAAGTGAACCAGACAACAGGAAGCACATTTATACAAAATGTCTGCAAGATGATATAAACACTATATTATTTCTAGTTATTATTTCTAGATATCGAGTACCATCGTAAATTACTTCAAGGCTGATTGTCTAAAGTAATCAATTCCTAAGATAGCAATATATAAGTATCGTCATGCGTATTTCGGAAGTATATCAAGCTCGAAGGCCAAGAATATCCTGTAATCTTGAATAAAAATAAGCGAATTGCCTGTCACGCTCCAGGAGCATTCATTGTCTTTCACGTTCACCATTAAAAGTATTCATAGTTCGTGTGAAGCTCCATTAACCTAACGGCACAACGTGCTTCTGCATGTGCCTCCATTTTATTTTCCACCATACAAGGGGGAGTAACAGCAGGCCTATTATCAGGGGTAAAGGAATAAGGGCATTGCACTAACCGGAATTTAGGAATGTAAACAATCAAGAAATACCGGGCGAAGTAGAATGGCAGAAAAAAATATGATCAAGAAATACGCACACTGTAATCCACCAAATGCAAGTATGAGAACGAATGCCGTTCCGTGCATACAAATAAATTAAAGAATGTAGTATTTTCGAAATGTCCAACGTGTTGAAACATAACAAGCTAATTTTTGGATTGACTCAATAGTACGTGTAATTTATAGCTTCAACACAAACGCACAAGATATTTGTGCAACTGTAGCTGTTTAAATTTTTTGAGAACTAATCAGTGAATCAGTGTATATTAGCATTCGGGGAACTGTCCGTTGTTCGGAAACAAAATGAGTAAAACTAGCTTTTATCGCGGTATTATACGAATAAGATATTGTACAACTAATGATATCGAGTAATTCAGAAAATAAATAATACAAAACGTTATGCAAATTAAGATCAAAATCCGGAATAAAAATAACTTGATATCGCTTTCCCTGAAATTTTAATAAATAGCGTTACGCGGTTAACTCAGACAGTTTATTTTACAAAAGACATCCGTAACTCTTTACATAAATTATTGATACTTATATTGATTACTTAATATTAGTTCTTTTTCTGCCTCGAGCGTGCGAGGGTCTGTCGCACTTGTTGCCAGTAGATTCATTACAAATTTTAATCACTCTAACTTGTGTATAGAATTTCCGCACCTTTCGCTTAAAGTCGTGTATGAACATTTTTAAAAAATATGATACGTTCGTATAGAAAATAATATTCCATGAATTCTATAAAAACTATCAATGCTTTTATATTAAATGATATATGTACCTATAGGATAAACCAACGTTTTATCCGACTTCTTCGTAAAACACATCTAGTCCGAAATACTCGCAACCTTTCATCGTTATATTACAAGGTTAGCTAATGGATTCGTTGTTAGGTTACAAGGTTAAGTGAGTTCGGAGACCCGATTGGTTGAATAACATTATAAGACATCTACTACCAGTCCACGTCCTCGTAGTTTCACTAATTTACGCATCGCCGACTTTTATGTTAATAACCAGGAAAATCGAATATAATTGATGATTTTACAATATCAGCAATCCTTTATAAACGTGCAACACCAATTAAAAAATATATCCATGTAACGAGCGATTTTATCGCTCTCGAAGAGAATAATATGATTTTACGCAATTCCCACGATTAATAATAATACTTCTTGAAGGCGGCGTTTTTATATTTTTTTATCCCGTCAATTTCCTAATAAACCAACAATCCCCATCTATGAATGTAAACAATGTATGCCGTAAGAATTTTCTCGATACTGCACAGATACTAGCTTATTTTTCTAAATTTAATTTTGTTCCATCGAAGAGATCGAATATAAACCTCCGGGTATAACGGTTTTCGTAACAAATAATAGCTGAATAAAACGCTTTCGATCGTTCTCGTGGAATAATTTGGAACAATAACAACAAATATCTCAATTTTATTTTTGCGGGTATTTTACGGAAACTGCGTCAAAATATTACAAATATTCAAAATCATTCAAAATTTAAAACATGCTTTATAAAGAAAATGTATTTATTTATTATAAACATTAAATTAAAGCCATATCGAAGAAATATTGCCAAAATTATCCTAAATAAAACTGAGGAAAAAATGCAAAATATATATATTTTTAAATTCTTGTTTTATATTATTTAAACTGTACAATACGTAAAACAAAAGACCAGCCAAGATAAAAAAAATGACAGAAGCTCCTCTAAATACGCTGATCCTTTTTTTAAAAAATCAACAAAGCGGATAATACTGCTTAACTAAAAGCAAGCAGTTTTCACTAAGTGCATACTGACCTAGCTCATCAAGATGTCAAACCGTTCGGTTCAGTAGTTAAAATTCAATGCGCGCGTTTCAAGCACATAACCATAGGATCACTCGCGTAAAACATATATCAGAAAAGAAAAATAAATCCAACGGTATAAAATAATATAAGAATTGTATAAACATCAATTTGTTTCAACTCAAATAAACTTGATCACTCTCGTCTAGAGACTCTTACGATCAGGCGGTAAAGTAAACGCAAACGCATTCACCTTTACCGTAAGGATAAAAACGTTATACGATATTTCCGTGATAACATTTAATATCCTGCGAACATAACCTATACGCGCATATATATGTGCGTGTATGCGCATATCGTGTTAACGGGCGAGAACGTTCGTCGAACGTTGAAAAGTCAAAGGACGGGCGCGGTTTTGACATTCTAAGTTTAAATCAATGTAAATACCATGTCGGCCCCCAGATCCTTCATGTCGCAGTAAAGAAAGAGATCCCCCGGTGGTTTCATCCAGTCGCCTGTGCTCGTGCCCGCTCCCTGGCCGTACCCTACTCCGAAACTCTCCACCGTCTCCAAGGTACCCTCGGCACGGCGCGTCACCTCCGGGAGATTCACCGTTAACCCCGTGATACACCGGCAACGCGAACGAGAAACTCGTCACGCACTCTCTCACACGCACTGTTTAATACAACGGGCCTGATATCTTTCGGGACAATTCGCAGGATCCAGAAGAGCGGGGGAGAGCGAGAAAGGGATCGTATACGTCAAGCACGATCGTTGGGGCGCGGATGCCGTTTCGGCCGGCACTGAGCACCACTCCACTCCCGATTGTTTTCACGTTCCGTTTCACGTTTTGGTTCTTTCCTCTCGCTAGACCCTTGCTCTCGGCGGCGCCAAATCCACCGTCAAAATGATCCAGATCACAACACGCGGATATGCGAGAAATGTGGGGAAGGAGAAAAAAGATACAGCGAGATAGAAAGAGAACGAGACCGTGTGAGAGAGATGAGAGAAGAGAGAGTGAGAAGGAGCGAGAGAAAGAGAGAAAAGAGTGTTCGGCCGTCTGTCAAACGGTTCGACACCTCCGGTGCCTCGATGCTGCCGCTGCTACCTATAACTCCTCTCTTCTTCTTCCTTGTCCTCTTCCACCTCCGCCGCCACCACCACCACCTCCTCCGCCTCCTTTTTCCTCTCGCGCACTTTGCACACTCACTCCGCGAATACGCGTTTATTTACAAGGAGAGCAAGCCGTTTACGCGTTCTTGTCTAGTCTCACGTCCGTCCTAGCATATCGCGGGACGCGTCGTCATCAGGCGTTAAAATAACGCACGGCGTCACGATGCTAATACTCGTCCCTCCTCGAATTTTCGTTAACCGGCCTCTGTGTTGGATGGAGACTGGGCTCCCAACCGAAACAAAGAACGACGCTTGAAGGTTGCGCCTTCTAGCGGCCACTTTGCCAATCCGGCATCTGCGAGAACGCCGGCCAGCCAATCGGCGTTCTCTTACGTATGGCTTTTACGTTTCACGACCTCTCACGGTAACCCTTATCAATACGAACGTGCGCTTCGCTAACTATTCGACTCACCTGAGCGATGATATTGCTAATGCTCCATAATTGCACGCTTTTCTTTCGTCGCCCTGCACACCTTCGCTCGTTATGCACGATGACTTCCAATTTTAGGGAATGAAATGCAGCATGATAAGGGCAACCGATCGGAGAGATACGATATATATATATGCATACACCAAATGCAGAAAAGCTTTGCTTTGAAAATAAATCGTAAAAATGCCGATTTATTACTGTATGATTTGGATTGATGCAAACATTGGGGAATTCTATGCAGCGTATTTTTGCAGCATACACGTTGTATATAGAACACAACTAATAAATCAAATTTCTCTTTTTCGTGTAATAATAATTAGATACTAAAATGTCCAATTTTGCGTTACAAAATATAATATTTAATGCTCTTCTTTTTACTATAGCGCATATACAACTACCACCCCTCCCCTTTCGCCCACGGAAAAGATTTCTGTATCTAATAGAACAATAACAAGACCAATAAGATTAGAAAGAAATATAAATTTTCCAAAAAACTTGTAAAACACGTAATGGCTGTTGTATACTGAAGCAAATTTGATAAAAATAAAAATTGCGATAAGAATCTATAACGAAACATCGTGAAAATAATAAAAAATCGGTAATCAACGAGCAACCGTGTCTCTCGTGGCATTTTTAATAGAAATCGTAAAAACATCTGATTTTATATACATATTCAAAGCGACTGATATTTATACAGTTCACACGATGCGTCATCAAAAAAATGTCCCGAATTTCGAAGATTCGTTAATACGTTTTTACAAGGTATGCCAAACGAAAAAAGCGACTCTGATATCTACATATATGCGTGTGCTTTCTTTCGTATTCCCGCTCGCACTACGTCGCACGAGGAGAGAGGTCACTGTATCGGCCGGAACGTGTATCCATTCACAGTTCGTCAAACGATCAAATATTGGCCCTGACACGATTTTCGCAAAGGCCTACAAATCGGTGGTGTTTTATATATACCCGGGTGTAAGTCACACAACTACATAAAACAGCTTTGAATTACACACATTTTTGATGCTTCAAAAACGTATACAATTTTCTTTTATTTGAGTCCATTTATTTGTGGCTTGTTCTAAAAATTACGTTTTATACGCGCACGTATTACAAATCATAATCTGCAGATTCAAGTAGTACTGGAAGATTCTGATAAATTGTTTCAATTGCTTTATACTTTTTTACGTGACTGATATTAAAGCATGTAAAATGCAATTCTTTACTTGCAAGAATCTTGCGTATTCTTCATGTTAATGTGAATATAACGCAGTTATTAATACGTCACATTTAGTATGTTAATTATAGCAGAAGTGAAAACATGCATATGTATAATGCAAAATTATTTTTTACTACATCTCAAAATGCAGTGATAATAAAAATTAAAAATTAGTATATATCATTTTAATGTTTATCGTTTTTGATCAAGTATGTGTGAATAATTATTATGCTACGTCATACAAATTATGGCGTAAATGAAAATCTTATGACATTCATAACCAAAACAATAATAAATTTACTAATATATCCCACTGACATCCTGATTATTAAAATCACAATAAATGTAATTTTATACTGATTACTGTTTTGTCATTAATATACTTCAGCAATTATCACAATATGAAAAATGTATAAAATCTCAATTATCGTATCCAGCATGTATTAAACATATATCATACCAAATATAAATTGATTTTTCTTACCTGTCCATTACGAAACTGTTGTTGTTGTTGTTGCTGATGATGGAAAAGCGCAACCTGTTGCTGGGCTGTCATTTGATTGTTAAGATAAACTAGGTGTTCTGCTCCTGGTGCTCCACTCTACACACAAATAACAAAATATCGTGCAATAAATATGTACAACATATAGGACATTGCCAAGAATAGTTTCCTAAGATACATTCGTAAACGTTAAATTTGTACGTGCTATGTATAATTCATACATAAGAGTAAATTATGCAATTGGTATATATGAGCTTTACCTTTAGTTGCATAGGATGTATTTCATATGGTAGATGAACGTTATTCATAGCTTGAAGTCCGAGCTGCTGTGGTTGACTTTGTTGTGGGATATTGAGTTTAGTTACAGGATATTTCCACTTTTCTTGATTCTAGAATAATACAGTTTGTAAAAAATCTTGAGTAAGTTAATTAAGCAAAAATCTCTTAGTCTCATATATTAAAAATCTAGGAGACAAAAGAGCTTCGTCAAATGACTGAATAATATTAAAATCATTGTGTTAAATCAAACTTTCAAAGTAATATTTTTTTTTACGTACATTATCGATAATAGCGTCATCTGCTAAAGCCCAGGCTCTTGGGGCTTGCTTTGTTTGAAACGTCGAAGACTGTGCATTAAACTCTGGCTCTGTAGGGCGTTGGAACACATATCCAACCATAGCATCATCTTGACTTCTGTTCACTCCCATTTGACTCGTTTGACCGGGTTGAATCCGCATACTATCACCACCAGCCATAACCTGACTGCATTGTTCAGCATCCTATTAAAAAATAAAAGTATCGTCCATTATTCTTTAATTTTCTATATTGCAGTATACAAATCAGGCTCTTGGCGGGTTAAATTTAATGCTGGTCTTTTATCATAAATTTTTTAATTATTGACTATATAAATAAGCCTAATATTTATAAATAATGATTTTTATTCATGAGCTGTTTGTAAAGTAAAGCTTTTAAATTTTATGAAGATGTAATTAAATACATGATAAAACTATGTAGCAATTAACGCTGTGATATAAAATTAAAAAACTATTAATATACATTATAAATATTTATTTGCAAAGATTAATTTTCTTACATTACTTTTAGATAAATACGTTATGGATTCCACGATCATCAAAAATATGGACTAACACTAAACAAAATTAGGCAAATAAGGTATAGGATACAATTGGCTCAATACAACAGGCAGATATGCAAATTTTATTAAGGCTTACGCATCCCGATAAGTGGAATTATCTATTCAAAAATTGCTCGATAACGAAACGTGATTGACATTTTATACCATATAACTACGTAAAGCTATAATTGTACACGCTAAATTTTTTCTATTCATCACCAGTTTATACTAATCGCATAAATATCATAATCTACAAACCTAACAATGGTATGTACGAAAAAAGTCTAAGTCACTTAAGTGATCCAATGATGAAGATCGTGACACAAGATCTATGTATCTCCAGCAAAGAATAGCAAATCACAGGAACAGAATTTTACACAAAAAGATATCCAAATTAATTAAATCATAAGGCTATTTGATATATAACGTTCATCCGAGAAAACATTGACAAAAATTTTCTTTCATTCCTCGCGCATCATAGGTTATGAGAATTAGTTCGTCGAACAACTACGTTTCCAGTTTAAGAAGATTCATGGTACTTTTTGTGCAACAAGCAATCCTGAGAAAATAAAGACGTACATACCGTGGGTATGTGGCCATTAGCCGAAGGATGGTGCAATTGCATGGAAGGTGCCGGTTCTCCCCCGGCGCCGCTGCTACTCGCGCCGAGCCACTTCATCGTTCTGTCAACCTGCACCCCTGCCTCAAGCACGGTGAACGACGATCGGGTAGATAAGAGTAATCCTCGCCGTGAAGGTTAGCTCACTCAGAACCGGCGTCTCGGGCGAAAGATAGTAACGCCCGTTACGTTAGTTGTACGAGCATGTTCCACGCGGGACCGTTAACAGTATGACATCTTCGCGGTTTCCAGGACGACGACGGAGGCTACGTACACGACGATCACTTCGGCAGAATTGTATTTACGGGGTAGCGAGCAAACGGCAGTCAGTACAGCAATGGCAGCTGTGGCGCGCTGCTGCCGGATTTTTGACAACACCGCCACGGAGACGAAGTACGAGAACACAAAGAGAATCCTCCCGGAATGGATGATGCGTTCTGTACCCGTACAGGAGTTCCCGTCGAACGATAGGACCGCCCCGGTGACGGACAGACGGAACTAAGGGGCGAGAGAGAAGAAAATGATGTGTGCAAAAAAAAAACGGCAATTGGGTGTACGTCCGACGGAGGGAAGGGGAAACGTAGAGAACGAAAGATCCGTGAAACGCGTTAAAGCACAGAGTCGTTCGAAAGTACGCGACGAGGGTGCAGATTCGTGTTCCGGGCGTTACCTTTTCAACGATTGCTACACGTCGGTGACGATCACCGGGTTAATCTTTACCTCCAGCCCTACCGCGAACACCACGCCGAGAATGGAATAATTCCCCCTGCTTCGGCTCTCCCGATAATCAGCAGAGTTCTTTTACAACCCCGTGTGCCCGTCCGCGTCCTTTTTCACTCGGTCATACCGTTAAACTAAGGCTTAAAATACACTATTCACAGGTATGTACAGCACACGACGACGTGCATCCACCGGCATACGCGTGTTTCGCGCGCAAGGATGCTGCGCGAATTTTAGGGAGGGGTGAAGGAAGAGGTGCCTAACCGCGTTCAGAAACCACAGACACTGCACTGGACGAGGAAATAAAGTTATCTCTCTGGGCTTTGTACTTTTCCTAATCATCACATCCTATACGAATTTACATTTTGCCGGGATTCGGCCGCTACGTTAGTTACGCGTTCGATGTTCACGAAGTAACCCTTTATCGTTTGGTCTTGCCCGATCTAGCAGTGATCGTTCTTTCACTCGCACGACGCCGCAATTCAAACCCGTCAGTATTCTAGGTTATACAATAGAGACATATGCCATTGGTAGATAGCAATGTTTCATGGTAAAGTCAAACGAAGCATTTTTACCGCCATCTAATGTAACTATCGCTTTGCAGAATAGACTTTTGATATCAATAACGTTGCTCTTTTTTATTGTTCTTAGTTCGACGTGAGAAGGAATACATTACATACGTTCAGCGTTATGAAATATGGGTGTGATTAATATATTCTGTAATCGATATTCTACGAAAGATTCGAATACGTGTATTGTTTTTCGCGCATTTTGCAATGTCACTTTATAATTAAAGCAGGTGTAGGGATAAACTAACACTGCGCACCATTACCTTGTGCAATATGTATCAAACATTTGTATAAAAATCTGCACAGTATTTAGAAATTTAAATGTAAATGAATCTTGATTATTATTCGAAAAAGTATTAATACGTATACAATAGATATGACATTTTTATAGACTGCTGAACATTATTAAATTACAATAATCTATAAAGTGGGTCATAAAATCTGAAATGATCAAAATCGAGACTATGATTACGACTTCACTGGGCTTCTAATTCGCAAATAACTTTCTGCAAACACATTACTTTCTACAAATCAATATTGCTCGTGTATATTTCCATAGCCGTCTGATTTTTTCAATAATAAATTTGCTCGTCGTTTTTGAGAAGTCAGATTGGACGGAATGGAAAGTAAGTGCTGCCATTGGTCAGGAGATCCGTCACGTCGATCTTTTGTGCACTACATATAATCTACGAATAATAATACACGCTGAAAGTACCGACCAGATAACATGTTGCTTAATAACGATAACACTAGATCAAAGAAATATCCGAATTTAAGGCTGACGTATTAGCTCGTATAATACATGCATTTAGTGGCGACCGACAAGATATATTTTTCGCGCAGGACATGATCATAAGGAGTCACGGACTATGTAGGTAAAGCATGCTTGAATGGAACGCTAAAAAGTGGACTAGTAACCGTTGAAAGGAATGCGCGTACTAACACTGAACACATGTATAACGTTCGTTGTGATTTATGATACTTGAGTCGTACTTTTCTATTTTACTTTCTTCGCTTATATTACGTCCGTACTAACATGGTGTGTTTAAGAAAAACCTCAAATCAATCTGTGACAAGGTGCAAGCGGAAAGCCATAGTTGAACCTTGTGCGTAGGAACGGAACATATTAATACTAACTTATTCGTTATATTCTCATATTACTATCATTAATAGCTTCCATAGTACGTTCTTAAGTTACTTCATAACATTCTTGCTTATGGCATGTCAATGTTTCTTCACATAGTTTTACACTGTCCCATAGGTATATAAATTAAGGTAATTATAAACATATCCATGCATAGAAATATGTTTTAAAAACATTCCCATATTACTAATTTGGTAGTATAATTTTTTATTTGTGTCAATAAAGAGGAGAGGAACACTTCTGATGCTATATCTATATGGCACGCATCAACTGCTTTAACGACCATCCACTTTTACAATTTCAGATGTCGTAATGTGACGCATTGAATATTAGAAAATTATTTTCATACATCAAAATGGCAGCATTTTGGTCTAGTCATCCCAGTTGGTTAGGAAAACTTGGGGTTGTACTTTTAGCTACATGGCTTTTAGTATTAATTATATCCGTATCACACGTTTTCAAGACTAACTCATTATCACCCCATGATGAGAACCCTACAAATAAAGAAAATGCCCAACGTTTGGCTCAAATGATAAATGATTTTGAAATGATGAAGAGACAAAATGAAGCATTAAAGAACATTATCTTGGGGTAAGTCTATATAGTATAATATAAACAAATAGAGGAGAATTCCAAATGAGGGACAAAGGGCATTGTGATCTTTTCGTTGTACAGGCTAACCTAATTTCCAGAGAAGGGTCAAAATCTATACAAGGAGATCACTTAGGTTCGATGCAAGAGAAGCTTGAAAAAGCATCCCTTTATTATGACCTATTGGATCATCAAGATGAATCAAAACAAGGTATTCCATCCAAGGAATATGAAGAACTGCGACGTAGAGTACGAAATAATGTACAAGAAATGTGGTAAGCAGTTATTGTGTAATGTTTATATTATTGAAACAAACTAAAATTTAGATATATTATAACAAATAGAAATTTATTTTATAGGTACTATATTAATGCAGAACTTGGAAAACTCAGAAAAAATGTTGATAAGCTTACATATGAGCAAAGGGAAAAAAAGATTCAAGATACGATAAAAAATGTATGGGATCATAAGAAAACGCTTATCATAGATATTGACAAAATGAAAAAGACGGATGGTTACGATGAATGGCGAGAAAAGGAAGCCAAAGATTTATCCGATCTTGTACAAAAGAGATTTACGTAAGAATAAATTTAATACTTTTTTTTAAAATTATAATAGACATACGAAAAGATAATAACATTTATTTCTGTTTTAGATATTTACAAAATCCAAAGGATTGCAATAAAGCAAAAAAACTAATATGCAGTTTAAATAAAGGATGTGGTTTTGGATGCCAGGTAAGAAAACATGCCTTAGTATGTTTTTATAGTAATAATACGAAAGAAATTCATCTTTTACAGAAAATGATATACATAATTTATATACAGCACTTGCTCTGTTGTATAATTTAATATTAATATTTATATTAATTTATATTAATATAAAATATTTTCCCAGAAAGTAAAAGGTCCTGGGTTTAATCCAAATCCAGCCTCCCCAGGGTCTGACATTTTTTTTATATTTGCTTATATATTTTTAATAATAACAAATTATCAGCAGACCAAGTGAGGATTATCAATTATTTGTATTATTGTCTATAAAAGATCAATTTATTTATTTTAACATATATTTTTTACTTATAGATTCATCACATCACATACTGTTTCTTGGTTGCTTATGGCACTGAGAGGACATTAATTATAAAGTCTAAGGGTTGGAGATATCATAAAGATGGCTGGGAGTCTGTTTTTAAACCGCTGAGTGATACATGCTTATCAACGAATGGTGTATCTCATTCTAATTGGCCAGGAGATGCTTCTAAACAAGTGATTTCACTACCTATCGTGGACAATGTGTTTCCAAAACCAAAATATCAGCCACCTGCAGTACCAGCAGATTTAGTACCAAGACTAAAGAAACTTCATGGCCATCCTTTGGTATGGTGGGTAGGTCAGGTATTGAAGTACTTGATGCGTCCTCAAGATAATGTAAAGAAGACCTTAGATTACGCTAAGGAGAAGCTTGGTTTTAAAAAACCTATTGTGGGAGTACATGTACGTAGAACTGATAAAGTTGGTACAGAAGCAGCTTACCATGACATTGATGAGTATATGATGAAAGTAGAGCAGTATTTCGCTGAACTTGAGACCAAACCTGATGTGAAAAGAGTCTTCTTAGCAAGTGATGATCCAAAAGTAATAACCACAGCAAGAAATCGTTATCCTAACTACGAAATAATAGGTGACCCGGAAGTCGCTGAAACAGCATCTGTAGCAAAACGATATTCTGATTCTTCTCTACAAGGGATAATCGTTGATATCCATCTTTTATCGCAGTGTGATTATTTAGTATGTACATTTAGCTCTCAAGTATGTCGCGTAGCATATGAATTGATGCAGACGTATCATTCAGATGCATACAATAAGTTTACATCATTGGATGATATTTATTACTATGGAGGACAAAATCCATATCCCCATGTAGCTATTTTGGATCATAAGCCACGAAAAAGTGGTGAACTGGAGTTAAAAGCTGGAGATTTGATAGAAGTATTCGGAAACCACTGGGATGGTGATTCTAAAGGATATAATACTAGAACTAGTATGACTGGCTTATTTCCTAGTTTTAAAGTAAAAAATCGTGTAAGTGCGGTAGATTTTCCAAAGTATTCAATGATAGACTTACATGAAAATAAAAACAAATAAACCGGCTTTGGCAGAGCAGCGAACCTTAACGATACCTCGATTATTCGCTCATTACAAATTCACAGATTACCCTATTGGCTAAATTATAAATATCTGCAGATTATCGGGTATATATCAGTGTCCATGTTTTGCTGCTTGTAAATGACAGATTTAATTCTTATAAAGTGAAATATCATTGACCCTAAAAAAACTCGTTCATATCTTATACAATCATGTGTTATTTTTTAAGATGATCACCAGTTATAATTTTTTACTCGAAACATTGAAACTTATGACCTTCTTATAAAATGAGGTGGAACACAATCGTACATTACAAAATTTCGAAATTGAAGATATGTGGCAATATATTGTCTGTAAGGTTTTTATATATTTTCCTTGAAGTTAAAAATGTGATAGTTGTTTTAATCAGAGGTTTAATTAAAACATAAGCATCAGTGTGCTAGATTTCAATCGTTTTAAGAACACCATGCTACTCTTGTTCTATCTTATGTACATAGCAGAAGGGAAGTGCACTGAATGAAAAGTTTGATATGGATATGGATATATAAAATATGATTGTGCCAATGCATTATCATGAAACGTTCGCTATGCTAGTGAGCCAAAGTCTTGAAAAGATTCCATCCAAAACCTATAAGAATATGTTATGTCTTAATTTTTCTGATTATCCTCTATATTAATGTTTGTATATAAACTCTGGAATACTTCATAGACTTTGTATCACTGGTTTGTATTACATGTATTTTTAGTGGTTTATATAAAAATTCATTGTCAGAACGTACAATTTATATGTACAAT
Organism: Ampulex compressa; assembly: GCA_038496175.1. Classification (NCBI taxonomy): domain Eukaryota; kingdom Metazoa; phylum Arthropoda; class Insecta; order Hymenoptera; family Ampulicidae; genus Ampulex; species Ampulex compressa. The sequence continues at coordinate 171,956 of JBCFXI010000102.1, read as the reverse complement.
GTACAATCTACAATTTACATACACAGCAAATTTTTGACAAATTCGGAAGCTTACGTGTTACACGTAACTCAAAGTGCATGTATTGTACATGACAAGCATATGCGTAGACATCGAGCTGGGCTTGAGGCCTATTTAAAATATTAAGGGACATTCCCCATAAATATATACATATATATTGTAATATATTTTATACTATACACCAACCATAAATGCAAATTGTTACTATGTTATAAAATTTGAATTTGGTTTTTCATAATAAATATTTAATTCACTGTACGTGTGGTCATTTAATATACTGATAAGTAATGTACATAGTAAATGTGCAATGTACCTTATATGTGATATCAAATATTTGTATTAGACAGTTTATAAAAGATTTGTATTCAGTTCAACATAAAGCATTTGTACCTAAACACAATTTTCATATTTTATATTAAATCTTTTTTAAAAGAATATATAAGAATACAGGGATGTATAAATAGGTATACTATAGGACAAAATGGAATGAAACATAGTTTTCAACTTGTTCTTTAGTCAGTTAAGTTATTCACGAATAAGTGAAACTCTCAGAATGAAAAATTTCATAAGTAAACGAAAACAGATACAGATAAGAGGAAAAATCATGCGTCAATCTAAAGTTCAAAATGAAGACACGCACAGACTTTTAACGTTAAACTATATTTCGCTCCGCTTTTTTTAAGAAATAAACAATATTGAGAGAACATCTATTGCTATTCAAACTGCATTTATTCATGTAATTTAGAATTGGTTTAACGATAAAACAACAAAGATTGGAGAGACATAATGTTGACTATGTATCAGAAAAAGGAAGACACAAAAAAATACAAAAAATAGGTTTTTTTTTTCCCTAAAGTACTAATTAACAACTAAGAATCCAATAACAATTTTTGTTTTATATGATAGTTTGTTCTTTGACAGCTCGTCTAAATGTAATACAACTGTGGTTGTATTAAAAGGTCTTGAGTAAATACTTGTTGTTGTCAATTTCCTGTACTGAGAAAATATAAGTTGTCACAGTAACAACACTGGTATCATAATCTATATAGTGATATAGTAAAGAATAATTAATGCAAATAAACTGCGAAAAACATAATTTGATAATTAGAACTAAAAAATAATAGGAGATTAACAAAATCATTGTTGTGTAATAGACAAGTTTCAAAGGCACGTATGGTCCACTAATGAATACCATTTAAAACATTTTTAGTGTATGTTTAAATAGTAGGAAAGCATGTTGATCCAATTTTCAGAATATCGATACTATGAGAATAGAAATATAACAACAAATCCCACTTCTTTTATAATCTACGTTCTATATATTAGAATGCACTGAATTAAATCTTACATAATTTTTAGAATTAATACCACTTACATTGATCTGGATCAACCAACATCGGATACAAAACAATCTTCTATTCACAGTGATATCCAGTACATTTTTGCCTACAAGCTCTTTAATAATGCTCTTCACCTTTTAAATATTACAGTCCAATAAAGTTTATTCGCTACAATTGGAACATTTCATCTTGTTGCTGTTGAAGTCTTTGTAACGATGTTTTTACTCTTCTTCCTTGTGTCATAACCACTGCCGTAGAAAAATTATGCATATCACTAGAAGAGGATGGCCTTAATGTCTCTGAGGGAGGTGATATTGTAAATGTACTAGAAGAGGTAACTGGGAGTGAATTTCGCAATCTATTTGACGTTTTACGTAGATGTACGTAGGAATCATTTCCATCAATGCAGAATCTGAAAGATAATGAGTTCGTAATGTTCTATTGCTACAACTCAGGCCACTAATTTTACATCTGTACATGTAATATTTCATTAATCTTTTTACACATTGCAAAAATACATAAAACACTACACAGTGTACAAATACTTCAATTTTCAACAATTTTTAACAAAAATTTTCGTTTAAACTTACTCACTATTCCCCTGAGCACGTTTAACTTCTTTTTTAGCATTAGCTATAGAGGAATCCATTTTTGCGAGAAAGTCATTAACAGAACCCTCATCATCTACAGACGAGGAAACCGAAGATGGACTGGATATCTGTAAAATAGTATGATAAATATATACACATGTTAACAAACTGCCATTTGAATAAAATGTGATTAAACTTTTAGACTTAGTCTATTTTTTTATTATATATTTTATACATATACATTTACTTGAATAGCATCACGTTCTGTTTCTGTCGTTTTGTCCGTAGACAAAACTAACAAAGCATCAGGACTTACAGGAATGAGCAAATGTTCTCTGAGAAATAGACTATCCGATGCCCATAGTCTATTGACCCTCCGTATCTGCTCTGTCTGAAACAGAAAAATAAATTTAATATCGTACATTATAATAATTCCAATTTCAATGTTCATATCACATTTTTTATGGTTTCTAATGAAGTCATGCTTTGTGACATACATAAAAAAGGAAAAAAAATATATATCTTCCTTGTATTATATAGTAGAGTTAGGGCTGTCATTAGCTGTATAATAAGTTAGGAATTAGATGCTTTTATGTTTTTACATTAAAAGGTATTAAAACCAAATAAAATGAGATTACAAATGTAATATATCAATAGAAAAGTACATACATACCGTAACGCCGTACTTTAAGGCAATTCCTTGAAGGGTATCGGTTGCTGCCACAATATGTTTTATCAGGCTGTCAGTCCTTGTCGTGTGCTTAGCTGTGCTCCCATATTTCTTTAAAACTTTACCCGTATCCCTTATGCATCTTCGCTCTTCCATTTCTCTAGCACCATTCCGCTCCATTATTATATTTACATTTAACTTTGTCGATGCATAAGTAGCAGCCAAATTATATCCCTTCTGTGTCCTTGTAATGTTTAAATTCAGTTCAATTTGGGAAACATAGTCATATAACCTATTTAAAAATTTATTAACATTAAATTATTTATTTTCAACCATTAAACGTAATATAGGATAAATAGCAAGTTCATGTATGACACACTGCTTTTTGATAAATGTATTGTGCAACGGGATGTTATGTATATTGCTAAGTGTTAAAAATACTGATTACTTGTAAAAAATAAAATGATCCGCCAATAGCAACTGTAAAATATAGTTACAGTTGTAATTGTGTGCAGACATATGTTCCCCTTGATATATTTTTACATTTTTTAACGATATTTTATGGCTTTCGAAGCGATAAATACTTCCATCGTCGTACGCATGCTATGGTGGCCTGCTCAGCTGATCACTGCGATAAGATAATGTTATTTAACCTCTATGGTGATTTATGCCTTTTCTCTTATTACATATTGAAAGGTCATAATTTTGTAAAATGGAGAATATTGCTGATTGACGTTAAACTATAAAAAGATGTACTTTTGAAGAGAGAGCAAATAAAACACTGATGCGTAGTAAATGATTACACAACCTATCTTGTCTTGTGATCCACCAGTTAGACCATATTTCAGGTTCGCGCATTACTAATGTACTTTCATGACTTTAGATCTGACGAAAATATTACCCAAGATTTGATACATTATGCTACATGTCCAAAATAAGACGGGAACATGCTGGATTAATAAATTAAATTAAAAATCGGTCGCAGGCATTACGCCAGTAGAAAGAATTTTATGTTTATGCATAAATCCACTTTTGCGTTTGTCTAAAAACTTTATTGTACACTTATATGATGCACATATGATAAATTCTATGGGTATAAAATAAGAAAGATGGAGAATAATTTTAATAAAAAAAAAAATTTTCATAATGGTACGTTACACAGTTGTCTATTTTTAAATACAATATATTACAGAGAAACACACAATTATAATTTACCGTTATTAATATTATGTCTATTATATTATAATTAACTTATGATTATTATTATTCATTATTCATTATTATTATTATTATTATTATTGTTGTTGCTGTTGTTGATGTTGCTGTTGTTACTATATGCCAGCCTTGATAAATATATAAGGTAGCATAAAAATTATGTAATGGGAGACTAATTGATGCATTTTATTAGGACAACTTTATCCTGGCTTATTATGATGTATTAATCTCCAGTAGCTGTGCAACAGTAACTGCGATCTCAGTAATAAATAGTTAACATAAGGATAAATATTATGCTACTGCGGCAGTGTGCTTCCTGGATTCTGGGTAAGGGGCTTTTTTCCTCTAATTATCAGGACTATATCAGCTAATATTCTACAAGACAGACCCCTTTCCTCTATCCCAAACAATGTAGCTACTTAGTGAAGATCGTATCAACAAGCAGCATGTATATTTGAAATTATTATTACGACAAAATGTCGTGGGTAAGGGTTATGTGTCAATTTCAATTGTACAATATGGATACCTGTATGCCTGATTTCATTCTCCTAGAATGGTACTTTATAGATAGAGCGATAAAAGTTACAACAGAATTGGAAGTGTGACACGTACAGGTAAAACTATCTAAAAAGAATATCAGTACAAAATCTGCTTCATTTGATGTATGTTGATAGTAGAAACGCATATTCTGATTTACACCTCACACAAATACTTTGGCAAGAGCATCGGCTCCTGCGCTCGCTATGAACGGTCGTGAAGGATGAAATGCTACGTCTAAAATACTTTCGTCAAACTTCTTACGGTGTGCTGTTATTTCCTGAACACATGTCTTATTATCCATATGCCACAATCGTATACTGCAATCGTGACCTGCAGAAAAATATAATCATATTATTGGAAAACATTAGAATAGATTTTACAAGTAATCTTGTACTATGTATAATAGAAAAAAATATTTCTAATATCGCATTTTTATTTGTGATACTCACTTCCTGAAAGTAAATATAATCCATGGGGATCTACCGCAAGACTAGTAACAGCATCCAGGTGAGCAACCATTGCATGAGCAAGTGTAGCCGATCGATGATCATAGAATCGAATATGACGGTCTTCATGTGCTGCAACAACAAGTGGTAGTGTAGGATGAGCTACAACACGATTCACACCTTTTGTTTCATTGGCCTCTAGTCGTGCAACAGCAGCACCAGTTTCTGTGTCAAAGACAACGCATGCCCCTTCGTAAGCTACAACTAGTTTATGTGACTCATCTCTTATGAAGTCTACAGAAGTTGGTACCCCATCTGTAACAAAATTGTTATGTTAGTGCATGTGGAAATGTATGAATTTCCTTTTTATAAATAATACAAGTTAATATACCATTTTACTCTCGTTAACAACTTTGAGTTCAATTCATTTATTTAGTATGTATTTGAATAATATTCAGTGTAAACTACAAACCTTGCTCAGAAATATATGTATTAAGCAATGGTACTTTGCTTTGTGGACTCCATAGTTTTACAGTCCCGTCAGCGCTAAGCGATAATAATTGTGAGCGAGGTTGATACATGCTTAAACCCCAAACTGCATTTGTGTGTCCGGTTAGTGTTTGGCTAAGGACACTTGGTTCATACGAGTCGTATGGATCTATGTTTGCCGAAGGAAGTGTCCAACAGTGAATCATGCCATCTAAACCACCACTATAGCATTGACTTCCTGTACTGCACATAGCTAGACATAGGACTGGTCCAGTATGAGATCTAAATGTGTATAGTGGTTCTACATCTAACGAATTTGATCTGAAATGAAAGTTAGAGGTTTGACACCTTATGTCGATTTTTAATCCAAAGTTTGCTATAATTATAACATAAATCACTATGTGGGCCTATGTGGAATCTTTGCCTAATACTTGTAAGAGACATGAAATAGAGAAAAAAATTTTTCATACTTTTTTGCCGGTACAGTCTTGTGAAGATTCCATAGCTTGAGCGTATGATCATCACTTGCAGTTATAAGAACGGGGTCTGTAGGATGGAAGACAAGAGCCCTAACAGCATCAAAATGTGATCGCAATGTATACTTTGCATTCCATGTTTTTCTGAATGTTTCCTTTGTGGTGGTTACCATCTATAACAGAAAATAAAAATGTTCATTGCTAATCTAACAAAAGACAATGCAAAATGCGTTTATTTGCCGGGAAAAAAGTACAACAATAACTTAATATAGTTATTCTTATTTTTGCTGCTTATGCGAGTAATAAATGTATTTTTGGATACTCCCAGCTTTAAGTATTTTAAACTCAATATACTTACGTCATATGATATTTCTGCTTCATTGTTAACGCACAATTGTTCTAGTTCTCCCAATTCCAAAGTTGAGTCACCTTCTTTAATTGGGCGCCTTGGGTCTGACTGCATACCTCTGTGCAATGCATCTGTAAATTTTTAAATACAAATATTTTGGTTAAGTAGTATGTATAATCGTGAATAGATTACTAATCTGACAAAGTACAAATAAATAAGATAGTACATACTCCATTCCGTTGAATCCATTTCCAAGTGAATAGAACCTGGTGGCGATTCCTCAGTTTCTGTGAGGAGATTTAATTCGTTTAATACTTCTTCTGCTTCCGCATCAACATCCTCGGTTAGAAGAATAGATGGCTAAAAATTAGAGGAGGAAAACTATTACTGTTGAGGCATAAATTAACTTTTAGTGTAGAAAACATGCAATACATATACAATCGCAATTTAAATAAATATTGAAAAACTTATATCTGTAACAAATAGTATATTACAAAAACGATGACTTTTTGTTAAGTTTTTAACATGCTGTGGTTTGGATTTTTCAATTTTTCATTTGGATTTTAACAATTTTCTTTGAATTGTATTCGTCATTGTAATTTTTTTATATAGTTGTAAAAAGATAATACAAAAAAATAATATGTTGTTTAATTGTATAAAAGTTATTCAAATAACTGGTTTTACACATTTTCTTCAATTTTACGATATGTAGTACTTCTTTGAGAAACACATAAGGGTTACTTTATTTGGTTTAGGATCCGCATTTGTATCGTATGTTTCCTCTTCTACATCTCCTTCTTCATCCGCCATGTCTATGTCTGTGTGTGCTAAAAATTCAAAGTTTGCCATGACTGCAGCTTCCGTGTCTAGTATCATTGCTTCTGCTATTGAAGATGGCTGTTGCTACAACAGAGAGTATACTTAGTAATACCTGTGTAAAAGTGATAGTATTATCATATTCAATAGTTATACTGTATTGCATCAAATAATAAAGATTTAAGCGTTTCAGTTACCACACAAAAATGTGTTTACTTCTACCTTTCTTGCTGGAACTCTGCGCACAAAACTATCAACAGCTCGTTTAGTTGATGGTTCATTGCCGTTTAAAGCTGGAGTATTCATATCTTCTGATTCTGTATTATTATTTAAACCAAGTAAAGATCGTACTCTGTTTGATCGTACATCTATTATTGTGTCGGTATAGCCAATTTCTTGTAAATACCTACAAAAGGGTGATATTAAGAAGATCCAGAAAATACTAATTACTTTCACAGGTGTATTTTTTCCTTGCGTGATGTAAACAATTGTGTTAACACAAGTGACTGTAGTATTATTCAGAGCGGTATCTTCTAATAACAATCCTCATTAAATGGTATTTACATAAATCCGAAACTTACTGTCTCAATAGTTGACGTCCTTGTTTCCAGCTAATATTACTGACAGATGTGAATGGACCTTCTCCATCACCACCACCAACCTCGGAACTAGCGCATGTACTAGTACCTTCTTCATAAAGAGGTGGTTTCATATCCCCTTGAATTACTAAATCAGTGCCATACTTCAATTTGTGGTACCTTGCCCTGTACATATTTGAATAAAATTTGCTATATAAACATCCCACCTTGCACTTTGATTTAAAGTCCAGTGTATTTAAATTTATTCCATATCATGTATTTCAATTGTCATTTTAAATGTGTTGTTTGTTCTTTATTATAGATACTTTATATTGCAAACAGTTAAAGGCATCAATAACATTCGGTAAATCAATGATGTATATCCTGTTCTTATTTAAACTTATTCAATGTTCAAGTCGTATAAATAGATAATTAAATAGTATAATACAATAACATATTGGTATGGATTACTTATATATACCTACTGATTATTGCCTGGTATATTGACGTCATACAATCTGCATAAAACGCGAAACATGATAGAAATAAAGATATCAATAAAACAATGACTTTATATCTTACCGTTCTTGTTTAAGAGCGTACTCTAGCATTTTTATTCTTCTCACTAAATCATTTTTTAAGTTTTCTTGACCCTTCCTTTCGCCTTGTAAAAAAGCTATCCTAGCCTGTAGAATAAATAGCACGCATAAAAATTCAATACAACATAAAATTTGGCATATATCACACTTTTAAAAAAATTGAAATGTTTCTTTAAATTAAAGCAATAAAAAATATAGTAAATTTGAACCACGTTGAATCTCTATAGATATGTGTAATATTTTATATCTACTTTTTATTTATTAATATATAAAATCCATCTAAGATGTAAGGTTTCTAAAATTAATCATCAGTTACAATATCAATCATAATAAGACAATTACAATAATTATATCATAATATATGGTTGATAGCTTCAGCTTACACTAATCTTTGTCGATGGATATACAGATTGTTTTATTCACAAATTGATATTTCACATTTATTTTAAAAATTAGCATATGTTATTTTCTTATCTATATTTCACTATATCTTTCGATGATAGTATCTCAAAAGTGGATATGATATCCATGATATATTTAGACTTTAGATTTTACTGAAGGTACTTGAATTTTATTGAGTAATTTAGTCCATTCAGATTTTCACAAAAAATTGATCTTCAAGAATAATATAATACATGACGAAAGAAAACTATTAGGTATTCCAAACAATTATAATAATCTTATTAGACTAAATAAATTAACCAGAGTAATAACATATTTACATGCTATAATAAATGCCTATACCTGTGACTAATATAAGTAAACATGCACTAAATCAAAATAGATTTATTACAAAACAAATAAGTGCTTTCTTATAAAAAAAACTGTACTTCGATGTACAAGCATCATGCTGTTTACGAAGCATATGATAAGAGAATAACATCTGTCCTTTAGGCTTTCGAGGCGCGCGTTGCTAAAGGTAATGTCATTTTGATCTAATATCTATTCAGCTTATTTTCCAGAATCACTTATTGTGTCAGTCCATGGATCGCATCACACTATCTTCCATGTCCCTAATCTCATGATGTGTTATTAAAATGTTCCTGTCACATGACAGGTGAAATGACAATAAGCGTAGAGTACATTATTAATATGCATATTCCCAAGGGTAAAAATGGAGATAGGTAAAAATGAAATCGTACCTGAAACTCCGCTCTGTCAAGTTCCCACTGAGATCTTTCGAGCTCGAAGCGAGCCCATTCGTGTTGAATAAAGTGAAGAATGCCAGGCATAGAGTACTGTGGTCTTTGATCCTTTGCATCGCCATTACCGCCATTGTCACTGCCCTGGTGTTTGTTGTTCGTAAGTGAAACATTTACACCACTGGATAACTGTCCGTTATGATTTTGAGATGCAGAACTGGAGTTATCCTCCATTGTGGAACCACAAAACTGGCTCGGTACCTTCATTTCATGACACGGCAGCCATTACAGCAACTTTTCTTTCCTCTGGAGCCCAAAGAGTGCTCTCCGGTCGGATAATGTATTTCGATCGAGTTCAGAAAAAGAAGTAATTAATACGCATGCGGGCGTATTATGTTTCACTATGATAGACGGGCCGATGTCTAATTCTAATATTAATAGACTTCCCGATTAATTAATCCCGACCGCTTGGAGACTCGTCCCGAACAAAAATAAATATGATTTTGCAGCATGCTTCCGTACTATATGTATGCAAGCTAGTGTCATGCAGGACGTATCCCATTGTTCCGGTGTAGCGGTTTTCATGATATCGACATATCGATAGTGTTGGACTAACGCACACCAGTTTGAGAAAAAAAGTTTGAGGGATTGCGGAGAGAAGGAAAATCGGTTCATAAATAAATTACATGGAGAATAATATAATTCCATAACATTGAATACTATTCGGTAACTCAAAAATTCGATCTGCATATGGATAAGAATTATACGCGTATGCATCGATGCATGACACAATAACGTAATTAAGTCTTACAGATAATTGTTTACGCTGGAAAGAATCAGGTATAGGGATGTGCTGGCTGGCGGGTGATTTTCAACTCACGAACTGATCCCCGTGTATCGGCTCCAATCGGAATGCACCGTTTTACACCTCGACATTACGGGATATAGTGACTATTCCATTTGACGGTGGAGCATCGCCTGTAATGTAATCTGTTAGCTTCTCGGTTGTGGACGTGCATTTATAAATTGATCGGGTAACGTAACGCACGGTTAAACATGCTTCGAGGTACACGCAGGTACAGCACTTATTACACAAAACACCATCGACGACGCCACGCAGTAATTCGATGCCGATCTAAGTATCCTCGGTAGCTCGTAGCATAACAAATCCACTTTTTACCTTGCTGGCAGTACTTTCCTTCTAATCGCCGACACAGATGCAATTCTCCAAAATACGTGGCTTTCCAAAGCTGTGGCTATGTTGATATAGATTTACAACGAACCTACCCGCGTATAACTATCTCTCATAAATAATGAATAAAGTGAATCGAACTATAAACTATTTATTTTTACTTAATTAGAAGGCAGAGCAGATTGAGATAACGGTAAATCCATCACGTTTTAATCGTTGATATGCGGGACTTCTCAGTTTGTAAATGAATGTCAACCATTGATGGTGTTTATGATTTTAATCCAATATATTAATAGCTAATTGACGTATGCGAATAAATGTTGTTGTCATTTATAGGAGGCAATGTATGTTATTAAATATACGCCTTTCTATATTTGTTCATAAAGGGATTAGTCTGGAACATTGAGAGCGGTGCTGCCATCTATAGAACCTTATGGTACATTTACGAAAGATCTTCGTAAGTGAAGGTAGTACTCCACGACCAGAAAAGAGTTACGTTCCGATTCTCGATTAAAATTAATTCAAATAACACTGTGTAAAAATAAATAATTGATAAATGCGTTTCTCCTCTCCTTTCTCTGATAGAGAAACATCGTGCCAACTAGGTTATTGAACCTCGTTCCCTGAAAAGAAATTGCGCTTGCGTATGTTTACACCAGAATGCTTGTTTTGCTTTCTGCTTACCTTATCTATTGTAATTGCGCATATAAATCTTGATTAGAAATTTTACAAATTGTTATATCAGTGTAACGTACCAAGCATAGCTTATAATCGTGAAAGAATAATGACAATTAAGCACATTACTTATAGATTCTTTTAACGTGGTAAACCGGTATCGCACAGAATATTCATTAGAAGTATATATTCCAATCTTTTTCATTATTCATTACAAACGCATTATTTTGTATTACGCTAAGTGTATTTTTAGCACTTTCGCGCATGCGTAAATCAAGCATAGTTGTTATGCGAATCACGTTGTACACGTCGATAATCTTTGGACACCCAATTGTACACACCCAACAATAGTAGCGCCGTTATTTATTTATTTTAATAAACTTATAAATCATCAGCGAACACAACCGTAGTAAAAAAAAAATTGAAAAGTCCAGCAGTAGATGGAATACGATATGCTGCAACAAATAGAATTTCCAATTCCTACTGTTAGAAATTTATTAAGTCAAATACAATTGTTAAAGCTATCGCGGAGTTTTCTCACGCAGTAATGCAAGTTATATATACCCTCTTAATTTACGATACTGAATCTAAACATGAGCCTTAAGCTTCTCAGGATAATTTTTCTGTACATTATATAAAATTGATAAAGGCTTATAAAATCTTGTATAAAAAGTTGAATTTAGTATTTTTTTCAGATTAGTTTTTGATTGCAGATCTTTATTTATAGGTTTGTGATAGACGTCGATAGGACAAACTTTCGTTGCGGAAGAACGTTGTGAAAACAACGTGATATATTTCAGGTTAAAAAACAATAAACTAGTGATAAGAAACATCCTATTTTGCTTTGGCATTGCTTAATACCATTTTATGTTTTACAAGATTATATAACAACATTTCGCTGTACAAATCTGTTTCGTAATATTGATCTAAGCATAAAATCGATTGGTCCGCAGAACACTCGCAATAATAAATTATGAGATATTACGCATTATTAATACACATTTGGTTCCACCTACAGTGCAATGTCTCATTTTCACTATAGACATTTGCACTAATTACACATAGGCTTCACATAAAGCGGCTGGTAGCGAACGTAACGAAAATATAACATTGTATGGACCAGACGTAAGCTCGAAGCTGTGGTAATGTGACGAACAGTCTTCCTTGAATAAGTTTCTATACATTTTCATAGAGAACTATCATACAATTTACGTTGAATGTAGCTTTAATTAAAGTCATGATTTGCACCTTATAGGTGCTATATGCCTTACAGCCACACTCGGACCTCAAAGGGTTACAACATATTGGAGGAATCGAATTGTGGATTTTAAAGGTTTTTCTTCGGCGCGATTATTTTTGGACAAGAACGTAAATCGTCACATATTCGTCCTTAATTTTGAATTTAAATTGTCTAAATGTAGCTGAAGAAATATCAAGTTGAAAAGCCGTAATCGCATCCTTGCGCGTGAAGCCATTGCTCGAATCTTGTTATAGCGTTGTATATACAGCAACTGAAATTTATGAAATACATTTCTGATTGGTAATTTATTAATATAAGTACTTTCTTTATAATCTTAATGCACTGCTGCAATGGCGTATTGTACGATAAATAATTGATGATATTGTACGATGAATAATTGATTTTACATAGCGGTGGTACTGGTATAAAAATAAAAATATCTTACGGAAAGAACCGTTTAGCGCATCGATTGATGGGTAAAATAAATAGGACGGAAGGGCCATGTATATTGGAAAAAAGAAAAGGGTACGCGCAACTATTGTAAACAGCTCGTTGCTTGCTCGCCATGTTTAATGTGATTTAACACTCTTTTCGTACGCCTAACTCTATCACCAGACGGATACCAAAAGTATGTAAACCGATGACAATTGTGGGTAAAATGTGTACCTTTACCGCGACTAATTTTATTTCCATTAAATTCAATGACGTACCTTAAATGATACGCGAACCTTGAAATCCGACTGACTGATAGGCTGCACTGATTCCGCCTGACGGCCTGCACAATGTCCCCAGCTATTTCCTCTTCGCATTCTCTCGTCAACCTACGAAATATTAATAAAGCGATTGGTGCCTTCATTGTGAAATTGCAATGAAATTTTTGAGATCAGAATACTCCGTGTGGAAGGGTACCTCTGCTTCACGACCGGCGCAACGGAAAGAAAGATGAGCTCGCTGTCCTCAGTGTCCAAATCGTGACCCAAGCTCTCCATGAGACCTGACTCGTGCAACATTTCGCGAATTGTACGATCATTGGATTTTATTCTTACGTGATAATTTGACATGCAAATACTCACTGGCTATCGCCATTTTCGAGCTCATGTATGCGTCTTGATCATAAACAACCGGCGTAACACCTACCACATATGCTCTATCTCTGTGCGTCATTGCTGGAAAGAACGCCATTACCGTCTGTAACAAGGAGAATATAACGGAAGTCTAAATTAAATTAATTTTTTTCTAATATAGAGTATAGCACGCAATGATTACAAATCTTTCAAAAGCAGAAAAGTTAATGTTCGGTGAAGTTCGCAATATCTCGCGAATCTACGCTGTTTCATAGCAGCAGCTATTAGTTATTCTACTATCCAAACTCCTAACATAACAGATAAACATTTCACATTTCCCTACAGTTTACGAAGAATGTGAAAGCACATTTATCTAGCATGCACCTTGAGACGTGATCGCGGTGAAAACATTTAGTAGTCTTTATCGATATTTATGTTTGAAGATTTAGATATCAGACGATATTTATGTACCGCGCGACGACAATACGATCTGCTCGTGCAAAGTGCTATTTCCCAAGTTCAGTTACTTCTCACCACGCGGGTTCATCGACATCTCATATTTTATCGAACGAAAGTGCAAGTGGCGTTCGATGAAAGTAATGCATGGACATTTTCCGTTCACTCGTGATCCAATGACGTTTACCCAGTAGTGGCTCATCAAGGTCGTGTAGGCGCTATCAAAGATATCTTGATCTGGGCTGCCCACGCATGTCACCAAAACGTCTATTTTGCCGACATCTTCCTTGACTTTCCTTGCGATTTCGCGCAGTTCATCTCCGTTTGTCAGGTCACATCCGTACGCCAGCATCCTCGGTTGTGGTGTGCGCTCATTGTTCTTTCTATGCCGAGACCTGATCTCCTCCACTCTAGGATACTGAGATCTCAGCTCCGAGGCGATCTTTTCAGCGGATCTGACATCGTTGTCGATGCAGACGATGGTGCATCCGACCGCCGCGAAATTCTTTGCCAATGATTCGCCTAAGCTCGAGGAAACCCCGGCTACCTGGAAAATATAGGTTGCCATGTCGTGGAAAAAGCCAAGTGTTTCTCAGGTCTTTTACTCGTAATAGGATTTCCTTCAACCTTCTGGCCGTGGAAAAATAATCGCGCAGAACGTGCGACGTATCGATGGAATTTTTGTTTTACTCAATTTATATACATAAGCAAGATCTGTTGTTTGATGATAATAGAGTAGTTTTGTTCAAAACAGATTATTACATAAAGTGCAGAGAATACATCCATTGACGTTTTATCTTCTCATTTTTGATTTATGCAAATAAAATGGGTAATTGGAAATAAACGACCATATATGGACGCTGATGGAACGCAATGAAAGAAATAGTTGAACGCTTATATCTACCAATAGTAGCTAAGGGGTTAAAGCTAAAAGTTTGCGTAAATATCTACGAAAGGAAATAATAATAAAAATTTGGCTCATAGACTTCTCAAACATGGGTCATTGTGTAGATGCTTACCAGTACTATATCGCCAGTTAGATCTCTAGGTGGTTTCGGTAGTAGAGACTTGATAATGCTTAAAGTAGCTATGAAGGCAAATATAATACCTCCGATTAAAAATTCCACACTAAGGTACAACCAGATGGTTTTCGAGGATAGGGTGCCCCTCCAATTTGTGATTAACGTGTCTTCGCTTAACACAAGCATCTTCCACTGTAAGAGATAAAAGAAGTTTAGTTACATAAATACGATAATGAATGTTTTCAAAGCACGCACGTACGTAACACCAGAATTTAAAAATAACAAATGCACAATCAACGTATATGTGTATATATAATTTATTTAAAAACATAAATTATTCTAAATCGAGTATTCTATAGACTTCGGCAAATTTTCAACATTTTAGTGAAATACTGTAGAACAAAATTTCATCCTAGGAGAATAAAGCGGGCTGCATTGATTTTCTCCGTTTACTCTGTGGCGAATTCAGTCATATAACTATGCCACCACGGGTCATTGCATTCAATATCCCGGAAACAAAATTAAATTTCCGTAAGTATAGCAGAGATTATGAGCTGAAAAGCCGTTTTCTCCACATTCCATTTTGTAAATTGCGCTAAGCTTAAAATAGTGATTCGCGTATTATACAACGCGTATCCACAACAGGTGTGGCGTGCCTTGAGAAATTCTGGAGCCCTGTTATTACGGTAGCACGAAGAAAATGCGCGAATGACTGTTGCACGATAAATTTTACTTTCACGACGGCGTAAGGGCATGCGATGATTAGTATTACGCGGAGTAAAAACGTTATGAATTTTCTTTTTCCACGGTACAAGCACACGGTATGCACACAATCTCTTTGTTCGCAGTTTAGATCGATCTACGGTGCACTTTTTCGCAATATGTATTACGTATCGCATTACGTGCTAATCTATTATCACGTAGAGTATAATGTACCACAAAATCTAAGTGCTCCTCCATTTTTACGGTAAATATACGATTTGTTCGAACGTAACGCAAATTGACTTACTACCCATTTTTCGCAAATGTAATTTTGCGATTAGTGTTCAGTGACAAATTTATTGCTACGTAAAGTATTTTCTGATGTATCCAATATATCTAATATCTGTAACCTCACCCGCCTGAACCTTACACGAGCACGCTACTATATTTCACGATGTACCAATTGAAATGGTACGCCACTCTGCTGATCCATATATACGAGTCCGCGAATCTCCCTGTTACTCACCCTCACAATTTCTCATAAACATTGCACATAACTTCACGTAACTCAGTGGTGCGGCTCTTAGAAATGACTGCAATTTGCTCTTTCTGAATGTTTCTTGCTTCTCTAGCCTTACCGTTTAAAGGACTTTTTACGCCATTATAACAGCAATCGCGAAAATGTTTATGCGCCAATGATTTTCTCGAAAATATTTGAATAAACCTAGCAGAAAACGATGCAGTTTGTGCAACCTGCTGGCCAACTAGAAAAAAACGAGTTGTGACACCTATAAACATCTGCAAGAACCATTGTGTCTCACGCAATCTTGCGATAGTCTGGTTTCCTATTATTTACGAGCGCCTATTACCCGCTTAAACTTCTCACATTTTACTTTATGAGCATCATTCGTGGAAACCTAGTGTCTTTAATGGTCGTAACTTTGCAAATTAATGGGTCATAAAGCGGTTAGATGGGTTTAACGGTTACTGATTAATATCCATCGGCAGATAAGATCTGGCCTTATTAAATCGCGTGGATTTAAACGTGTGGATTTAATTATACCGTGCAATAGAAGAAAGTATCGTGTTATATACACGTATAACCAAATCTTCCAATATACACCAGCAATTTTAAATATCTACTTTAGGAAATGAAACATCGGTATTGATGATAACGTGTTTTCTGTCGTTTATGCCTCATGCCAGAAAAGTATCGAACTCATTTTATCACCAATAATTTTTTAACGGAGAAGTTAATAACCCCTTTAATCGTGTATTACTTTACGATATTAAATGACGGTCCTTGTAATAGAGATAAAATAGCATTTTCACAAAACTCTAACTTTCATTTTACACTGGAACATAATCTACGATCTGATCCACATTCGAATACCACGGAGAAGACTGTTTCCTTTTTGATGCAACAAACCCTTACCCTTACAGGTGTATCGGAGGGAATACGAGTGGCGTAATACCAGGAAATCATTGCACCACGTGTTTCGAACCGATAAACTTCGTGTAATGGCTTTCACCTGACATTACATCGAGATATAGAATTTTGTAAAGGCGATTTAGTGGTTCATGCATTACACATAATCCAAGCCCGGATTAAATTATTTAAATTCTTTGGCATAATAAGTACGTTGAACTCAACCAAATTTGATTTAATTATATCAGAATACTCTCTTTCCGCTATTCATAATAAAACCTAATATGATTTGTAACATGTTTTCGATCAAGTAATTCATTGGCTTTCCACACGTAAGCACTTGCGTTACGTACCGAGAAAAATAGCTGTTGTGCGGGAGAGGAAAAAAAAGGAAAAAAAAAAATATTTGAATTCATTCATTACTTCATTATTAATTCATTATTCTCCGGAAGCCTAAGATTTAAGAGTTGTTGATGTTCAAGGGTCAAGTACACTGCGTACGTATGTATGCTGTGTAGTATCCCTGAGTAAATGCGATTCAAGATACACGGAACGTCCAACTACGCAAGGTGCATTAAAATGCAGAATCCGCGATGTCCACGCTTCCACGGATTTTTAGAGCGACTCGTTACAACGATACGTCGTTGATTTAATAAGCGCTTGTATTAAACCACATCCTACGCTTTATCCCGCGAATCTACGCAAAAAAAAAGAAACGTGGCACAGCATTCGTAAAAACGAGCTGAGTGTCCTTAAGCTATAATTCTCAATGAAGAGATCGTAAATATACGTTTGCGAAACAGTCGTGTCAAACATCGGATGCAGACACGTGCACGGCCAGCCTGCGTCGATTAGAAAGTTATCAGAATTCAAAAAACAACATCACACGTTGTCAGGAAGACCGCGACACCCGGAATCAAATCAATTTTTCTACGATACAGATATACTTTTCACACATCAGAATTACGCGCAAATTACGAGACTTTATCGGAAAACCGAAAACTGAGATTAGATGGTATATATTCGATTTCTTACCTGTTGTGCCGCATTTTTAATCAGCATATTATGCTTAGCTTGGAACAATTAAATAAAATAGAAATAGATTTCCCAACTTTACCAATCGAGGATGCTTATAAACCATGCAACATTTACACTTAGGCCTTCCGATTAGCGCAACAACATTTTTGCACGAGTCGCCTAAAATTCTACCGGCCCGTCAAAATTCTCCCTACGCTTCTAAGAAGAATGATACGTCCCCTTCGAGACTATCCTCGGACTCCGCGACGAGGAACCGAGGCGCAGAAAGTACGAAAAAATCTGAAACCGGTCCGATAGGCGGCGATGCACCAGGTTACGAAATATGAACAGAAACGAGCGCCGCTGGAAAGTGAAAAACAAGCCGCGCAGGCCCTAACAAATTACCGAATCAAACTGAACCGGTGAATGTCGAGTGAGTGACGGGCCACAACCGTGTTTGGCGGCAACACTTGCAGCACTCGCAGCGCTGAAATTGCTTGAACTTGACTGAAATGCACGGTTTTGCGGAACACGATTTATCCAAAGGCAAGGCCAGTGTCTTCTTTGTCCTCTCGCCTCTCCTCCTCTTCCACTTATCCTACGGCTTCGAAGCGCGGGAAAGGAGCTGTGCAGATCTTCAGCAAATTGCACGGGACCGAGGAGCAAGAAGTACGGAGAGTCGCTGCGATCGATCGGGGAATTTGCAATCTTCTTGTGGCTATGAATTTCGCAGAACGCCGATTAGTTATGATACGGGAAATTGGTGCGAGTTTCTTGCGAGGAAGGCCAACGTCTTTTTTGTCCTCCTTTTTCCTCCGTTTTCCAGCGTAGAAAGGTAGAGAATGAGATATACAAGGTTCTGACAGCTTCACTGCGCTCAGAGACAATGTTTACGATGCTTGGATCGTTTGAACTTGAATCAGCACCGCTTATCCTCTATACGACGAGACGCGAAGACAAGTGTCTTGATTGACTCCTTTGTCTCTCGCTTTCGATCGTCCTCCACGGAGGAAAGGTAAGCAATCTGCAGGTCTTGGCAAGGTATCTGACCGCACTGAATGGGTAAACGATAAGTACAAGCCGGAACTACTGCGATCGAAGGCAGAACACTCACGATATTCAAAATTCCTTGAATTTGGCGGAATATCGATTTGCCCTTACGTAACGCAGTGACACCGATTAGCCAAAGCAAAAGCCAATATTTCCTTTATTTCCTTCCCTATCCCTTCGTTCTTGTTGTCCTTCCTCGAAGAACAGCCGGGAAGTAGCCGTGCAGGTTCTGGAAAATCACCGAATTGCACCAAACGAGTGAGCGGAAAGTTTGAGACAAATTCACTCCGACTTGAGGCAACGCTCGCGGCACTTGCTTGAACTTGACTAAACACCGGTTTGCTACGATACGGTGAAACGGCACGAGTTATCCAGAGGCAAGGCCAGCGTCTTCTTCATTCTTTTCTTGTTGCTCTTCTTGCTTATCTACGCCGCTTAGTGATCTGGCTGCAGCGTTGCACTGCAACTCGCGGTACTGTTCGATGTCTTACGGAGCGAAGCGAGAAAAACCGGCGAACCGGCTGCCTCTGTAATGTATGGATAGGAGAACCTAGTCACATACACGTAAGCATCGATAATAACCCGGTCCGTTTGTTCATCCAATTCGCGACATAGACTAGCGGATAGTTTTCTCTCAAATCTTTCGCCCCTTTGCATTTTAGTTTCGACACTTGAGAGCTACGAGCTGCCATCCATACGCTATGGTTGTGATAAGAAATTTGAACGATATCAGGGACATTTTGTTATTCTTACATATTTGCTGTCTTCTATAATGCTAGAATGTGTGTATGATACTGCAATAAAATAATGAATGCAATAAAGCATTTTAGTTTCATGATTTTCTTCAAAGATTATTAGTTAGTAAAAGACTTAGTTATAAAGTTAGTAGAGTAGAGAGTTGGTAAAATCGAATAAATCTTACGTATCCTCGAAGAAGGAATAAAAGGTCGGTACAAGGTCATCCATTGTTGATGGTTACTTTATAGAAATCCTTTTATCTATTTCAAAGTAATATATGCGAGTAAATGTTTGGGGAGAATTCTGGAAAGATAACGTCATAAATGCTGTAAAGTAGTTAGCATTTATTTATTTGTAAATATGTGCAAACGTCTAAATTATCACGCTGATTAGGTGAATCTGCGTACTGATGTCACGTCCGTAATGGTCCTGCAAAAAGCACTACACGCTGGACACGGCCCATACGTTAATTATCCGTGCACTTTATTGCTAATAAAGAAACAAAAATCTTTGTATAATATCGTACAAGCTATAACTTACACTATGCACTATACACGTATGATGATACCGACAAAAATAGCTTAAATGCGTGCAAGCTGCATTATTACGTAACATTATCAGTACTCGGAAACTTCTTGAATTAATGTACAAGGCAAACAACATATGATTTATTATATAAACAAATATGATTCCATATTTTATCTACATTAACGTAAGTAGTGCAACTGCCCTTATTCTATAACTTGACCACTTTCTTTGAATTCGAGAATGGTTGTTACATCCGTTGATTGGCTTTAAATAACATGACTTACATCGTATAAGCCTAGCTTTCAAGTCTACTTATTTTCAACATAGCAATTACCGTATTAAGAGTATATCATTAGTAATGTAAGCAACATAAGATTACAGAGAGTCTCGCTAAAATTTCTGAGGAATCATCATTACTTTCTCGGCACATGCGTAATATTTGCTATCAAAAATGCTAAGCCCACTTCTGCTTCGATGTTGAAATAAGTACCTACTTCAATCTGCTACACGTATTATTATCTTACCAAGAATGAATATTATATGAATGGAGTACTTCCTTTAAGAGTAAGAAGCAACAATTACTTTATTGGTTCGTTTCTGGTATAAGTAACAATAGTATAGTTAATATATACCAATAACAATACAGAAACACGTTTTTATATCAAATTCGGATGAAATACAAAATATAGACAACAGTACAACTGGGCCCTTTTTTTAAAATAATATTAAACCCTAATCAACTAAGCAAAACGGTGGTTTCTGTAAAGATTTTTTATGCGTAACGAAAGATATATTTCACAATTTGTGTAAAACAAATTGTTTAATAGCTTTAGACAAAGCTTAACCATGATCCTGGTATTCTGAATATTTTGGCACATGTACGTTCGCACCTACAGTCTAATGATAAACTGACGCACTATCACAACGTGCGTCACATATTCAACTCAACATCGATTGGCAATGTTTTACTTTACTTTACATAACTCTGTTCTTATCCCTGACTTTCCTTCGTCGTTCTTCTTCAGCAAAATAAAGATTTTCATTTAAATCTCAGATGAAGTATACAACTCTTACTCCTCTTACTCGGTTAATATAATGTAAAATTTAATGCGAAATCTCAGATTATTATAAAAAATTTAATGTAACGGGACGAACAGCACGTAAAAATATTACAAGTATTGTTCATCGCAATGTATATTTCTAAGTCGCCGGGGAAACAATCGCTTACGTAATATCAGTCTTGTAATCAGTATCGCAGCACGGATTTCGTCTCAACGCACTATAATCCCGGAACTATGCGTCCGTATGAAATTATAGCCCTCGATGAGAGATCCGATTGATACAACTGCTTCCCGATTTTATAATATAAATTCTTGTATCGGTTGTATTTTTTGTATACGAAATCATGCGTGAAAATAGAAAAATTAAACGCGCAACAAATGTTAGGCAACTCCACAACACTATTAAGTTTCTTTGTCATTTCCCTCCGTTCTTTATGATCCGCGGACGAGTAATCTGTTTGTACAATTCAGTGGCATAAAAAAATACTTGTTAATTGCTAACCGATACTGCATAATTGCCAAGTAGAATGTAATCCATCCACACGAAGACGCTCACCTGCAGCTTTAGTTCGGTGTATTAATACCTCTGATAAGAGGATTGCGAAGCTTAATTGAGGGAATTAGAACCAAGTGCGTTGTAAATATTTTGTCTACGTTACGCTGGCAGGAATTGGAAACATATTGAATATATATAAATTGCACGCATGAAAGTTTTTTCAAATTAGTTGTTGAAATAACAGTTTAAACGATCACTGGACAACATGACGACAGCATGAAAACGCGAGATAGCTAATTTTATGGTCGAGCTCATTACATAACTCTAAAGCAGCACGTATTACGAAGGAATGTAATCCAACGACGATCACTGGTATTACAATTCCACGTTCCTCTGATATTTAGCGGATATTTGTTGGATATTTCTCTTTACGATCGTTTTGATATGGCTCATGAAAATCAAGTAAAAACTGTTCCACTTTCACCGCAGAAAATTTCGATTCGATATAATAATTTAATCCCCTGATATCCGCTGACCGAGAATGTACCGCAGCGTGACGTTATTGACTGCTCAATTGTCACGTGCTCTCTAGAGAGCTAACGTGATCTTTAGTGTCACGACTAATTTAATTTATATCAACAATTTTGATTTTGTAACGATCTATTACTAATTTCGAGAAATACGTAGTAGTGTATTTTATGCGTCGTACTATATTGTATTATGTTAAACTTTTTCCAGACTTTCATAATATGATCGATCAATATTTAAAGTTATTTAACGATTTTTTTTAAATACATGCTAAACGATGGTTATTATATGCACAAGTAAAAGTCTTTATAATCGTACGCGCATAATAAAATTCTCTGATTATGAACGTTGGAAAATATCTATTATTCGATACCTATCTAAGTGTTGTAGTAATTGTACATTATATTATCCGGGCACGCAATTTCCATTCGTTAATACCTCTTTGCTGTTCTTTCGATCGACATCGGCCAAAAAATCCAATATGCACCGCATTGCGTTTTCGGGGATGATTCTAAAAATCCGTGAAATTCAGTTTGCTTAGGAAAAAACGTGAATGTATTTTTTACGAGAAAATTAGAATCTACGAAACCTGTTAATTGCGTTTAGTGTGAGAAGACAGCGTGGTATTGAATATTCGGTATAATTCCGCCTAATTGCTTTGATCACTTCCCTCGCCGCATATTCGGGTGTCACGGCACCAAATATGTATGGGAATCTGAAAATTATGTTTTTGCCAAGCAGCACAACTTTCTTTGATATTGAGATTTTTTGCGATATGAGAGTAACAAGGTGTGATGGATAAACAATAGTTTTTTATCCACGCGTTTTCTGCATCGTTGGCATGAATTGATAATACAGAGATTAATAAGCCAAAACGCTAAAAAAAAATTTCTATTAATAAATACAAAGTAATACATATGTATGAGGAGCCTTTCTGAATGCAGGATAGTCAGTTTTTGCAGCCTTTATACGATTACATCATGAGCCATTTTGAGCAATTGTAAAGTGACTGATGATGTAATGACAAGAATAACGAAATAATATGAGGAAGAAGAATATAAAAATAAGGCTGAGACAAAAGTTACCTGTACTTCGGGTCTTTTGCTAGCCCAGTGTCAATGTAAAACGGGTAGATAGTCGTGAAATGAATATTGGATTTTTTCGTGGTCATCCTTATTTCTTCGTGAAGCGCCTCCATAAGGCCTTGCAAAAATATAAAGCATCGGCAATAAAATTTATATAAGCATGTCTTCCAAATGTACTTACCGGTTATTCCGATTATAAAATATATTGTGGAATATTCCGCGTTCCGCGTATAAAATATATGTGCAGTTAATGTGTATGCGATAGAAATACATATTAACGTAATATTAAAAATGATAAAAGTAATTACATGGATAAGTCGTGCATTGTGTTTTACCTCGGACCGCAAATTTCGACGAACAGTATGAAACTTTATGAGATACTCCGTAGATACCGCACATACTACTCATGGCGACTATATGACCTCTGCCGCTGTGCAACATTATTGGCAAAAAAGCTTCTATTGTCTAATTGAAGAGAAAACTAGGCATGAGTACTCGCATATTTCAGAATACAGCAAAGAGCGCGAAGCCAAAAATGTACAACGCAAAGCAGCATTAAATAGATAAGTATGCTGTGACAGATATTTTTTTCTACATATAAGATATCTATCAGCAATGAAGTAACAAACGATCAAAAATAAAACGCGTGAGTTTGGAATACCATTACTTTATCGAGCATCAGTATTCACTTACGCACTTCCTTATGGTCAGTATTCTTATGAATACACCCAATATTTGGTCAAATAAATGGTTAATATAAAATAATACTTCGAGCGGTATAAATAATTTTGTAAGTCTAATGTTCCATTCCGCTCAGTGTATGTTACATATATATTGCATACCAATAATTACTTGAAATACTGATAATCTGTTTAAACCACTGCTTAAGAATTGTTTATAAATACTGATCCAATAAATACCGGCTTTCCTTTTGCACATCTCACTACATGTCCATATAAAAAAAAATCTTGCTCGTGAAAAGAGCAATATCGTTATTCCTACCCAAAAATTCGACAAAACGTTGACATTTAGCGTCCTTTCAATGTCATCGGGATCGTTATTAAGGAACGGGCGGTGCTGCAACACGGCCGCATTATTTATTAGGATCGACACATCCGGTATACCAACTCGTCTCATCATCCTCACTGTCTCCCGTACTTCCATCCTCTTTGACACGTCGACAATAAAGCCGTAAACCTAAACCAATAAAAGATTACACCGATCAGATTACTTTCTCACGCGCATCGCATATTAACCCGTTAACCGAGCAATTTTTCGTCAACGTTTTTTCCTTTTGGCAGGTCCAATAATCGAAGTTTTATTTTCAATGGACTTTATAAAATCCGCGGTGACTGCGACTATCGTACCTTTTTAATTGTTTCTCATTATTGCGGAGCGAAAGACTTTAATGACCAGAAGTTACACAGAAAAAGAGATTAAAGTGCGGTCAGCGTCGCAATGTGGAAGGAACGTCGATTACGAAGGGTTGCCTGATTTTTCTCGATGCGAGGAAATTGCAGAGTAACGAGTCAATTAGTTTTTCCTCGAATAGCCGAGTAAGGAATACGCCGCATTACTTCTCCTCCGTTTTTCGACACGGCGCACATCGTCGTTCGATTGGCATCGATGTCCGTGTCCCAACAGACCACTATGCAGCCCAACGAACCAAACTGGATCGCCAACTCGCGACCCACACCATGACCAGCACCGGTGATCTGGTTTTAAAAACGAGTACCGCGTACAAAAAAATGATTATAGTTTTACGCACCAGAGCCGGCATGTGTCCGACACTCAAATCACCACTCCTTCTCTATCAACGCGTACAAACAAGCGTCGTTATCTTTCAAAATCCTAGTTACGTGCATACCGTTTTCTATAAGCATAGCCACTTGCCAATAAAAGAATGATAAATTATGATACACGATCTTGTTATGTTCATACTTTATGCCGGAACAGTATTCTGAATATTCTTACAGTAATGCTGCTCGAAGCGTAAACAAATTCTCCAGTTTATGGTTATGAATATTTATAATTATCAAGGAAGGCAATTTGTGCTCGCGAATAAGAGTACAAGCCAATCAGGTGCGCCAAACACGCACACGGATGCATAATCGCGCGTGTGGCTTTGTCGAGCACGTCAATGACTTTCGACGAAGGTTCATCGTGCCCAAAGGATTCGCGAGGCAAACTCGTTACAAAACGGCGGATGAAGGCGTTTACCTCGAATGAAATATCGGGAGGAGAGGATCGAAGGAAAAGAGGCTCACCAAAACCGTTTCTCCCAACAGGGTCTTCATGGCAGGCGGCACAATGGCCCTAAAACCGGCGGTTATCATCGCCAGGCTTATTTTCATCGACAGAACCGCGAGATCATAGAGCAAACGAGGGAGCTTCGTCGATCTGAGGATGCTTCGGTATTTGAGCATTCTGCGAAAGGTAGGTTAATACGATTAACGAGATGCCAGCCTGAAACATTATCGCGATTCGTGTACCGAGATTCAATGACGCAAGGCGTAGGTTTGGTCTGTGGTTTATCCGAAGCCATAACGTAGCTTAATGCAATAGTTTTCTTTCCCGCTGGAATTCTCCTCTCAATTCAATTCAATTACTCCTTCGATGTAATTTCAATTACAGGCACGCCTCTGGAAATTATTCCACCTGTCAACAAAAATATCCTCCACGCGCAATTATCGGCAGTACTGCGTATCCATGGTATTTTTTTTCCGTTGTTTACGCTCGAACGATCGGACCTGAAGTAGGATTCTCTGACGTCGTTTTAAATTGCGGCAGCGCTCGATGATTGTCTCAAATATTCAGTCCTAATGGAGGATAAAGGAAAAATGCCGAAAGTCTTACATGATAAATGTCGAAGACTGAAGAAGTTTTATATTGGTTGTCGTATTCTCTTGTGGAAAGCTGTGCTGATGCGGATGGACAGTCCGATAACCACGATTCTCGAGATCGTTGTGCCTATAGTATTCTCTCTACAGATTCGTTTGATGTTTGAACCCTTGGCCCTTAACATACAGGTAACGTCTTTTCAAAGTGCTTTCAGTTATTATCGAGTTACCCTTGACCTTAAAACCACGTTTGATCTCAAAGCAATTAGTAACTACGTTTAATCATTGATTAGACGCTCATTGTATTTATATAAACAATCTAGCATGTTTCTATATTCTTGTATTAATAATATTTCAATAAAAAGAAACGATATCGCAGTGGATTATTACTTTGCTCATTCATTGAAAATATATATGTATGTAGAAATACAAAGTTGTAGTAATGTCAATACCTTTCTTTTCTTGACGATTCATCGTAAAAAAACTCTTAAACCACGCATTGCCAAACGTCCTTCATACTTGAAGAACCTAGATCGATACACAAAGGACGACATTTTGTCAAAATTTTCGACGGAGGCGCAATGCTGGTACGTCCCAAAAGACGCGTTTATAGACGATCTCATGTCACGGGTGTCGAAGAAACTACGCACAAAGAGTGAGTAGCATCTGCATGTCAAAACAATTTCACGGTTATTCTGCAGACGTTGCGTCGCTAGTTGTTATTTCGAGGATAGAAAACGCGACTCTAAGCGTAGGCTTCGAATGCTAATGAAAAATCCTGCAGTACTACCAGCGGAGACCGAGTCGAATCTCGTAAAGTCGTATTTTTCGAAGAACAAGACCTCCAAGGCCTTGTGGGCAATTTTTGACATCGACTCAAATGTTTCTAGCAGGCCAAAAGTCTTGAAATACAAGATTCGCTCATCGGAAATCGGCGAGAGCTCGATGATTATGCTTCACGAGGAAGAGCCCGTGGCTAAAGGTGAATTCATGATAGGTTAACATTCTTGTTTAATTATTGAAATTAAATAAAAAATGAGACAGTGTGAAAGATGCTCAACTGGTTTCGCAGATCCATACATATCGAGCGGTTTTATAGCTTTGCAGATGGCCATCGAAAGGTCTTTCATAGAGATGTGGGAAAATCCCACATTTCCGAGGATAGGATACGACGTAAGTTTCCGAGTTAAAATAAAAAGTAACATAAACAGATCTAACATTAAAGCAAGTTTTTCTTTATGCACGATACAGCTAAATATGGGTCGCTATCCGTATTACAAGGTCGATTTTCTTATAATGCCATCGATGGTTCGACCGAGTATAAGTGTCATCTACTACATGATAGTCGTGGCCTTTATTTTGCTTCCGATAGCCACGTTGCAAAAAATCATGCACGATAAAGAAACCGGTTTCAGAGTGAGTTTTGTAATTAATCGCATTACACAACACGCATTCTGCGATATAACTCGCACAGTACTTTTACGTATGCATTCCAATTTGCAGAATAGACAGATCGATCTTACTGGGTAAATTATAATTTCGCTCTGAAGCAATAAAATCCATAGTAAAGAGACAGATACCATGTGTTTTTATAACAAATATTTTTTCAAAGTTGTGGCGAAATAAAATCTGAGAAATTAAATCGCTCGAATTTTTTTCAGGGATTGATGAGGTTAATGAACATGCCTTTTGCGATTCTTTATATCGGATGGTTCAATCACCTCATGATCACTGGGCTACCAATAACAATCGTGTGTACCATTCTCCTTTCTCCGGTTTTTTCAAATGCGTACGCAGTAGTGGCCGCCATGTTCATTCTCTTATATATCGTCCTGTCGGCACTCTTCATGTTCGCCTTGGGAACTTTTTTTCACAACTGTAAGTTGAGGTTTGTCGCCCTTATCCTACGACGTAGGTTTATCTCAATATCGATTTTGATCCGTTTTAGTGCCAGAAGTCTTTAAAAATCCGTCTTGGATTGCATCATACGATTCCCTCATTTAACTACTAGTAATTTCGAGTGGTGCACTGACGCCTTTCTTTTTTTTCGTCGACATACCTCAGGCTGCGAAGTCGTCCTTCATATTGTTCATATTTCAATATTTGTTCATGTAACAATATGTTCAATATGAACATATTGTTCATATTGTTCATGTCATCCGAACAGTGCGATTGTGCTGCGTGGCACTAAAACGGTGAAGCGAAAGAATATCTGATTTTGCGGTTCCGAGATCGAGTCGGTGGAAGACCTACAAAAGATCTTAGTTGGATTTACCTTTACAAAAACCACATTCTTACATCAGATCTGAGAGAGCAAAATTATTTCTTGACTATTACGCACGAGTGTCTGTACTCTTGACATACTTGTTAAACTGAAAGATTGATTGCTAATTTGTTCCAAGCCGAGAAATATGTTATTATTATTTAATTATAGCTTTTAGAAGATTGAAGGCATTGCACCTAATTAAGATTTGACTAAGCATCAGAACTTTACAAAAGACCGTGATTTTCAATTATATTATTTCACTGCTACTTTTACACAGTCTGACATTTAATCGCACTTTTATGCTTCCTTTTCGTTTTTACCTACACGATCATATTCTTTCTAATAATTAATCATTTCATTCACAATATTCGATAACTGATTATAAATCCGTGCAAGCTAATGGAATTATAATACCTATTAATTTCATCAGTTATGTACGTATCGAATAATTTTGTATTTTTCATTTAAAAAGACGGTGATACTAATTCACCTTATTTACTGTAGCGACGAAAGCATTATTGACTTCCATCCTGTTCTGGCTCTTTCTAACACATTTCACCATCGTACTGGATCAATCATTGGCAAGGGCTTCCTTAACGTGGCGGATTGCGTCGCTGATTTTACCGCACAGTGGTTTGCTCTACGGTCTTGTGTCATTTACTTCGCGAATGGACTTGGGTAAGAGGCATCGTGCCGGTCGAAGGATAGAGAATTCTCGAACCTTAAAAGCACGAATGAGGTAGACTCTGCTATTCGTGTACCTAAATAAAAGGCTGATTGAATTGATCAGAGATACAACAAAGTGAAGCGGCGAAACATTTGATTCGAGAAAGTGGACACGGTCAGGTAGCATCGCATTTATGGCCAAAAAAGATTTCGGAATTGTTAATGCTCCGAGATGTCCACGAAATTGTCCACGCCACAGAAAAGATTTCAATTGGCATTATATTAACCGCGTGGTCCTTTCACATTCTTTTGTGGTACACGCTGACAATATATCTGGATAACATTAACCCTGGCCAGTTTAAAAGCGCCAAGCCCTGGTATTATTTATGCAAGGTACGATCAGTTTCTCTATGCCCCAGTGCAGAAATCTCAATTTAACATCTCAATTTAATAAACCGGCACATTCTTTGTAACAGAAAACCACCCGAGATACGAACGTCGAATTAACATTCCGTGGATCTACTAATTGGTCTGCTGTGGAAAAAACACCCTCCTACATCAAGGTATTTATAGACGAAAAATATTCAACCATTGCGCAGACTTCGAAATACGCGTCTTCCCACAAGGAGATCCTGTTTGCGCGAATAAAGGCGTAAGAAATATCTTGTCCACTTTAGAAACTTCCAGTGAGGATATCTATGACAAAATTAAACGTGGTTTTATCTTATATTCTCCTTCGAATAGCCTTCGGTTCGGGTACGATGCGTTACAAAAAAGTTTGGCCGAATGGGCGAGCGCGTCATCGGCGTGAAGGACATGACTATCGCTTTTTACAAACAAGAATTCAGCGTCATTCTAGGACATAACGGTGCTGGAAAGAGTTGCCTTTTAAAAATCATAATAGGTACTGGCGAAGCATTGCGAAACGTATTAACGAATAAAAACTATCACAGAGCTGCATTTGCATCTACGATTCATACGATACATTTGTATGACGTACAACATGCACCTATGTGAACATTTCCTTTTTGATGCAGACATTCTTGTACCCACGGATATGTATCTTATTCTAAAATAGGAATGTACAAACCCACACACGGACAAGTTTATTTAGAGGGGAGCGATTACGGTGAAGATGAAGGTACGTCCGATCCTATTGGATACTGCCCTCAGGAAAATATATTGGTCAATTATTTGACCGTTTTGCAACACCTGTACATATTTGGAATGGTAAATTCCCAAATTACAACCTGAGTATATTAGGCCTTGTCAGTTTACACGAGGCGATTAGAAACCGGATTAATTTTTCCATGTAATTTATCGCGCTATTTTG
Organism: Ampulex compressa; assembly: GCA_038496175.1. Classification (NCBI taxonomy): domain Eukaryota; kingdom Metazoa; phylum Arthropoda; class Insecta; order Hymenoptera; family Ampulicidae; genus Ampulex; species Ampulex compressa. Next base: position 141,300 of record JBCFXI010000102.1, on the reverse strand, counting down.
CTGTAGAAACTAATCAGGGACAAGCCTGTCGCTTTCGTTGCCTTATATTTCTCTTATCCACCATACTAGAAAGTGTTTTGTAACTTGCAGTACCATTTCATATAATCGGCCGTAACGATCGAGTGCTAGTTAAAATCTCTGTATACTTCCGCAATCCTGTGCTGGATTGAATCTAGGATAGACCACGTTCTTAATGGATGTTGAAAAATTAATATGTTGCCAGATGAAAGGCTTGACGTACAAAGAAGCAAACTCGCAAGCATTGTCACTGTTGCGGCAACTCGGTTTGGAATCCGTGAAGGACTCAAAAGCGACTACTTGTTCTTTTGGTATCCAAAGGCGCGTATGCCTAGCGATGGCCCTCATCGGAAACACTCGAGTAAACTTTTCTAATTAAATTCAGTATTTGTTTCCTCGTCGAGTCAAGAAAGTTGTGCGTTCGTTCGCAAAAAAAATTGTCGAAACGAATTCATCTTTACACGCGACGATCTTTCGCCTACGATTCATGATTTTTAGCCGCATTTTTCTCTCGGCACGATCCTTTGATACCGAATGGTTTTTGAAGGTATTGATTTTGGACGAACCGACATATGGCACCGACCCAGAACACAGGAGGCAAATCTGGGATTTGCTTTTGGTAAGAAACCTATTTTTCCCCATCACAGATCCTTTTATCGCCTCTGAAATTCCTACACGTAGGACATAAAGAAGACGAAGACGATATTAATGGCCACCAATTCCATGGAGGCGGCGGACATCCTTGCGGATCGAATAGCCATTATCGCCAATGGCAAGGTCGAGTGTTACGGTTCCAAGATGTATCTGAATCGCCGATACAGTCCGTATAATATCAGAAACTAGGAAACAATGAAATTTGTCGATTAATGGAGGGGCATGAAGTTATCCTAAAACAGGAATAGGCTATATACTGAGTCTGGTGATTCGCGATGGCTGCGATTTGGATCGATTGCGGTCTCAGATACAGGAGTTCTCGTCCGAGCCGATTGCTCTGCGAAGCGCCATGGGTAAAGTGATGAGATTCGACATGCCCAGGAGTAGCAGGTTCACCAAACTTCTACAATATATGGAGTCTAACAAGGAGGAGCTCGGCATTGATACGCTTTCACTGAGCGTTGCTAGCATCGAGGGTCAAATCTTGAGGTGCTATAGTATTTACTATTGAATTAAATTAACGAATATATGCATTGTGCTTTTTGGCCCCAAAAGAATTTTGACTTCTTTCCATTATCACGCCACGTTTAGAATAGGTCTGGCAAGTCAATATAAAGAACGAAGTTTGGAATATCCGAGCAGCAAATACGAGCTTATAGTGCAACAAAGGAGGCGCCGTTTGTTACAATCTGGTAATGTGTTTTTCCCTTTCATCGATGTATTTCTAACCAATAATTGCGTTGATCACATTGGTTAATAATTACGTAATTATATTACAGAGTAACAAAAATATTTTGCCGTAGAACACGATGCACCTTTACTCGGTCAATTCTCATGTCCCTCCCTTTGGTTCTTTTAGCAAAAACTTGGACACGCGCCTCCGGAGCCGCTTTACGTCACCAGCAGATTTCCGCGATGTTCTACAAAAAGTTTCTGCACATCACTTCCACGTGGAAGCTATACATATTTTCCGTAAGATCTGTAGTTTGACCTCGATGCATAATATAACGATTATTCTAACTCGTATTACAAGAAGCGAATCTTATGAATTGCATATCAGGACTAAGCGGAAGAAAACGAAAAATATTAATCAAAAGCTAATGTCTATAATAAAAGCAGTTTTTATTGCATTCCATTAGAAAAGTATTTGTAGCGTTTGAGTTTAAAAGATGCTTTAATAGAGCTATTTTGAAATTTAATTTTCGTTCTTTTCAGATAAGCTTGGCGATTCTGTGTCTACTCCTTTCGACCATGATAAGCGAAATCAGTAATTACTCGCTATTTGATGTTACGTAAGTATACTCAATTTATTTTAAATAATTTCAACCCAACGACATTATAATGCATTGATGATAAAAACCTTAAACCAAATATATTTTGTACCAAATAATCTAATGTTTTGATTATGCTCGTTTTCCTTTGCGATATCCTACATCCAGATGCGATAATATACTTTGCAAAAAAAAGAAAATAAATAAATAAATCTTGTTTCGATCACGCCTGTCCTTGAAATCGTAATTTTTATCTAAAAATACGTTCAGGATCAAGATAAAAGATGTTTAAAGTACAAGATTAACAGACCGTAACGTAGAGTCTACCTTTTTATCCTTCAGCATTTCCTTTAATCATTATTGGTATGACAAGCATTAAGTCCGGGTAGTAGTTTGGAATGCAGTCACACCAATTTACTTTTTTGCACAATGAGCTCGTTACTTTTAAAACCATCGCCATTATACATACCCAATACGCGATTGAATAGACTGTCAATAATTCTGTGAACTTTTCTTGCGTAATTTCCTATCCGTTCACTCTTTTTCTACACACGTATATTTGGCTCAACTCCACAAGGTCTTTTTTTTACGTTGAGCGAACTAATGAAATATTCTTAAAGTCGTAATCTAATTATTAAAAATGTTATGTAATATTAATTAACGATATGATTACAAAGTAACTAAAAAAAATAGCGAGTAACGTGCGTTACTCGTTAGGCTGTAAATTGATCTATTGTCCCCAGGGAGAAAGCGATGAATCTAACTAATTACGCGGATAATAATCTCCATGCGTTATACTACGCGGCCGATGTCAAATCGGCGCAGGATTTCCTCCTTGTGCTTTGCGCGACAGCCAAAGTTTTTAGCGACGGACCGAATTATCACATCGCCAAGAACATCACGGCAACGGATCTCATGATTCATCCGGATTTACATTCGATAGAAGTGCGTAGCACACTTGAATTTCAAGTAACACGTGCAATATATACAGTCTGTGAAGTAATATAGACAGCAATACGAGTAATAATATGGGCATTACATACACATGTGAAATAACAATACAACTTGTGCAGTAAATGGCATAAGGCAATTATACGATACTCGTACTAGCTTCATAAATTCCTTCATAAACATTTATTTTGTTTTCTCTTTATTCGGCCAGGATTTTTGTTAATCAATTATAATATTTTTGCAGTTCAGAGATCGGTACGTTATGTCAGTCGACGTACTTGCCGACGGTCGTATCGACCTCATGTATTCGTCCACTGCCGTGCACAGTGGCCCGATAGCATTAAATCTATTGCATAATGCCGTATTACGTTACCACTGTGCTCCGAATGATTGTTGGATCAAATTATCAAGCCGTCCCTTAGTGGATCCCCAACAAGTAAATTGCACCGAATCATGAGTAACAGACATAGATTTCTATCGTACATAGTCGGCCCGCTTCCTTTTCATTGCACACTACTGTATATCATATTTACAATTGAATGGAATAACGACAAAATTAATCGTGACGAGAAAAAGATAGAAAGTTAGAGTTTTAATCGTGAAGCTTTAAAGAATCCGACTGCCAGGATATTTCAGAAAATCGAATTATGATAAGCGATGGATTTGTTGCAATGATATTTACAGTGGCAGCATTTATTGGTCCACCCACGTAGCGTGAGGAATTGGGAAAATGCTGCAGTAGTGATGACGCTTTTTTTACTTTTGCCAACCATTGATTTGGGAACGAAAGAACTGAGTTCGCTTTCAAAGATGTTGCAAGTTAATACCCTTGGTATGACGACACTTATATATTGGATACCCATGTACCTCGCCGACTTGTTGATATACGCATTCTGCTTGGTCCTTCTCCTGACCGTGATCTTGGTCGCCTATCGCGAGATCGCAGAGTTTTCAGCCTTGGAAATTGGTGAGATGCTCTAGCATGAGAACTTTAACGGCTTATGATGAATTCTATACCTTTCCTTTTCCCACAAAATAGTAAAATCATACTGTGTCATTTTTTATTAGCACGTTATACATTACTTAGCAGCATTTTACTTAGTAGCATTTTTTATACATTACTGAGTCATATGATGTTTCAATTAAAGCAAGGAAGAGAAAAGTACCGTAACTTTTCATATTAAACTTTATATCGAATAATGTATAGAATGTACTTTCTTATAGATTTTTAGACTTCATTTCGATCCGAAAAGTGAAAGCGTTTTTTTTTTGCATTATACTACTGTTTATATGTACTGGCCTACTTCGATATGAATTAAAGAAGTTACTTCTATGCTAATGTATCTGTTATATTCATATCGTAGTATGTGTTGTATTTTCTAAGTATGATTATATATATACCGCAGTACAAGTGTATACGATCTTCGCTTGTTACGGTGCCTGCGCCATCCCGCTCGGTTATTGCATACAGCTACTCACGAAGAAGACGGAAAAAGTATACCTTTCCATGATGATCATCAATGCCATAGTCGGCACGTAATATTAAACCATATAACTAACATTCAACGTATATCCCAGATTTAACGATCTTAACTTAAGCGTTTCTGCTATGAAACTGCTATGAAACATAAAAGACGACTTGACTTCGAAAAAATATTGTACGAAGAGTCTCCTATGTTTATTAGGCAGTGTTCGAAAGTGGGAACTTTCCTTTTTCGGCAAAAAAGCAGTTTTCCTTAAAAACGCAGCGATGAACTTCTGAACGCTTAAATAAATACCGATTATTATTTCAAATGTGTTAAATCTGCGTTCCAGTTCTCAGTTTAGTCCACGTTACCCGTAAATACTCGATGATATTGATGAACACGTGCTAATAAATAACTGTACATACGAATAATAAAATATTAACAGAAATATTGATTATTGAGGTAGAACGTATATCTTGCCCTTTTGTTTGACATTAACAATTCTACATTCAGTGCTGCTCGTGAATGGTTCTATTATATTCCCACTGGCATTTCGTGTGCTCACGGACAACGGTAAATATTTCTTCGAGGCCCTTCTGCACGTCTTGCCACCGTACGTGCTGGCCTGTGCTTTGAGCAACTACTTGATGTTGAACCTCTACAATAGACGATGCAGCTACTTCAACACCTGCGACACGGAATTTTGCATAGAGGATCCGTGTTGTCGTAAATTATTCGTTACTGTATTCTGCTAGCAATAGATAGCACCAGAATTATCGATCGCTTTCTGAAACTATCTAGATATGCTGTAAATATAAATCCGTATATTAAGTTTAATTTATAAATAATATGTTTTGGTTCACTTATTAATGAGAAACTTTACGCTAATCGAATATGGATGATTGAAGATCGATTACTAAATTCACATTAAATTACGTATAACTTATAATAACAAATATGATTTTTATCATTATGAAAAAACACGTTTTTTCTAGAAAATTGTGAAGAACAGGGATTCCATAAGCCTTTGAACATTATGCTGATCAAGCAGTCAGGTGGAGCATATCATCATGCCGTGATAGACGACATATTGCTGTTGATATCACAGGCATTAGCCTTTCACTTGGTACTCCAAATTTTTGAGGAGAAAAATCGTAGCAAATGGTACACTTATTTCACGAACACCGTGAAAGATCAGGGTTCGACGATAGCGGATGTTCTTGAGGAAAAAACGAAAGTTGAAGAGCACATGAAACGTAAAATATTTTTAATAACGCATGATGACTGTGTTAAATAGAGTAGTTCGTGGACGAATTTCTCACAGATGATTTGACACAGATTACGAGGAGACAGCATCGTTGCCGTCTCACGTTGCGCTGGTAGTTCAAAACCTAAAGAAAACGTATGGCAAGGAAACAATTCTCAAAGGAGTTAATTTCAATGTAACGCCTCCAAGATTCCTGCATCCGATAGAAACTTATTATGCAAAAATTTATATAAAACCCATCTTTCTCAATGCACAAACAGATCTATCGTCAGGAATGTTTTGGTCTTTTGGGCTTCAACGGTGCTGGCAAGTCATCGATATTCAAAACACTCACGGGACAAGGTCGAATGTCCCACGGGAAAGCCGTTATGTTCGATTACGAATTTGCCAGACACCAAGACAACGTGAGTACGAAAGATTTACGAGCGATCATATTATAAGAATCTATCGGTACATTGTGAAAGAATGAAAGCAAGATTTTCGAACGATTGACGTTGCTACAATGGCGGATAAACGAAACGACGAACTCCTATTGGTCGAATAACGAACATTCGATGCTGTACCAAAAAGGTTATGTTTATAGAGATACTTTGAATTATTATTCAACGAAAAAAAATGGTCAAGTTTATAGGTATGATTGGTTATTGTCCACAAACCGGTGGATTGAGCGACTTCATGACGGGAAGACAACATTTACAGTTACACGCTGCACTTCGTGGTGTACCCTTGCAAAATATCACGGATGAAACTAACAAGTGGCTTGACGTACTAGGTATATCAACAATATTGTTTTTATAATACAATAAATATATCGGTGATATATCAATGCAGTAAAGGAAAATATGAGAAACATCGTTAAAAATGATACCGCCTTCAACTCACGAGCTTTAAGTCCGTAAACTAGTTCAAGTTACAGTCGCTTATTCTATATTACAATTATTAAATTAAACGGCAAAGAATACATGAAATTTTAAGAGTAAAATTTTAACTACTTATATCAGTTGAATATAATTAGAAATTAAAAACTAGTTAAGGTAAATGCAATTCGCTAGATCTCCTGGACTTTGAAAATATGAAGATCAAGCACTGCCCGTGGGGAGTGCAGAGGAAAATCTGCATTCTACAGAGCTTGATCGGAGATCTACCAATGATTTTCATGGACGAGCCTTCCTCTGGAATCGACATAATGTCGCGGCACGCTATATGCGACATGTTACATCAAGTTCAAGAAATGGGTAGATCGTTGCTCTTCACTACGCACAAGTTCGTTCACTAAATTTCATCTCTCACCTCGATTCTTCTTAATTATCTCGTAAATATGATACTGATACCATAAGCGCGGAAATTTTTAATCGGAATTTTTTAATCACCAGGCAGCAATCGTGTATCGCAAAAAATGTTTTCATTTTAAAAGTGTGATTAATTACGAACGTCGTTTTTTTTCAACCGTTTGCTCGATGTTGTATTTGCTCGATCATTTTCAGCATGCAGGAAGCGGAAGCAATGTGTTTGCGCGTTGGTATTTTGGTAGATGGACAATTCGTCGCGATTGGGTCCTGCGAACAGTTCAAGGAGAAACACGGTAGCAACTTTGTTATGAGTATCGGAATAGCTCCCGGATTTCGTGTTGAAAATGTAGAGGTGGTCAAGCGGCTCATCGACGAGACTTTTCCGGGTATAAAGTTTAAAGACAGCCACTTGGTCAGTATCACTTTGGTCAATGTTTATTCGTCTCTTCCATGTAAATATCTTAAGTTATTTCAAGTTTCAGTAGATATCTTGAAGAAAGGTTTCTTACTCCATAATATTTGATTTTTAACCGTTTAAAATGAAAAGGTTATCCTTTCCTTAAAACGAATTGTTTGTTGTGGATATATATAATTCTAACGTTTTGTCCCATTTTTAAAGTATACTCATCTGGAACGTATTAGCAAACGGTAGTGTGTAAGAATATTTTTTAAACTGTTTTAATGTATCATTAGGGGGTGTTAAAGTACGAACTGGGCAGAGATATTCCATATAGTAACATATTCGACGAATTGGATAAGCTGAGAAAAAAGTATCCGTGGATCACGGATTTTTCCATTAACCAACCATCAATGGACCAAGTATTCTTGGACATGGCAAAGAAACAAAAGCAATCGCCGCAGAAACTTCCTTCGTGTAACCGCATTTGTTTGTGGATCCGGCGATTGATACGACAAAAGTGAACAAATATACCACCACCGTGAATAGGTTACAAATGAGAGATGATCGATTTCAAGTTAATTAATTATATTTATTAAATACAATAACGCATTTTGCACGAACATAGGGACTTTTTACATCTGGAAATTACTTTCTAAATATACACGAGAATAAGACCGAAATTTGAAGGAACGTTCACCTTTAATCGCGAAGAATATTACTTTTTCCACTTAGGTTTCACCGCTTTGGCTGTATCCCTAGCCCGCTCCGCATCGATCGCCAATAAATCCTTGAGTAATGCCTTCTTATCGATTTCATTCAACGCTGCGTCGTCAGATTCGTCGTCACTGGAACTCGCGTTTTGTCCCAGCGCCTTTTTCTTCTCCTCGCGACTCATTAAGTCATTCCTTTTCTCGCCCTCCTCGCCGTTCTTCTCCATCGAGAATATCTCACTGATCTCTATCGCGGAAAACTTCCGCAGGTCCTTGATCTGTCCGGAAAGTGGAGTGCTGCTCATCACACCTCCATAAAGATTACTCGTTCCAGGAACCGTCGAACTCACGGTGCCCGTTTTATCGTGACTCTCGTCCAACAATTCGGACTTTTTTCCTCCCGATTTCTTCCTTTCGATCATTGCACCGTCTTTCTCCCTACTTTTCAAAATTTTTGCGATGCTCGTCGACTGTGATTTTTTAGACTTGCCTTTCAACGTGGTCTTCCTCTCGGCCGGCAGCTCCTTCTTCACTTTCATTCCGCTATTTTCGTGCTGACTGGAAGATGATACCTTGTCGGAGGACAAGCTCGTTCTCTCGTTATCGTCATTACTTCCGTGAGAAGAATTACGACTCGGTTGGTTCGAAGTTCCCGCTTCCTGATCTTGAACCTTATCGGCCCTCACCGTTACCGCCTTCCACCTTTTTTCGTGTTTTTTAGGGTTCTTCGTTGATTTCTCCTTTTGCGTCTCTTTTCCCTTTCGAAGGTACTGCAAAAATTCCACCTCTTCGTTCCCCGAGGAGCTCTAAACGACAATATGCGTGGTTATTAGTGGGCTTTGATTCGTCGGACTGTAACCATTTATTAATTCGATTTGATATCTCTGTAATAATATGAACGCTATACAACAACAATAATACTGTAATAATATGTAATAATATTATTATTATCGATAATGTCTAAAGACATCGAATAAATTATGTAATAACTATGATTGAAGACAAAATAGTATGCTTTTATGATCCGAAAGACCCACCGGATTCAAGGGATGTAAATGGCGTCATAATTTTTCAGACTAACTCGATCTAATTTCTTACTGTCATATTCGATATGAAGGGTAAAAATGTAGACTTGAATCGCGCTAAGAAGTATACAACATGGAACCAACTATATTCATTTCGATTTATCGTTCTAAATCGAATAGGGGGGATCTGATGTTTTGAATATTCGCGAATCGTTACATCGAGCCATAATTCGTACATCTATCTCCACCACAGACGTATCTTCTGTTACGACTTTCCATTCGTATCCTTTCCTGGGAGTATCAACCACGGCTTCTAAAGCTTCCTTCAAGCTCAGCTTCCGGAAAGGCTTGAAGTATTTCACCAAAGTTTCCACGGTGCCCATAAGCAAGCTCTCCTCATATATCGATTCTGGCTGCAGAGAGTGCGGCCTCGCTTCGTCGGATTTATAGTGTAAATACAATATGATATCGAGATTGGTCTTGGACACTGTGTCCCTTATGTCCATCATCTGTAACATGATTCTAGTGTAGCCAAGATTTCCATCCAGGATGAAATTCTTCGCTCTGTTCGCGATCACCTGTAACCCCATATAATGCAGGCTCGCTCATATTTATGCGTATGCACAACCACAAACGTCCAACCACCTGCAACTCTTTGTACTGCTCTTGCCTGCAAGAGTAGCAGTCGACGTGGTGCTTGCAACTTCTGAAGAAGTACTGCAGGTTGCTCAGGTCATCGATGGGATTGATCAACAGCAGTTTGCCAACGTCGATCGACATCGGCAGCGACCATTTCCCCAATTTGCCGTGGTTATCGACGTTCTGTATCTGAGCGGAATAAACCTGGCTCCTCGTCACTCTCTGGCCCGCGGAAAATTGAAAGGTGAACACGTTATCGAATCTCACGCATTGGATTCCAGCGAATCTGTATAAATCCCTCTGCAGTTGCATCACACTGTTCGTTATTTGCTGCGGACTATCTTCGATTCTTTTCCTCGGTTCGATTACCTTCTCGAGCTGATACAGATCACCGAATTTGCAATGGCCGGCGCTACGTCTCGTGGCCATTATCTGCGAGATCATCGACTTTATGATCTTGATCTCGTTTCGCAACTTCTTCTCCTCGCTCTGTGCCGATTCTAAACAGAAATTATATCGTCCGTGTAATCGTCGAATTATAATCGCGAGAGACAAATCAGTGACAGCACGGTTACTTTTATTTTATATTTATTTGTGTATAAAAGGTTTTATTCATTACTAATATTGCCATCCTCTGATGTATAGTGTAATGTAATTTTTCAAAGAAGTCATTGTTCTTTAAATATTCAACAATGTCGCAAAGAAGAAATGTTTAGTTATTTTTAATTTTTACGTAGAGTAAGTAGAATATTTGAATTTACGAAACGATTATAAGAGATTATGTTAAAGTGGAAAAGGTTGTGAGCATTTCTTAAGACACAATCTGTCTCCACAAGGCCATATAGTGATAGTCACCTACAATGCATAATTCATACAAGTTATTATTTAAAACAAATGCTTAATAAAAATTTTGCAAAGAAATTGCAACATGCGTTAATTTTATACAAAACTTAACTCTATGGCTGAATAAATAAATTTATTCGTGTTCAAACCAGAAGAGCGTTCAAGTATTATTCTTCATTTGATAAATTATATTACTCTTGATATTTTCATAATCTATAATAATAATAATAATAATATCTGTCAACTCGTTTTATATGCTCGTAAAATCGAAAATTATTTTTAACATTATTCGTACAAACATTGCATTATTGTATGCATAAGTAAATTTACAATAAAATCGGATAAAACTTGTTTATAATATTTATTTTCATAGCAGTTATATAATTGCTCGATATTGAAGGTAGCATATTACCACATGTGCTAAGAATGTGCTAAGAAATATGTCAGACGGATATTTTTTTATCGTTTTCTACCTATATTTTCCTTTCGCATTATTATAAAAAGTATATATATAAATACGAAATAAACGAATAACATCGCTCTTGCCATACTGTGCTTACCTTCTGTCTCGAACATTTCACCTCTTGCGCGCCTTTAGAAACAATAAACACCTGTAACCCACAATCAGAAAATGAAGGATTTGCTGTCATGTATGTCTGTTTACAATGTTAACGATGTTAACGGTCAAACATATTTTTCCGTTTGTTAACTCGTTACTCGTGCGCAATATCTTGTTAACTCATTATTTACCGTTGTCCCTTTTTTTGGACGGTTGTTTTTTTATTTATTTCCACCTAAACAGTGGAACTTTTCATTTTGATTGTTGTAACTAAATGTTGTACTGACAGCTACAAAAGTTCTACTCAATAAAAATATTTTTTTTCTAATTAGCTCACTGTAGGAAATTGATTAATTATTACATTTTTAGGTTTGCACTTGGCTTTCGTATATAATAGGGTAATTCGATCACATAATTTCACATGCTCTGTTTATCATCCAGCCTATTGTCAAGAACTTTCTGTTCCCACGAAACTATTCCTGGGATTCCTTTACTCTATATTACAAGTACACACGAACTAACTACTCGATACATATATACGTTTTTATTTTATTTTATTTAGTGCATACCTCAAATTTTGTTTTTCGGTAACACAACGATTAAAATTTAACGCGCGAGCACCGGAGAGAATTTTGAATTTACTCATAAACTGTGCGTTCCTAAAATATACTAATATTTTCGGATTCTCCGCAAGGTGTCGGCACTGTGGTTTCAACGGTTTACAGAGTGGCTTAATGTGCGTTTTTACCATTGAACGGTAACTCCATCACTTTTAATATTCACAATAAAATTCATCACCAACAACGATTACATTCTTGTCAAATCATAAATCACCTTGCAACTTAAGCAAGCGACAAAAGAATCAACGGAAAAGATATAACGTTTAATCAGATGATTTGCTTCTACATGTATATATCGCGTACCAAAATCGATAGAAAATATCGGTTAATCGAACGGTGCATGATTGAAGCATTGATTAGAACCTATATTATGTATTCGGTATTCTAAAATCGCGAAATTCGCATATGCCCAATCATCGTGATAAAAAGAATTGGAAGGCTCTGACGAACGAATCGTCATGTCCTCTGTTTCTTGAGAAACCGCCTTAACCATCGACGCAAATGTATTCCGAGGAAGGTCTTGGTACGACTCACGCCCCATGGAAGGAGTTATTCCGAATCCATCATGGTGGAGAATGTTTTTATTCTGTAATATCCGTGGGTAATATCTACGATTTCCCTAATTCTGCTGGGGCTGGCTATCTTAGCGCGACAGATCTATTAAATGACCGAAAGTTATGGATATACGCGGAATCGAGGTCACCAATCAGCTGAGAGTGAGTAGAACGTTTTCTCCAAGCGGCTCCTACCTCTGGTATCGAGGCGGAACAAATCCGCGAAGATGCCAAAATTCTTAACATAAATCCATTATTCGCATACGCCAAGATACCTTTCGAGAGATGCACGAAAATCGTCGGGTCCTTCTGTCGTCGCGCAACTTGTCCTTCGAGTTTCATTATGCGTATCGTCTCGTTGACGATCTTGTCGATGACAGGAGAGAAACGTCGATTTCGCAGCAGCTTTAAAAGCATTTTGCTCGCTGAACACCATGCTTCATAAGTGTGGCACTGAATTTGCTATTTATGAATTTTTATACGGCTGTACGAAGAGCTCAAAGGGGAGCTTCGTGGATCTTATAATTGGCGAATGCTAGTAGTTGCTTCGATGGTAGAATATCCTAGAATACTAAAGCTCCTTTGGCGTATGTTTTTTCTGTTTCGTGTGCATAGCGACGATTATTGATTCGAGCTTCTGCGCTGTTCTTAAGTAATGTTCCGTAAATATCCATGAGCTTAATTTACAATAATGCTTTGTGGTTGTTAGGTTTAAACATTTGGTGATAACTTTAAAGACTCTGTGTATGGCAATAATTTTTGCGAGCATTCCTGTTACACTTACGAGTTGAATATATGTACATTTGAATATGGGATGTGTATTTCATGTAAATGATTTTTTTAATTTACTTACCTATTGAAAGTATATGTATTTTATACTTCCTTTTATAGATTAAAATACATATTTTAATCGCGATTCATAAAGATTTTTCATTTCATTGAATATATATTTGAGTATATACTTTATATAAGTCTTAATAGACTTTGTACACTTTCAGAGCGCTATTCGTGCTAAGCTGTTGGAGTTAGGAGTGCGGTATGATGAAGAATTACCCGACTATATCCTTGTAATGGTAGTAAATAAGAAATCTCGGCAGCAAATGCATGAAGATTTGTACTTGTTCTTAGAAGATTGCACAACGCCTTTTGTGAGTTGGTTACACGATCAGGTTTTGAAGAAACTGCAAAAGGTCACTGTGGCAAAGAAAAAATCGTCGAGAGAGTTTGTACCTATGGTAGTGGTCAAGCAAGAAGAAGAAAGAAAGAAGAAAAAGTCATGTACAACGTCCTTCTTGGAAGATCAGAATTCGGAAATACCCGGGGATAAGACCTCTACCAAAAATATAAAAGATGACAAATCATTCCATAAGCAAGGCACAAAATCTTCCGTAACCAGTCAGAAAACCGATGTCAGTCAAACGAAAGGGATGGAGAAATATGTAAAAAACACAGTTGCTGATGGTAAGATGGATAGCCTGCCCACCTACTCTGCACATCCAGATAACCATTTGAAAAAATCTCAACATGTTAACGATCAAAGCAGTGGTGTTGTAAAAGAAACTAATTTGCTTGACATTCCTAATATGAAATCTACGGAGATCCATCATGACGCGAAAGCAAGTGATGCCTTAACCAAAAGCTTAAAAAGGTCTTTGGATGTTACAACTAATTATCGCGAGAGTTTGGAAAGGAAACATAATGAAGCAAAGAGATCAAAAGTTGCTGAAACAGCAGAACCTACTGTGGAGGATAGTACAAAGAAGCTCAAATCTTGCATAAATAAACCAAAAATCACTTCTGTTGTATCCGTAAAAAATCGCTTAGGTATAGTATCCCCTAGAAAAAAGTTTGAGACTTACAGAGATAAAGCAGAGAATGAAGCTCGGCACAGACTTCCTGAGAAAAGATTCGAGAAACATAGGTTTGATTTGAACCGTGGTGGTAATTTTCAGCGTGGAAGAAATTTTGATATCGATGAAAAATCTAAAAGAAATAAGGAAGCTGAATTAAAACATGGAGAAATGGAAAAGATCATAGATGTCAAAAATCGACTAGGAAGTAACAAGGGGGAAAAGTTAAGTAAAACTGGGGAGGTAAAGGAAAAAATCAATTTGAACACAAAGCTAAAAACACCTGAAAAATTAACAGGCTCTGTAAAGGATCGCTTAGGAATATCAAATGTTAACAAAACACAGAAGCAATCTACAATGAAGGTGCAAGAGACAGTGGATTACAGAAATTTAAAATCTATAGAACATGATCGCGATGGCATAGGTAACAATAAGAATATAAAAAACAGATTGGGGCCAGTAAAAAATAATTTTAAACCTGTGAGTGGCAAGAGTAGCTTTAATACAGTTTTAAAGCGATCTCGGAACAGTGATGATGACAATTGTCTCAACCTGGGTGAAGAAGAGGAAATAGATGATAATATAGAATCCATAGGAAATACTGGTCCTATTAAATCTCATATTGTAGCTGTAAATAAACCTTTACCTTTAAAGACTGAGAGAAAGAGATTGAAATCTCTGGAAAAATTAAACAAGGAAGGATCCAGTGATGCGGAAGAGGATAACGAAGATCCAAAGCTACCGAGTAAAGTTATAGTAACTCCAAGGCCTCTAAAGCCATTGCAGCCTACGCAAAAACGCGCCACACAGTCACTTTTATTAAGAGCAGTTGCAGAAGCCAATCAGTCCGTTGTTACACAAAAAAATCCAGAACCATGCTTGCTGGTAAATATAAAAAAATACAGATAACTTTCTGTTACAAAAATGATTATTACATATTCATTATTTTTATGTAAATGTCTCTCCTAAGTTCAGCATGTTCTTTTTTGTAGAATCTTTTAAGTGTTGTCCCTTTTAAAAATATTTTACTATACATTAAGTATAACTATACATAACAAAAAGTATGTAAGACTCAAGTAAACGTATAGGAATATATGTATTTATTTATTCTTTGTTTAATAAAGTTTTATCTTTCTGAAATCCTTTCTATAATAAAAAAATATATCGTTCCATGTACCAAAAAGTAATACTAAAATTAACACTGTAATATGCTGGAGTGTATTAAAATCGCATTTGTTTCATGAAAGAATCAATTTTGGTAGGACAAAAAGCCAGCTTTAAAGCGACTTAAACCTGCTGTAGCAAGAGATGTAGGTCAAAATTTGTCGGTTCATTTGAATGCCAACAAGAGATTAGTTATGGAAAAAATTCAGGTTGAATTAAATACGATCGATGTCGCCGATGCAGAACCTAAATCCTGTAAGTTTACTCGTCTGCTAATTGTTATTTTAATACACAGTGTTTGTATGATATTTACCCTGTAGTACATTTATTATTATATGACTCATAGACGTGCCACAGCCTGTTACGGAAGAAGATATGGGTGTGGTAATGTCTTTGTTTCAAAGAAGCGACGATAACCAGAAGTTCTTAGTTACACTCAATGGTTACAATAATAATATGGCAAAGGAAAAAATTGCATCCGACGAAGATGAACGTTTAGAGATGGAGGTAATATAAGCAACAAATCCCTCATATTGCATCACCAATTCCTCGCACCCTAAAATGATAAAATATTTTTTACACTCATAGGTAAACGAAGATGACGAGCTTGCATTGTTGACAACTCAGAATGACGCGTATGCTCAGAATGAGGGTGAATCAACAATATTTGCGACAATTAACTCGGACATTGAAACCAGCATCAAGGAAAGAACGGAAGAAAATAACGAAAATTGTAATACGGAGAACGTGGACAAGACAGAGGAGATACCAAGAAAAAGAAGAAAATTGAGTCCGATAGTATATAACAGGTCTCATTCTTCAAGCCCCATAGAATTAAAGCCCGCTACATTGTTAACGAGTTCTACAGTGACCAAACGTGAGTCAAGCTCCGTAAACATATCCTCGTAGGAGCATTGGTCAATGATAATAACAAACATCTCCTCTTTCCAGGCAACGACAAAAGGCCAACGGCCGAAGCAGCCTCGACTGTGGTGGATAAATCGCGTGAGAAATGTAGATATTGGCCAAACTGTACGTTGGGGAATAAGTGTGCGTACCTGCATCCGCCAGTGATGTGCAGGTAGGTTCGACTAATCGTAAAATATAAATTTGAGTTGCATCACTTCCACGAAATGTATTCTCGTTTTATTGCAGTGCATTTCCGGCGTGTAAATACGGGGATAAATGCGCTTACAGGCATCCAAAGTGCAAATTCGGTTTATCCTGCACGAAGTTGGGATGCGTGTTCTCCCATCCTGCACAGCAATGCAAATATCATCCTTTCTGCACGAAACCCGCGTGTCCTTATTCGCATCCGACCCCGCACACGACACTGGCCGTAGAGGCGACGACCCAGAGGGCTAAGTTTACGTGGCGGAGGAGAGATTGAGGCGGCCGTATATAGAGAAGATTGTAGATGTACAAATTCCACTATGCTTTAGCGATATATCATAAAAGTTTGAATGTCTGGTCCGTACCGAGGTACGGACGCACCGTGGCGATACGAAAAGGCACGATATCGAATGGAATGTGAATTTCTCCGCCCCTCGCGCGGTGTACGTGAAAATATGCATGTATACGCGTATATATCGGTATGCGTATACATATGTATTTATACATAGGCGAAGAGTCACGTACCAGACACTATTAAATCGTTTGCATTTCTCGAATAATTATTAGCTGTTAGCATTATAGCCGCGTCTGTATATTATCTGGATTACAGACAACAGAGCGTCATCTTCTTTGAATCGGAATAGATCATCATCCAAGCACCTTCAACCTTGAACTCAATGTATTATACAAGATGATGTTACATTAAAGAAAACTTGATGGACGAACGATATTACGGCCGCGGATCCATTGATTTACCTTTGCGTCGCCCTTTCGTACGAACGGGGCACTGTGTGTAACTGATAATCTTTTATTTTGTCAAAAATCTAACGTAGGGGAACGATTTCATTTACTTTGCCTCAGCAGTAGTGACAGCAGAATTTTATTAATGGCGAAATTAATTAATGGCTGTGGAATGTTATCACGATGATTTTAATTTACGATCGACAGTTCTAGAGTGCGTCGAGTATAACATGATGATGAAGCGTGTATTTGTATAATTTCTAATTTATATTATCCTATATGAGTGTAGTGTGAGGAAGAAAACCATGGATACCTAATCGTCGCTATTTGGAGAATTTGTGGATGGAAAAACCGCTACGACATAAAGCGTGTAAAATATTATAAAGATATATAGATATATGAGACTTACATAAATAATTACAAAAGCATAGTTGTACCTGTACATTTCGACAAATATGATCCTCTTTTCGTGTCTTAAACGTGCAGGAGGCAAAGACACAAGAGACACTTTGTAACCCACTGTATAATTTCCAAAGAGGTGGTCATTATTGACTGATTCGTGGAAATCTCTTCCTATTTTTCATAATAAAACGGGAACGATCTAACAAACGATCAGACTCAGTAAATTTCTTTACCTGAATCGTTGCGACGCCTTCGTCAGGTATCCCACGTCTTGCGTTCGTCGAAACCCGGTATTATATGCAACATAAAAATAATATATTTTTCGCTATATTATTTGTTACATCAATAATTAAATACCTTAACCAAATAGATATTGCATTTCAGTTGAATAGAATACATGACTTAATATCGAAGAAACAAACGATATGTTAATTTCATGGCACCGATGGATAACGTACTGGATGTTAACTCGTCACTGTGACTTCGTTCACTCCGATTTCCTTAAAACTCAGCAGTTCAAGGATCCGCTATACGTGCATGCATTATTTTATTTTTCAACGTCAACGTCATAGTCGTCATAAAAGTGCGATCATAAACGACGTACGCCGGTTCTCCCTTATCTTTATACTCTGGATCGCTATAAATGGTTTCGTCGAATAAATATCCGAATTGACTTTCTTGGTATAGAAAGTTGTTTCCTTTGGAACCGAGTTAAAATAATTTTTTTCAAAATTACGTTTTACAAGACTAGTCTAGGTATTATTCGACAAGTAGTTGTAAGCGAAGTGTCGAAGCGAGAGTATTAGAAAATCATCATTTTCGGCTTTTGCTGCAAACGAAATTCCCGAAGATCGTTTGCCAATTAAAAATTTATCTTACTAACTTTCAAATATTGACGCTTGGAGATTCAAAGTGTTTGCCGTTTCATGCTTTGCCGCATCATCTCTGAAAATACACATTTTCAGCCTTAAAATAGCGTAGGTGCCGGTAATCATGCGTGTATCTCATTAAACCTCGATAACTCTCTCGAGCACTGTAGAGTATATTATCATGGAGGGTTCCGAATCTCCAGAAGACGTAATAAGTACGAAATTACATTTCTAGTACAGTTGCACGGATCAAAAATACTAAACATCGTGCATATACTTTATTAAATCATAGCAGTATTTTGGAGCACCTGAAAATTCATCATTATCAAGAGTTCTGATACTCAAGACACACCACCAGCGAAAGTACACCTTTTCGGCCTTAACGTATCGCAGGTATCAAACACCGTGCGTGTGTCTCCTTAGTAAACGCGCCTCTGCTTCACAGACGGCCCTTCCCTTTACCTGTGCGACAATAACCGTTCTTTGTTTCCTACCGAGCACACGATCAATTTTGGGCACGCCTCATGCAGAATAACGTTCAGAAGAATCATCGCTCAATGGTCTGCAGCTTCATATTTTTTCTCAACATCACAAACAGATTTCTCATTTATCGGCGTGATTAACAACGTGTCGTATTAACGTCATTTTTTTTACAAGATGTCATCCAATATACGAACAACAGTGAGTTTCTTCTACGACCGATATTCCTTGTACCGAGTGCTCCTCGTCGGACAATTAATAGATTACATTTGTTTTCGGGACTTTGGTCGATCGAGGGATGGCAGGACTATATTTGGGCCACGTCAGGAAGACGTTGTCGCCTCGAGGAATTTTCGAAAACAAACACGACCGTGACGCATCGAGGGGGGGGGGACTGAGATACGTAAGATGATCCAGTTTTTCTCTCTCTTTTCCTTGTTCCGAAATTGAGTAACTCGGACAAACGGTACAATTTTATCCCGTTCTTTTTTTTTTTGCGTCTAACGGACGAGACAAACAACCCTTCGGATACGGAATAAATACGCGAGGATAAAATTGAAAACGTTTTAAGATTCCCCAGCTGGTAATTCGAAGGTAATGCTGAAATTGAGATTATTGATCGTGAAGAATATCGTGTTTGCCATTATCTCGTTCGAGCACCATTATCTCACGGTGAGGAGGCTACAGTTATAAAAGTAGAACGTCTTCGTTATAAGCGACTCTCGGCTCCTATTCACCGATTGATACGTTATGATACTACGAATGTTTCTTAGTATCACTCGGTTAAGTACTTATAGAATTTCGATGGTCTTCGAATGTTTTGTCAATGTACATTACGGTGATCCCTCTCTAATGTTGCGCATCTTCGAGAAATTAAAATTAAAACTAAATTCTCTTTATTCCTTTGTACGTATTCTTGGAACCCCGAAGCAGATATTTATTTGAAAAATACAGATGAATCCTTGAACTGCAAATTAAAAATAAGCTTTTGAGAATGATCGAACAGCGCGTGAAATCATGTCCGAAAAGAAATCATCATAAACGAATCTTTAACGATCCTTATCGATCTTCTAACTTGCACCGCACCTCCATAAAAATTACTACACTCCGTTCATCTCCATAACAATTCACGCTGTAACAATAAACTAATCGTCACATACGTGCAAAATAAGAATACCGCGTGTAAAATAAAAAATCAGCAATTTATCAAGACTCCTTACGCTCTCGTTGCATAAGTACTACAGTTACAGAGCATATCGAGGTCGGAGCGATGATTTTGGAAAAACGACTTAAGTTAGGGGATCATAAGAGATGTGGGTCGGACAGCTACCTCTCTCTCTCTCTCTCTCTCTCTCCCCCTCTCGCCCTCGCTCTTTCCCTCTTTCTCGAAATTCTTTGTCGTAGATGTAGCTTCCTGTCTTATCTTATCTCACGGATTGACACCGTGTCCCCCGTGTAGCCACGATCCACAGAACCGCACGCGGGTAGACGCGTTCGGCTTCTACGCTCGCACGGAACTCCCACTTAATCCACCGCTCCTGCTGTTCATAAGCGGTCCCTCGATAAATATTTTCCACGCAGGAGGAAAATATTGCGGCTCCAGGTAGATCGATTCGTCGTACGCCAGTTAAATAGAGAAGGAGAGTGAGAGAGGGAGGGAGGGGGAGAGAGGAAGAGACGAGAAGGTCTCAAGGAGGGAGAGAAGAATTCCTGCCGATTGCGGATGAAAATCCGGATCGTGCGAGGTTCTTTAAAAGGAAGGTCCTCTGGTGCAAGGGAGGGGAGAACGCTGACCACCCTCCTCTCGAGGGGTGGCTGCTGCAGGTCGTATAAAGCGGCCACGAGGATTACCCTGATCATTGAGCCCTACGGACTCTAAGTGTCGTATTCGGGAAAGGAAGGACGGTCGAAAAAGCATGGGCGTTCACAATTCGGAGGCGAAGGCAGGATCGGAGGAGGCACCGGCTTTGGAAGGAGGAAAAATCACAGAGGTTTGTGGTGGTTTCTATCGCTCTATTAGCAATAACCTCTGACGGATTGGAAGATGATCAAAACACGATATCGAGGAAAATAGAGTAATCGGCATTACAGCGTTCCGATATTAAAAATATCACGATGTTTGTTTGTTTCTTTATTTTTACGATAGGTACACGCTCGAGAGAAATATGACGTTTAGAACACGATCGAGTCACGTATAATTACAGTTCGGATAATCCCGAATTATCGAAATAGCATTTAAAGTTTAAAATCCGCGATGAAGCGATCTCCTCGATCGATTATCATTTTAATCGTAAACAATCGCGAGTCGCGTTACATTTGCGTAAAGCATGTACACTACATCGTAATTCCACTAACCGCAAGACGAGAGCTCGAACGTATTTCCGGGGATCATTAATTTTTCTACCGCACAGTTAAGCCAGCTTTATCTTTGATCTCAGATCAGAGGTACAGATCCAAAATCTACTTAGGCGCCGCTCGAAGGTGCACTTACTCGGTAGCTGGATTCCCGGAAGGCTCTGTACGAACCGATAAGTATACCTTCCAAGAGTGACGACGGGAGCTAACTCCTTTCAAAGGGAACCTTTCATGCCGCGAGAATCGGCCCGCAATTAAATCGACCCGACCGACTTGATTAATCTCGTTAACACTTTTTTTTTTTCACGAACCAATTCTCCATCGATGACAAATCCAGAGATTGCAAAGTGCCCTTCGCTATCCGCAGAGATACCTGAATGGGGTTGCAGAAATTCCGGAGTGCAGGAATCGAAGCGATCCGGAGAGAGAGTATCGAAACTTCCCGGAGGAGAAAATTTGGAGCCCGAGGGAGGAGGTGAACGAATGGGTGTCTCTCTACGTGTTTATGGCCCGCTCAGTGCTGACTTTCGTCCAAGAGAGTCGGGGTATCTCGAACAGGGAGGCTATGGAGAACTCCTGCACCGGATATGCGGAACAGTACATCACAGACGTTTTGCACGACTCTGAATACGTACCGGAAGTGGCGCTCAGAATGCTGCTTACCAAAGAGCTGCCGCAGAAACTCATTGCTAGATGGACGGCTGCCGACACCGTGAGTCGCATACGGTTATTCCTTTTCCTGTCCCTTATGTCATCTCGAAATCATTGACGCCTAATTATTTGTTAATCCATTTGCGTCATGTACTGGTAACAAAACTATGCTGTCACTTCTATTTTTATATCCAAGTACGAGCGGTTGGAAGAGTAGAAAATTTTATACTTTGGAGATATACGAATGATGAGAGTCGACTGATCGAGCTCTTTATTAGGATTAGAGTTACCAATTACATTACTGAGAACACTATTATTTTTCTTCTATTATGCCGCTTAAAATTAAATATTTATTGTTCCACGCGATGGACTTTAGCATATTTTCGTCGATGACGGACGTGCATTAAACCTGTAATCGCTTACCGAATTTTAATAATTCTTTTTAAGCACTAGTAACCGCGAAGCGATATTCTATATACACGTTTGACCCAAATCTGGTTTCCGCAAGTATTTACGGATTATCGTAAATTAAAGGATTATCCTACAAGTCCTAAATGAATTCCTCTTAATTATATCCCCTTTCCTCTCCTCTATTATAATATAAGATTACGCAAGAACCGAGGCTACGGTATACCCACAATTAAAAGCCTAGAATATACTGTTGACTACTTTCATCACAATTTTTATACTAACTTCTCACTTTATTCTACACGAAATTATCCGTCTTGCCAATAAAGAATTTATTATTCATCAGCCAAAAATTCATACGCTAATCAGACCTTAAGAGACAAATACATAAAAGTATATATCTAGTATATCGAAGATATTCGCGTAAAGCGGCTAAAATGACTAATCGACTCCTACCATCGTTCTTCCAGAATCTCTTCATCGAAGGCATAGCGCGCCACGGGAAGGATTTCGCGAGCATACAGAAGAACTTCTTGCCCCAGAAAGACACGGTAAGCCGCGCGTCCGTCGACGCGGTACTTCGAATTACGATTCGAGCGTGCGACTTTAAAATAACACCAACTTATCCCTCCTCGGTTCCTCGCTTTCAGAAGGACATCGTTGACTTTTATTACGCCTGGAAGTGGTCGCAGCCCGCCAAGGAGCTGAGGGGCTGGCGTCGACGTAGGCGCAGCTCGAAGACGAGACGGCGTTTCCCATCGATCGGATACATTTTCGGCGAACTGGCCGCGGCGAAAATCGTGACGCGAAGCGCATCGTCGGCCGCCTCGAGGGACGAAAAGCCACGGAGGAGTCGGCTTCTCAGGAGGACGTGTCTAACCGGTTCACCGGCGGATCGATTTCGGTGACTCGCAGTTTGACGCCGTTGTAAATTACGCGCGTCTCGAGTTGTCGCGATTAACACCGCAGAACCACTGGTATCGCGTTCATCGCCTTTGGAAAATTTTTCACGCCACGTGTATATCGTGGCTCTGATGGAATTCTTCTTAAATAATAGGCGCTAGATCAAATGACCCTTGCATTTGGTAGCATAGATATGGTTAAAACTAAAAACTATCGACCCTGTAAAAATGACGCGTCAGTCGTTTTTTTTAGAAAAATTGCACAGCATTCTAAAGGACAATTTGTAAATAGGCTTTATAAATCGCTGACATTCTCCATGATTTTATCGTTATATACAGATCGTTGAAATGATCCATTGAGATTTTCTTTCTTTTTTTTCTTTTAATGATACATGTGGTGGTTTGAACATATCCGAAAAGTGGCAGGTAGTTGTAGTGTTAATCCTGTGTATGCGGTGTCGAAATTGCCAGTGGCGTTGTTGACTTGATTTGTTGGAGGGGAAAATAGTCCGAAAGGAAATAATTAAACTTCGACATGGAGGCATCGTTAATAAACTCATTTCTGTACATAGCCTTCACCACCACAATAGGCCAGGCAATCTGGAAATGTCAGTAACATTCTGACCACGTCAAGAATGAAAATATTCCACGATTGTAATTGCGAGGAGATACCACATAGAGTGAAATGTAAATAATGCGTAAAATATATGTATATCCTCTACTTTCTAAGCTTTAACTAATTTCAAAAATAGAATACTGTACCTTCTAGCCGTAACAAGAGATACGATGTAACTAAATGTAAATACAATGTAAAAATATACCTCTTACCTCGTATTCACGCTTAATCCCATTTCTATCCTCTTGCGATTGCAGTGAAAGCTGCTCGGAAAACCTGGTTAGAATGTAACAAGGTCGGGCAATGATGATCGATATTAAATATTTCAATTTATTTCATATGGTTGGTCGTTAAATAAAATTTCATATAGATACTAGCACACTGTAGAATGTAACGGCGTATTTCTCGAGTTTCGTACATTCGCAAGGTTCGTCCGTATATGCCTGTGAGGAGGAGGGATATAAGGATTAACGCATTGTTCGTTCGTTAAACATAACATGGCGATTAGCGTGCTCTTGAAATATTTATGCTAGGGCCACATTACATATGGCACATCGCGCCGTCGATTCGTCTTGGACGAATGGTCAATTTTCGGCGACTATTCGAAACACATACGAAAGAGGAAGAATAAAAAACAGAGGATCTACGTACGCAATGTTAATACAAAATTCACGACCGGAATCTACGAGGTCGTCTTTCACTTTTATTGGAGATTTATCACAATACGTAACGGGCAGTATCAATGAACGCATTCTGTACTCGTAGATCTGTGTCGCTCTTGCATCGCGAGACAAATTGTATTCCCTCGTAGAAACGATTGGCCGATACGATGAAATATCGGAAATCGATCGCATTTGTTTTTTTTTTTTTTTTTTTTAACAAGAGCGACCCTAAACCACTTGGAAACACGAGGTATGGATCGTTACGATTCAAACGTGATTTTCCTTAAACTAAAACCTCCGAAATGCAAATACATTAGTTTCGTACAATACGTTAATTTATATTGTGTCGACAATTCGACTATTCGGCTTAACGTGTCTTGTCTCTCAAGGATTAGGGCGGTAGGGATAGTTCAAAATCGTTCTAGCTAACTTACATTTTACAACGACACTTTCGATTGTTCAAATTATCGCATCTTGTAGCCTAAGGGTTGGTATTAAATGGACAGTTCAATAGCATAGTCGGTATGTGGCATCGTGCGATGTCGGTATCAATTATTCCGCCTGGCGCGGTTTGTTCCCAGAAATTGGGACCAAAAATACAGCGTAATACTGTAATCGCCAATTCACATTGTTCAATGCCGCTTGCAATCGTTGGGGTTTGACGCGTCATGCCTTTCAAGGTTTTCCATCGAAAGTATAACCTGCTGAATTTCGTGGGGATCGATGTCGAGGCAAATTTGCACGAAATTGCTCGTGCAATTTCGTCGTTTTGCTCGTCGTCGGACGATCGACGTTAACGAATCGTAACGTAAGAGGGATTATAAGTACTGTATACGTAAAATCGGTAATCCTAGCGTAAGGTATTTTAGTCTCGATCAAGCAACTTTCTCAATGGAGGCAGGAATTGTCTTGCAGTGCCTAAAAAGCGCCTTGTGCCGTCAAGATCTCGCCATGGAATTAAGGATATCCATAGCCTCGATATTCTACCTTTTCTTATACGGAAAAGAAATTGATCGACGAATCGACAGTCGTACACGCAACATTCACGCCTGGCGGTCGCCTCGCCACTTTTACCTCCTTATCGTTATATAAATCTACTTTGTTCTCTATCGTACTGGGGCACTTTGAAAACCTCGCTTCCTCATTTTCACAGTGAACCTCCTTCCATGCTCGCATATCTCTAATCACAAAGGTTTAGATGAAAAATAATAAAAAGAAGTATATATATATATATAATGTGTGTGGGTGTTTCTGTGTGTATATATACATGTATGTATATTCGGATCGAGGCGCCTTTCCGGAAAGCGGCGTCGTCGCTCCTGGATCCATTACTATAAAAGGCTGGGGATTAAAAGAAAGGCTCGAAAGAAATATCCACACCGCTCGAATCGCGGTGAATCGTAAACGATATTCTGTAAGGGAACACTCACGTATACTATTCTTACCATAGTCGCGCAGCTGGCCTTCAGCCATCCAAATGTTCATTGTTATCCTGGAATAACAACGATATTTCTGGCTTGAAACATCGAATCCCTCTGCATTTCTCAAATAATATATATCTTGGGCGACCCAAGATCGCGCTCGTATTCTCCTTATGTACATGCTACCCTATAGTTTCCCTCCATGATTTTCATAAAAACTCGCGATGGACTCGCCTCAAGGTTCTAAGAAAGCTGGAAAAGGTCCCTCTCGTGAACGTGCACACCCGTTCGAACGATAACGCTAATTACGATTCTTACGAAAAAGAAAGGATCGTACATTGGTAGCGTACGTCCGTTAGATAATGCTTCTACGAGGCGGGCGAAATGTTTAATCGTTTAACCCTCCATAATCCATAGTGATTTCAAAGCAACGTCCCGATCACGTGCTTAATCCTAAGTCGGCCATTGTTTCTTCCCAGATTCGTAGACCATCATAAATCAAGAGGCTAATCGTCGATCTTCGAGATATTTTGCTAATTCAAGCATCTTATTATCAATGATCCTTTTGTTAGGCAGAAAGGGAGATTGAGTTACGATCGAAGTGCCGAAATTTGAAATAAATTTCGATTATAGGGGGTTAAAATGACGTCTTGCTCGCTCGCCTAAACCCTGTTCCCTGTCGCCGCATCCTCAAAGCCATTCCCGCCTGAGCTACACCCTCTCGTTCTCCACGAACGCGTACACTGTATATCCTACAGAATAAAAATGTGCGCAAGGTTTTCCCTCGCCGGCTAGGCGGCGCGAAAGAAAAAAAAAAAGTAGAAGAGAAAATCGGCCTTTGCCGATCGAGCAAAGGGATCGAATGAAGAGCCGCAGCCGGTGAAGGAATAATAGCCCTTTGTACGAACCCATACGCCCGTAAAGCCCACCGTAAAAGTATTTCTGAACGCAGTGTATAATTTTATATTAATTTCATTTTATATATAATAATATAATTACAAATAATTATTCATAATATTAATTTTAATATTTCACTAGATTTGTAAAATGTCTTTAATCATACCTGCTGCCCGGCTTACGCGGGCGCGTGGAAGCGGCCAAGGTCGCTCGATTTATTTGATTTTATCACAGGAGCCCATTTTCGACCGCATTCTGGCACCGCACTTTGACACTCGTAATCGAATACCCAACTTAGAAGCTAGAATAACGGCGTGGCTGTGTGCCGGTATAATGCGATACCTACGTATTTAATCCTCGGACCTTAAGTAATAAACGAAAATGAACTTCCGGCGTCTGCATTCCGGCGCAGATTCGGATCCTGTTGGCCTTCTCGCTCACGTCGAATCGGCGCGAGTGCACGTTCCATCGTCGTCAAATTGTTCTTAAATCGAAAATTCTGGATTGTGTAATGCGCGTGCAATTAACCTCTTAGGAAGCTTTTGTTACATCGGTGGAATCGAAGAGTGTATCTGCATCGGACCTTGTGGAAATCGCGGATACATTAATCTTATCTTCCGTGTTTGCAACAAAGTGTGATGCACAGCATAAAGACGCTTATCGATTCCACTGCTTTCCACGTAAACGTCGCGGATCATTTAGTGTTCTATACAGTACAGTGATTTTTAGGGATTACGCTTGCCTCTCGGAAATTGGCTTTCGCTATCAGAGACCGGTTAAACCCTCGCATTGATACGCAAGGCGACAAGTGACACTGACGGCAGACCCATGTAACAGAACGTTTTACATCAAACGTATCCGCTGCTCTTTAATGCACTTTAACGGTATCCTTTGAGCACTCGTCCGGGTGATTATAGCATATCCTCGACATTTCACAATAATTTATCACTCATACATGACCCAAGGTGAACCAAGTCACCTTGCAGAACGAACTCTACCTTCGCGCGTTGCCATTCTGCAGCATAAACGATTCTTACCCATATATCCGCCCGCGTGAAATCACTCGTTTAAGAAAAATCTATGTCTTCAAAGAGAGGTTCATCGCTCGACATTCTCATAATCGGTATAGCGTCCTTTCAGCGCTATAAATTTATAACGTAACTTCGACAAAATTAATCGGTTTAAACGATGTGTTGAGTAATGTATCCTTGAAAGAGCTACGTAATTCTGATTTTTTTTGTCTAAAAATTGTTTACCTATCTGTTCTATCAGTCCATTTGCTTATACGAAATTGATCGGATAGTATACGCATCTCGCGTGTTTCGCCATATTTAATGATAAAGGAAAATAGTCAGAAGGTACTGTAAAGTATTTAACTGCGAGTTTATCAGTAATATTAATGAGTATAGAAAGTGATTTCATCCGACGGCGAGGTAAAATAAATGTTTACGAAAATATGCGATCAAACCACGTACAAGATCGATTAACATGCTTTGCGTGATTCTGGAATGAGTGTAAAATGTTGAACGTAAGATAGAGATCAGTGATGCGTATAAAGATCAATATGTATCGCGTGTCCAAATAAAAAGAATATACCATTACATCGGAATAATGTCCGATGAAAGAGACTATTTGCACCGAATGGGCTGAAAATGTCGAGGATCGATCTCGTTCCAATGTACGAAACGAACTGCAGGATGAAATAAGTGTTTCGACGAAAGCTTAACGAATATTGACTTTCGCTTATATCGATCGTATACTCGATTCTCGACTTACGTATATTCGGTTCGGCCAAGGTACTCGCCGTCGATCCTATCGCTTCTGCCAAAGGCTCCATGGTATCCCTCGTTTCCCACGCACTACTCCTCCGCGAGACACGCGAGTAAACCCTGTTTGAAAAAACTGCGCTCTCACACTCGTCGATCATTCAAATCGGCAGGAAAAACGAATGAGAGGATGGTCTTGCTCGGTCGTTTCGGTCGATCTCTTCAACTTCACGCTCCGCGAGATTTCTTAACCGCCCAAATCGTCGACCCGCGCCAAGGATTCGTTTTTTGCCATCCACAGGCTGCAAAACCCCCGAGCTCGAAACACGAGTCTATCATGATGCCCCTGGAGGACTCGTTTCTCGTTATCAAAAGTTCGATGGTAATCCCCGTTTCCCGAGCATCCACCGCTCCTTCTCAAATTCAAACCCTGTCCAGACCCTGTCTCAAGAAAGTACGCTCTCACACACGTTGCCAATCGAGCGAAACCGTGATCTCGCTCTATCCTTCTCCAGCTTCGCCTTCCGTCAGGACTTCGAAAAGGCCAACAGCTCCGCCTCCTCCTCCTCCTCCACCGTTCCTTCCGCAGCCACGAGGCCTCGGAGCCCCCGGATCGAGCCGCGAATCCACCGTGGCGCCCCTCAAGGACCGCTGCACCCCTTATTAAACTCTCGATCGCGGCCCACGTACACAGTCCTGGGCGATTCGCCCAACGAGTAAACCCTGTCAACTGCCCTCCCACAAAACGCTCCCTTCAGCGCCACGAGCCGCTGGCCCTTCTCGTCTTTCATCGCGAGGCGACGCGGAGCCTCGAGATCGAGGGTCCAACGAAGTCGCGGCCCCCCTCGTACTGTTCCTCCGGATCCGGGAAATATTTACACTTCGGTACATCGCTCTGAGACGCCGCAGGATCACAGCCACTCGGTAAGGCAGCCACCGAACCACATGACCACTATGGGGACGAGGTACGTCGTGAGGGCGCGAGAGAGCGACATCTTCTGCCTCGTCGCTCCGCTGTCGATGGCCGACGTGTTGTTGGTGTTGGCGGTCTTCGGCTCGATGTCGACTCGCGGCGGCTCGGCCTTCTGGTGGATTATGGGAGGTGATTGCTTCGGTGCCTCGGGGGCCGAGATGTCCGGCTCGTAGCCGGAGCCCTCCTCCCTGAAGCCGTCCTCGTCGTCGGTTATCGGGTCCTGGTCCGTCACGTCGCCGGATCCGCTTCCAGAGCCGTACCACGTTTCCTCTGTTGAAGAGACATGGACTCGTGAGGTTGTTTGTTTTTTTTTCTTCATTCTTTCGGTTTTTTTTTGTGTTAAGACTGCCGCCCTTGCGTGACACGGCGCCATCAGCCAGGCGCCGGCTCACGCTCGAGTGCGTGATGGTATTTGTGCGTGATGTACGTAAAGGAATGGGTTATTGCACCTGGTGTATAAAGCAGATTTGAAACTACTAGGGCTACGGTTTTACGCGTAACATGGGAGATTCTTTAGGAGCGATGGACGGGATTCGAAGTCGAATCTTACGCTTGGGAGTTCGAGCTTGTATCCACTACAGTGCCGTAGCTCCCGTGGGGTTCTTCGTTCAATCTGGTGTACGACGAGTACGCCCGCTATGAAGATATGGTATTTTTTATTGAGAAGATACTTCGTGTATACGCGGCACGATACAAAAAAAATGTTCCGTTTCCAAAATTTATTTCGAGTATTGCGTCATCATATAAAGAGAATATCATTGTTAGTTATACTCGTCGTACACGATTAATAGGTTAATATCAAAGCTACCGATACCCCGCGATTTAGGAATAATTATATTCATTCATATCTCACAGATCGTGAGAAATGTTCGTACGTGCATTGCACGAAAGTGAAAGTAATCGTTAAAAAGATGCGAGTAGCTGTGAGATAATCACGAGATAAACACCTGTATCGATCCAATTGACGTCTTGACCATTGAACGCGGACCTCAGCCTGTTCGTTATAGTCGTCAATGCGAAGATCTGATCTTTCACGGTGGTCGACCTCGGCCCGGAGCTTCGAACCTCTGGGTTCAACATCTGCGTCTCACCGTTCGAGGATACTGGGTATAGGTACCTGCACAAAGTATAAATCATTCCGGTTTATTTGCTTCGCGTTTGCATCGACCGCCACGGCCGTTCGGCCTAAGACCCATTGTTTAAGCCAGTAGTATCCACAGCGAATACATTCTACGCTTAAAGTTGCACAAATCACAACGAATATTCCGTTAAGACAAACCATTTATACCGCATTTGACACTCTATTCGTATATCCTCGATCGTTACCATTTTATATCAATTTTATCGATATAAAAGCACTAAATATCGCATACATATTCTTCGTCTAATTCACGCCTATTCCCCAACTTTGACGATCACATTATTATTACACAAAGAAATAACTTTACATGTTTTATACATCCTGCCGCAACTCCCCAATCTTTATTACCAGAGTCGAGGCTTTAATCGCACGAGCGGCGGAGTCATAAACGCGACTCGTTCAAGGATGAGAAAATCGGACGATAATAGAACTTTTAGGTGAAACACTTACTTGTCAACGTGCGTCCCGTTCCAGCACTCTTTGGTGTTGCTAGGCGGAACTACGAGGCCATTATCGCAGAGCTGATAGGGCAGGTAAACCCAGAATTGCCTGGAGTCCCTCACCTTCTGCCTTATTTCCTTCACCAGCAGCTTGTCCATGTCCGCGCCAGCGGAGGTGCGGTCCTCCGTCGCAGTTTCCTGATCAAAGTTCAGCGACTCGAGCTCGAGTTCGCGATTCTCCCTCCGTCTCCTGCGCCTTCCGAGCACCGGCCTGCCGCACCCCGTGAACACCCTCTGCGACACGCCCTGGCTATCGTCCTGGAAATTCATTATGGCCTCGGAGATCTTAAGGTTGATCGGTCGCACCAGCACCTCGATGTTGAACGGCCCCAAGAGACGATCCGCCACTTTATCCACGGCCTCTGTAATAGGAAGTTCGAGAATCGAATATCAAGGGAAACCCACTTTCTTCCTTTTCCTTTCCACCCCTTAAATTTGCGAGCAGCGCTAAGACTTTGCCCGACGAGTTTTCCCCGACTTTGCTTTCTATCGGATTTTTTTTTTTTTTTGTGTATCGGTTTGCTCCTTGGGATATTCGTATACCATGGGGAACAATGTCGTGGAATAAGCTGGGAATCGAAGTAAAGTGAATTACACGTGTCAAACTCGATTAACGATTTATCGATATTTTTATGTGCTATTTTATACGTGATTTAGTGTATATGTAAATTCGTAGATGGCCTTAAAGTGCGGGAATAAAAACCGCAACGAGGAAAAGTAAATTTACATTTCGTTACGTACGATGCAGAAGACTGTTTCGAAACAAAGAGTAATTGGCCGCTTAGCCGTAAATATTTGTATATCCCCACGAAGATGAGGAGTAGGGTTTTCTACAATGTAGGCTCCCACCGAGTCTGTATT
Organism: Ampulex compressa; assembly: GCA_038496175.1. Classification (NCBI taxonomy): domain Eukaryota; kingdom Metazoa; phylum Arthropoda; class Insecta; order Hymenoptera; family Ampulicidae; genus Ampulex; species Ampulex compressa. Next base: position 109,262 of record JBCFXI010000102.1, on the reverse strand, counting down.
CTTTCTTTGAACTCGATCGAAATTTTACGACATCCTATGTTACAAGCGGAAGTAAATCGCTCGTAAAATTGCTATTATAAATAAAATATAGAATCATGATTAATGTCAATCGACCCGCAAAAAAGTCAATAAAAAAACGATAAGATTCGATCACTCCCGACGAGATTTTATCATTTCTTAATGATCTCAGAATTTTCGCAAAACCAGAGCAGTGATAGCCGCAGAGGGGAGCCGTGAATAGCTTGTCACTCCAAAGAATCGATGCGACAAACGATGTCAAGTTTACAACGAAGAACGCGGTATAAATCCACGAGGGCGGATGTATAATTATTGGACAAGAACGTAAGGCAAATTGCTCACCGACAAAGTGATTCCATTCGGCATCGAGCGCCGCATGCTGGGCCAAGCAGCCCTTCATCACATTGGCACACATGTCGCCACAAGCCAATACGTTGCCAGGTATCCCGCTACAGGATGGACAGACTGTCATCCTCGTAAGTGCTGCCGCGCAGTCGGCCGATGGTTTTAGCTGTGGGCAAGAATAAACGGTGACTTATAAAATAATCACCTCAATACTCCTGCTGCGCCGCTTGAAAGCAGGCATGCATATCCGCTGTCGTCTATTAGTGTTTCGACACATGGAATATACAGGTGAACGAAGCTGCAGCAGTCTGTACGACGAATATTACAGTAAATCCGTCAGTATCTCTTGCTCGTCGAAGAGCACTTCACGTAATTTCATAATCGCGTTATTTTTGTAATATGACATACGAAGTTCATGGAAAAAACCGTGGATATTTTAGTAACCAGACACTGTTGGACGATAGTGTATAATAGTTAAGAGCATCGAATCACTTCCAAATGCGCAAAGACTAGAGAAACGGTATTTTCGTGACGAGAGAGAGAGAATAAACATGTTGAGATACTTACCGATTGCATATTTTTTAAAACATCCGCAGCAACTTGCAGAGCTTGACTGAAGGCTCTCGTAGCGACGAAAGACCTCTTGATCTGAACACTGAGCTTCTGTGGAACGTCGCCAAAGGGGCGCATCTCCTTCATATGATCGCCAACGCAGTCCAAGTACTTGTCATCAAAGTTGTATTGGCTATTGATAACAGTGAACATTTTCTGATAGAGAGTGTTGAAGAAGTTATCCATTGCCTCGTCCAGATTGACCTGGAACAGTCAAGTTTACAATGAAGCACGGGAAAGTAAGTCGAGTACGAAGGGCGAATGAACTATATATCTTATCAATAACGATGGGTAAGAAAGGTTCCAACATCCATGATAATTCAACTGATAAGTAGGAATCAAAGAAATCGTAGCAACTGGATTATAATATACTTGCTAGGATTAATAAAAAATTGAAATTAAATCGATCGATAGATCCAAGCGTATTTTTTAAACAATATCCCCACGAGATAGTTGGTCCATAATAAAAATATTTATTAGACACGGCTTTAGGCATAGAATTTCTCACGATTCGTTCTTATAAAATGGAATGTACCTGAAAAATCGATTCTCCGGTAGATTCGAATCCTCAGGTCAGCGAGGAACGAGGGATCATACATCCTCGAATAAATCGTTACGATCTCACGCGCGAGATGCAATTGCAACAATAATATATTCACCCTGTGCCGCTTCAAAACGCGCTATCAGGGACGCCGGAACGGCGAAGCAGGTTCAAGTGGCGCCGGTGAATAATTCGAAACGATTTGAATGACAATCGCGCCGTCGAGATCGGCTCGAAATGACGTCTCTCTTCCTCCTCTGTTTTCTTCCTCGACGCGAGGTGGCGAGCTCTTCCATAATCCGGCACGCGTATCACGTATGACATCGCAGAGCGGTTTTTACGAGGGCAAACACCTGTTCGGATATCTGTGTCCTCGAACAAATCGCGAGGAATGTTTGATTCGATAATTAACCATTTTACCCCCTCCCTTTCCCTCTTTCCACCAATATCGATCGTAGTCGACTTATGTTCGAGAGAAGAAGCAGAAAAGCACGAACGCAGAATAAAATCCTTGTCTACGAAATGGGAATAGCGATCAGCGAATATTAAAATCTAATATAAACGTCTTTCATGAAATTACTTGAAGCTGTAATTTTTTCAAATCTTCTGACACACGTAGGAGTGTTGTGCAAAAAAGAATTAAAATTAATTATTCGACTTAGGTGTAATTTCTTAGTTCTTATTAGATGTTTACTGTGTCTTTCGTATCGTGACCAGTAGTGTCTTGCAACTTTGAACGGTAGGCCAGGAGTTTATACACGACTTGAAGTATACCTCTTGCACATCTCAACCTTTCACCCGTCACGAACAGGCTCAGGATAGTTGCGGTAAAATCCGTGCAATTCTCCGGCATCCTCGACTGATATCAAAGCAAAATAACCCGCCGTTTGATACAAGCGCGGCCGTAACCACTTGCGAAAGTCCTTGGTTCTAATAGGCTGATCTACGATCACGATTATTGTCGGTATTCATCAAGTATACAGCGCATAGAATTTTAATTCACATTCCTATTTCTATTACCCGGAATAATTAGTTTCTTCCAGGTAATCCGTATATCGCAGAATCGATGACCGACTTCTCCTCGACGGTAATCAATGATAAGATTGATTCAAGACCTTCGATGCATTGTGATTGAAATACGATTACTAGAGATATACGCGTTTTATCCCATTATCTATGTGTGCTTTAATACACAGTGATGGATTAATGTAGTACGTAGGATTAATAGACCATTTATCTTGAATTTTCTCGCCATTCGCATAATTATGAACGATAATTTACGCGAAACTGGCGCAGGATATTTCGCTAGGTGCTTAATCACTGAAAATCTGGTTGACCTTTCGCGATTCAATGTTTTACCACCCGCCGCCGTTTTTTGCCAGGAATGCGAAACATTCGAAGTTGCACGAGAGAATCGGCGCTATTTCAGCACTGCGGTTAATGCGCGATGCTGCTCTGATGGTGAAATAAACGGGCAAAAATCTCCGACAAGTGGATATTAACCTTTTTGGTATTAGAGGTTATCGTAATAATTTTCTCCTAAGCTTTGTCGTATATCGACACGTTACCGTAGTACGATAAATGTATTTTCAAATATGACTCTCCCAGTACCGGTAATGTAATCGAGTATAACTCATTTGATTAATCTTAATATGTAATCAATATATTTTGAAATGTACAATTTAATATTCCCATTTAAATTTATCTCTCATCGAAATTCCAGTTAAGGTTTAATTCTACTACGAGAATGTTTTATTACATTTCAATATGTACTTCATTCACAGGAGTGTGCTTTTGTATAATGGTATCGTTTGACATCGCTAAAGTACTGGAATGTCATTATAAAAACGTTTGTGTTTATATTATATTACCACAATTATTTTTAGTCTTATATAGAGAAACACGCGGAAATATCATGATTATTTAGCCATCGATGCGCGCCACAGTGAATACAACAAAGTGAAGAATCAAAACGCGCAAACCTCTAATCTTCGAGGACTTTAGGAAAAAGAAGACTATAGGCATTGTGAAGCTTTGCGCGAACATCGATCCGATTGAGATATAGCGATATGGGGAAACATCGAGTCCAAATGAATTACCGGGTAATCGCCGTAACCCTAGGGGGGACCTAAACTTATATCGAGCGCGATGCTTATCTACTCGATCGAAGCATCCTCGTAAGATAGTATACACGATTATACGTTGACTCACCACGTCGAGGAAATTCCTAAACAAAAGAATATAAGAGCAAGGTACACTTAACGGTATAGTACTTTCCGGAAATAACGCGTCCCCATTCAATCCATATGCCAAACATTCAAATCATGAATAAGTCGCGATGAACCTATCCTCTGTGTACATCACGATTGTGCTCGTACTTTTCGCATATTCTTCGATCCGACCTGCAGTATTCACGAGCGCGCGCGATCCCTCCTCAGAGGCAGAGAACGCGAAACACGGACGTACGACGAGCGGCGCAACGAAACTTCCAGGAGGACGAGGACATACGGTCGCAGCGATACCAAAGGGCTGTACAAGCTGACGGGGGAACGACAATGAAGGGCGATGTCAACCCAACCTCGGCATCGAATACAGTGAAACCCGAGATTCGACGAATTACGGAGTAATTGCGGAGCCCTGCGGCTCCTCGGATCCAGCTCGTGTCCGAGGCTCATCGGCTCGAGGCGCTTACGGGGGTTATTTTCAGTTGGCCGTCTCCTTTATCGCAGTGGAGCGATCCGGGGCATCAAAAGCATTGATTAAACTCGCCTTCGCACGTGGCTCCACCCCCTTGGCGGGCTCTCGCTGCTCGCGGTTGGAAACGGCCGGACAGCAGACGAGGGGTCGTGCCGATTCCGAAAGTTTCGAGCCGAGGGCAGAATGTTGGGATAAAGGGGAGGCGCCGCCGCGCGACGGACGTAGAAGGAGGAAGGAAAGTCCCGACTTTGAAAATCGAGCATATCGATCCGCCGTGAAATCTGATTTACCGCCGCCCCTGGATCGTCTTATTCGTGCCGTCGGATGCAAATCAGATGCGACCAGGAACGGTTATGCACCCTTGTACCAAGGTCTGAGTTACGTAAGGAATACTCGAACACGGCGACGCATTGATATTCTTACGTATCGCACATTTATGTTAGCCTAACTCGCTTTGACTTTTCGGATAGCCGCTCGTGCCTCTTTCGTGCCTTTCTTTATTTGCTCGCCGATGATATTAGTTTCGGGGGGATTGGAAATAATGGTGTCTAAGATCGTTTTGAAGCGGATGAGAAACGTGTTGTGCGTTCGATTTATATCCGTTATGTGCAGTCTGGATTGTCGACTTATTTTCTTAAAAAAATTCTCTTCGCGTGTAACAAAATTAATGCGAACTGAGCTCCGAGATTTTAGTAAGATTAAGCGACATTACTAAGAGTTCCCTATCTTATATTGTTTCCCTCCTGATTAAATGTCTTTTTGTGTATATTTATATTTGTAATATTTGTATTGTAGTTTACACAAATATCATTCTGAGAAGGGCCACGGATCGGAGGCCGGAACGTTCTTTGGTTTTCTTCCTTTTCACTCTATGTATTTACTCGAGAAGGATCAAACAAGACGTTTTGGTTAATTTCCTTTCATTTAAATCTTATACCCTCGCGTTTCCTTGCTTCTTCCGCCGATCGCTTCTTCGCCAATGCCACGTAATTTCGAATGAAAATAAATATCCGTGCATCGAAGACAAATTCGCAGCGCGTCTTTGTTGATTTCCCGAGTCCAGGTTTTAATAGTCCTATATCCTTTCTCGCGGCCTTTAAAGGGCGATGCTCGCTGCAGCCCCTTGAACATCGATTTCGAGCGTAATCGTTTTACCTCCAGGATTTGTGGAGCGCAATTATTCGCGTATTCATTGCGCTCGCCAGAGGCTAACGCGTCTGTCTTTGTAATTTATCGGCGCGACGAGCCTGGATTAATTATGGCGCCACGTTTGCGGTTCAATAATAGTGTCTTGGATGTCGTTTACGACGGCCCTTTTCCTGGCGCGTATGGATTTCCTTTAAAACCGGTTCTAAGCGCTTTTCTGTGCGCTGCAAATGTTAAATAGTATTCATCGTTGATCGGTACGTTTAATTCGCTTAGATTTGCAGTGCCAACGATTCGCGGCCACGTCGAGACATATTTATGCAGCGCTAAGATTCCGCGATGCGAAAAACGAATTATCCACCGTGCTTCGGACGTTTGCTGGCCATTTAATACAACGTTATCGCGAATACACGGTCGATACTGGAATTTATATTACCGAAATATTGTGCTAAATATATACTAACAATAGTATACGAGTTTTGATTATATACGATGTTTTTTCGATTTACGTTGAGCGACAAACGTGGACATAAATATGGCTGAAACGAAGATTTATATGATATTATTTGCCTCGTATAAACGTAATTGGTATTCCTCGCTTATTTCAGTTTCGATTACGTACCGTACCGCTTTAATCTATTCTGAACGGTACGTGTTTGAAACTCTATATCTCGCACTTATTAGTTTTTTTTTCCTGAAGGAAAATACGTTGAAAGGATGGCGAGAAAGGTGGAAAATTAACGCGCAATTGCGAGTTTGCCTATAATAAGGGCACCGTGACATCAAACGATGAATAAATGAGAAACTCACCGTCCCCTTGGCGTAATAATTTTCCAACTCCTTGAAGAGGTCCGTGAAGACGTACGCGTTTTGCTCGTAAAGAATACCGTAGGTTTTCTTAAACATTTCGTGAAAGCCCCTCTTGCTGTCCGCCAAAAGTTCCTTAAAATAATCTGCGCAAAGGACAAATAAAATTAATCAGTCTTGTAAAGAAATCAGTGTCATGCGTTAACCCTTTTAGTGCCGAGCGACAGTATCGCACCTATGCGAAAAATACCGGACCAATTTGACGAATTTGCTAACGTTTGGAAAAAAGCTCATAAATAATAGTATATATAATAGTATAATAATAGTTAAATAATAATTTAATAGCGAATAACAAGGCGCTATTGGATACGGAACGATATATCGTCATTGGCATTTTTTCCAAGTGTTTCGAACGAAGATGTATCGTCGTTCGACACTAAAAGGGTTAATGAAAAACATATATACATATACATATCGCAACATTCATTACACTGTGTTCCTGCTAATTTATAGAATCGTTCGTGTTATCGAGTTTTTCGTTATTAGATTACTACGTTTTATTTATCTGCGCGTTAATGCATCGCCAACCTCGCATCGTGCAAAATGAAGAATTAACTGTTCTCAATCTGTCAATCAGATACAATACGATTATATCGTTTAATCTGAAATTGAGCTGGATAATCGATTAAAGTAGCTGCCGTTGAGTTCGACGCAAATCCAATGAATCTGAAGGTGCCACCGATAACGAGAGGCCGTCAAAGCTTCGTGTTCAGGTTTCAGATAAATTCAACGTTTCTTTCCGAAGCATCCAACATTTTCTCCGCGATGCACGAATCGTCAATTTATTAGCGTAAATAAATTAGGCTCCTTGAGGTCTCTTTTTTTTTTTTTTTCAAACGCAGAGAAGCAGCCGTAGCAGTAATTCTTCCCGCCTCGTTTGAAACTCAATTGCGTCATCGGCGTTTCACTCGACCCGATGGAATTTCTCGACGACGGGACGTTATTACGTCTGGTTGCCTTGTTTCGGTATGCTATGGATAAAAGTCGGAAAAAATTGTTCAGCAAGCTCCTCCGCTTTATATCCTCGCAAATGTATTCCGATGGAAAATTAATATTTATACCAGGTCCTGAGCTATCGTAAATCATAGTATCGGTATATAACGAGGAAAAATTCAGATGGCGTAGTCGTGGACGAAATTCAAATAAGAATTTTCGTTGCAAAATTGCGAATTTTTCTATACCACTCTATCACGTGATCATCGTTCCTTCATTCATCCGCACTCTCGTCCAATCGCGGTATCGCTTTCCAGAGTAATTAAGCGAAGAACCTAACCTTCAAACTTCAAACCAAGGGCGGCAAATATATATATATATATATATATATATATATACATATAATATAAAACTTACATAAACTACGATATACAATAATCTACTATCCCCTTAACTATCATTATCAATACCATCATCGATTAAAATAAAAAACCTATAAAAAATGACAATAACCAACAATATCAATGGCGGGTAACCTAAGGGCATACAAAGTATCAAATAATAGATCCCTTTTCTTCCATGAACCAGGCGCTTCCCTATAGAAGATCCAGCCTCCGTTCAATCCCAGGTCGACGGGGCGGCGATATCTCGCTGGACGAAGAAAACCACGTAGCCCAACCGAAGAATCAATCGAGCGAGGTGGCTTTTTTCCCCGGAGCAATTAGCGCGCGGATTTGTTCCTCCTCCGAGTAACTCGGCGAAAAAAATGGCTCGTTCGCGGCAGTGTTGGGAGGAGGGGAAGGGGCGGGGGAGGTCGACGAATGGGGGTGTTGGTGAAAACGAAAGGTCCAGAGGTGCTTCAGCCGGCCGGGTAACAATGGGGCCGGGGGTTTTCTCCGCGCCCCAGGCGGATAACCTCACGGCCGGCGGCCGCCCCTGGAACCTCTCCTTATCGTCACTTCAGCCGCGAAGAATGTGATTAAAATTCCTTTTAACGACGAGTGCAGGTGCGGGACCCGACCCTCTGTAACGAATCGTCGCGGTGCCGACGCCGGCGTCGCCTCCTCCTTCTCCTCAGCCCTCCCCTCCCCCCGGCCCCCAGACCCAGCCCCTCTCGCGCACCAGCCGCAAAAAGCTGGCCGACGCGCCGAAACGGAGGGGAAGGAAGCACTTAGCAACGGCGGCCGGGGTGTAACTTTTGTCGAGCTTTTAATTCGCGATACGGCTGTCCTACCTGAAATCCCGACTAATTTTCCACGAGGCGCGGTTCCTGCTCGTCACTGGGGCGTCGACCTCCTTGTTTCCATTGGATTGGCTTTCTTTCGATTTTGTTGAGAATCCTTCGGGGGTTGATACCCGGGGATCTTCTTTTAACTTGGATTTTTCTTATCCCCGTATGGATTTATTTAGGAGACTGTTTTTTGGTGCGATTAGTGTTTTAAGATTTTTTTTATAAGCTTTTATAGGGTTTTTTCTAGGTTTAAGGCTTCTTGTTCTTTTTATTTTTTGAGATTATTGTTTCATACCGGTGTAGTCTCTCTTGCGGCACGCGTATCACTTCGACACCCTTCACCGGATACTTTGTACATTCTCCGTGTCCTCTATAAATTTCGCGCAAAATTGTCCATTACCACGTGTCCGAGCCGTGTGCTCCTTGCACCTCTCAAAGGAGATCCAAGGAAGCGGGAAAGTGGTGAGAGCTGTAGAGACGCGGAGGCGGACCTCGCGACGCAACAATCCGTGCCCTCCTTTGAGGGCGGCGCACTTTGGAGGACCGAGGAGTGCATTAGCACTGTCACTTTGGCGATCGCCGGCTAAATTAGACGACGTGCCGGTGAAAACCTCAGGGGCCTAACGATCCTCATTAACGAAATTACTTGGGTGGGGAGAATGGGTCGGGAGGCGCAATGCCGCGCTTCTGACTTGCCTCGGCCGAGCTTCGATCTTTTCCGTGCCCTTCTTCCGGGCGCCTCCACTCTGCCAGCGGGGCCTTTCCTTTGACGCGGCTTCCGACTAGACGTATCTAGGTACGTACCCACTTTGCGAGCCACTCCGTGCGATGGAAGCGCGAGAAAAAGGGGTGCTTTGCTTTCCAGACAGGAGGACACTTCGCCGCTTACACGGAGAACGCTCGTGGAAGCCCGCTCGCGGAGACAATGCGACCTCCATCGATGTTCCGCGGGCTAATGCTTTCACGGTCTCGCGTCGGTTTGTTAATTCATTTCGGGCACTGATTGCTAAGGTCGTTTGGCCTAGGATCTACTGTTTAAGGTCAGTTCCGAACCAGTGGAGCAGTAATTCTTAACTCGCGGTGCGTGCCCAAAATGCGAGAGAAATTTAGAAAATTTTAAAAGTGGGTCGGTAAAATTTAAATATTGCTTTTTATGCCATACAGTAATATATATTATATATAAACACGGCATTTATTTATCATGCTTTTTCTTAAATCAAAAATATACACACATTTTCCAAGGGAGTATAAGAGCTTATTTTCAGATTCAAGGGGCTACTGACCACTAAAAAGATTAAGAACAGCTGCACTAGAGCTACAGTATATATATATTACATGGAAAAAACAAAAGTGATGGGCTTGCGTCAGTTTTATCGCGAGGAGGGCATTGCGCGGGTGAATCGTTTATTGGGCTATCGACGATCGAGCGGGACGAGTCAAGATCGAGGGAGTTTTGCAATGAAATTCTACTTTGTTCCTTATACGAGGTGTTATTAGAATGACACATGGAGCACGCTTCGCAGGTATTTCCAGCGGTTCGAAAAACGGATTATACATAACCGCTCTATCATTATCCGCGATGTCGGTGGCTCGTGAAATATCGGATTAAAATATCGGCGGACGGATGTGACGCGGCCCGCATGACCGCAAAGCTCAAATGCCGGAATCGCATTTCGATCGGTAACAATAATATCGCTTTACGTAGATGTGTATAATGGGGGAGGCTGTATTCGTGTGCGTCGTTATTCGAAAACGAAAAATATTTTACTCGATGCTTTCCGACGCGAGGTCGACGCCTGAAACGCGTTCAATGCATTCCGCGAGGAAGTGACGGAAAATCGACCGGTATGAGGATTTTTTTCCCGAATAATGGGATATTGTAAAAGACCGTCGTACTTTGGCAGGTTAACTTTTTATGGAGAATTACACCGGAGGGGAGATCGCTATTATCTCGATGGAGCGTCGCGTCATCGCTGGGGTTAATCTGTATGCGAGGACGTCGACAAAAAATAGATACGAGATAGGAGTAGAATTACCAGGCTCGGAAACGGGGTGGAGGATTAAAAGATTAGGAAAATTGCTGTTTCACGAGATCGAACGGACCGGTGGATTTTCTTCCCTACCCCCGGGGGTAAATAACCTTTTGCTCACGGCCTTCCGATCGTGCCGGAAAAGAGGAGATGGATAGTGGAATAAGGGAGAATTGTCGTCATAAAAGTCGGAAGTATTAGCGATCGTAAAACCGAAAGTTGCGGCATCATCGAGCAATGCGATGTGTAATGAAAGCCTTTTACTGTTTTACTTATTTAATCGAATCGCGGTACTCATTTCTCCGGTTAATTCGTAGCGAGTAGATTTTTCTTCAATTTTTGATCCCTTCGTATAATCGAGTATATAGCCTTTTATATTAGAAATATACGGTTCACAAATTTGTGCACCATGGCAAGCAAGCACGGATTCCGTGGAAAATTGGCTCGTATGATCTACGGATAATATGCATTTCAAAGTGGCTATTTAGATGTTACCATAATGCACATGGGTATAATTGGTGCGTTCATAATGACTTTTGGGCGAATTACTTCATTTTCGCGCGGATATCCGGGACGTATTTTCCTCTCGGTCCAAATGGTATTTCCCAAGATACGAATTCTGGAGTAAATTAGAACATCCATCCTTCGAAATTTATTCTCCGAAAATACGAGCGTATCTTACCGAGTGGTGCAATATAATACGAGATATCGTCGAGAGTACGTCAACAAATCCATTTTACTCTCGTAGTCATTTTCTCACGCTCTCAGCAACAGTGATGATCGTTCATACATCCAACTCAACCCATTATATGCCAAAGCCAAGTGCAAACCAAACAAATGCACTAATTAATTAATTTCCTACAGCAAGCTAATTAGAGAAAAAACATTTTTATCGAATTTATCACTTCTATAACAACCAGTACAACATCTGAGCACTACGATCAAAACTAAAAGTTTTATTGCTTAGGTAGAAATAAATAAAAAACAAGCGTCCCAGAGGCGGGACAATGGTAAATAATGGGCTAAGTAAGATGCACATAGTGTTCAACGCGTTAAATTAATGGGACCTTTGTCGTTGATTCGTCATTCGCACCCAAAATCCTTCCCCAAAAACGTGGACGCCCCGTGCGTCACGGCGCGACACGTAAGGAGCACGCTGGCGAGTGCACGTACGCCTCGTATCCTCGAGGACGCCCTTTCCCTCCGCTCCTCTCCTGGCGAGTCCACACCCCTCTTTAATTAAAAAAAACACACACACGCGCGCGCGCGCCAGCCCAAGGCGAGTGAGGGAGACAGAGAGAGGCTCGTCGGGGGAGAGAGAGAGAGGAAAAAAAATACCTCACGAGCTCATTCGGGCTGGAGAAGCGCCGCGCGGGCTCGTCAACATCCACTTCTATCGCGAGCTGCCGTTACCACTGAAATCTCATTTCGTCCCCCTTTTTCGAGATCCCGCCGCGTCCGCCGCGTGTGCCAGGAGTGCGTTCGACCGAGTATTGTGCTTCGAGCACCGACCAAGAACGCGCACCCCATAAAGCCTCGTTCACACCATTCGAGGGCACTCCGTGTCGTTTTGTGAGTGACGTCCGGCCGATTAAACTACTCGACTACTCGCTTAGAAAAGCACTCGTGCCATCCCTGCGAACCGTTCGACGCGCCCTCGCCCCGGCATTGCGTCCCGCGATATCTCCGGAAACAACTCTTGGAACCTAATTTCCCGAGGACATGGTTCTCCTGTATACGGAAATGGAAATTGAGAGTACGAGCCGAGGGCGCTCGATTTTAGCGCGTCGTTACGGTATCGATTGTCTTCCTCGAGCGGCATTTTTGATCGTCACATCTTATAATTGCGTGTACTTATAACCGTTTGTAGGAGGAGAGGGAAAGACCAAGTGGATCTTGATTTCGCGATGATCGCGTGTACAGAAATGGAGACTGATGGATGATTGTTTTTTTTTTTGAGCAGCATTCAGAAGGCGCGTCTTTAGAATCGTCCGATTAATTACGTCGATCATCGTAATTTTCGCAACGCATGATAATCGCGTACTCGGAGGTTGAATTAAAGTATGAATTAAGGGCGTTTGATTTTACTAGATCGTTATTGTATTAATCCTGTATGATAGGAAACAAATTCTTTCCCGTATCTTTATAAGCCTCTAATTAAATCTGTTTATCTGCAGAGCAACGTCAATTAAAACCTTCTAAGTATATACACTTAGAGACTCGTGCAAAGCGAAGGTATCTGCGATGATGACTTGAATATAATTGACCGCGACAAAGTACACCGATATATCATTAAGTACGCATTAAGGATCTCCCTAATTAAACCTGCTTATTTGCAAGATGCTTATTTGGAAATACATTTCTTTAATAAAAGAAAGTGACACAAAGGGAAGAGTTTACAAGACGATATAATCAGTTGCGGTAACTGATCGATTAAAATGTCAACTTTTTTGGTAATACGATTTATGAATACATTTGACAATACAATTTCGCGTACTTTGTGACCGCTTTACTCGGTGAGAATTGGTTGGGCAGATTACAACTCTTCTAGAGAATCCATTTCGAGGCTGAATAGGTTTCTACGAATATCGACGACTCGTGGAGTGTCTGTAGTGGGCCGGTATATCGTTGCATTTTGCATTGGATGCCAGGGTACGTAAAGTAGGATAGAAGTATAAAACGACATATGCCGGGGAAAAGTGAACCGTCGTTAGGTCGTTAGGGAATGCATTTCCTGTCTACGACTCTCGTGCCTCTGTGAAAAAAGTCGTACGTACAGTCTTGTGCCTCTGTAAACGGTGTACACGTCCTCACTCTAGAAATCTTTACATCGTGGCGACTGGGTATAACAGTTTTGCGGTCATAAATGTTCGCGTGTCGCCATATAAATCGCCTGGCAAGTAAAACGCAATTATCCGTAATCGGATGCTTAAAACCTGGTCTAAATGAAATAAGTATTTTGTATAAAAATAAAAACAAGTTATATTTTCAACATACATACCACTGCAAGGTGATAGTATAATAAACGTCTATGAAACACGCCCACATTGTGTAAAGATCGTAATGACATTAAAAAAACTGACAGTACGTCAATCGAGTAAAACGAGATTTATGGCGAAACTCCAAAACGTCAGTAATTCCAGCATCTCTCGTGTTATCCTCGAGGTTATTAATAAATATGCATACGAATGTTTCATCCATGTAATCTCGTAATACAGTCCCTCGTGGAAAATCGAAAGCGCACGATAAGCTGTGTACGCATACAACAGTCGGGCATTATTATTTACACATCCACCAAACATTGAAACAATATTCAACATCAATATCAATCTCTTAATCGATATGAATGCAAAAGAGATAGAAAGAAAAGCCACGACGGCAGAAAAGTGAAATATTAAAATATACTTCAAAGGAAGATCGACGCACGGACAAGGTTTCAACCTTGCATGTTTCCACCTTAGCAATGGCAAAGATACTCACTGTGGTATCTGCTTCCTCTCGTGGATAAAACCTGGTGCAATTGCTGAAGAGTTTCTTTGGTGGCTTTCTCGTGTTTGTCACGTGCTCTTGCCTGCAGCCGCACTTCCATGTCGGCCGAGCAGCATACCTCTCCACCGCTTCTGACGCTGCCGCACGTTTTCAGCTCTTTCGCTGCAAAAGCGAATGGAAAATGCGATCAGTCGGTGTTAATTTGCGGGGAAATCATTCTATTAGAGATATTCCTCGACAATGCTAGTCGGCTTCAAAAGAGATAGATATTTCGCTGTTATAAAGGGGGAAAAAAGGAGACTCGAGCTCCACTTTTCACGGAGAGGCCTGATAAAAAGAAGACTGACATCAAAGAGGGAATAATTCAAATCCTCGGACTGCTTGTTAATTCATGGACACTTCCTCAATCGCGTTACTCAATGATGGCAATATAAGAAACCGTGTGACATCCGTGCTCCTAATCACGAAGACAAGAGATATAGCAGTTGTATGGAAGGAGAGTTTATTTAACAAATGTGCGTATCATTGATCGATCGATCGATCGTTGTGAAATTCTTTAGTTAGACACAGGTATCCAAACGTGCACAATCAGGAAAGTTCACTCGTACGGCGCTCAGACCGAACGACTTCGATGGTGCAAGCCAATCGGATTTCCCGACGAGGAAAAGCTTTCGTGCGGTCGGTCGCGCACGGTTGGATCAATTTTCCGGGATCACCGTACCAAGCACTTTCCCGAAAAGCTATTCCGAGCTTCTTCAGAACGCAGGAAAGACGTCGAAGGAGAAAACACGAGATAGAAAGGAGGATCGAATTAATCAAACGTATACCAACGTGGATATCCGGATGCCGGTTTCATGGATGTCGAAGTTCCCTATCGTCGTTCGAGCGCGACTTCTTAAATCGAATAAAGAGAAATGCTCCCAGAGGACAACGATAAATAAGAAACCTTAATCTACCGTCAAAATTGATCAAATAATCCTGGAAAGAAATACCTTTCGACGTTCCGTACCGCTTTTATATGTCAGTTACTTGAATCCGTCAGGCGATTGATATCCGAAATAAATGATTCACCATCAATATCCTTGAGGCAACAATATCTAAGCGGAAATAACAATCGCTATAAAGTGAAGTTAACAGACAAAGATACGTAGGTCAGTCGTTAAAGTATTGAATGTAAAAAACGTCGAGATACATGTATAGCACTAAAAGTTCTACTCAGATCGTGTTTTCATCGGCAGAACCAACGTGAAAAAAGGAGAAGAGATTTCATAAGCATTGCCATAGTTGTAGAATTTTTCAGGCCAAACTGAGGTCTCGTAAACTTGACACCAGCCAAGTCGAGATTCTTTCATACCGCGCCAGGCAATTCACGAAGGCGCATAGCTCTAACTCCTGCAACTTAATTACACCTTTTCGAGTCGAACATAAATTAAAATAAGTTCGATTCGCGAGACTGGCGGATAAATGACCGAGAATCGTCCTACGAATGGCCTCCAGTCTTCCCCATTGATATCTCGACAAACACTTATCGGTCGGTCGTTGATTCTTTAATCGCAAATCGGAAAAGGCTTATTGGTGTGGAGAAAGAGCCTGAAAAGGAAGAAAGCGAGAGAGGAGGACGTTTTGACTGGAGTGGACCTCGGGCTACTGCGTCTCGAGTGTGTTTGAAGAAGAAATACTTACAAGAAGCACGAGACTTCCGCCGAGTTCCGTAAATGCAATTTAGTTTTTCGAATCGCGGAGGCGAGAGAAGTGTACACAAGGCTGGCCGAGGCATTGGATCGAGCATTGTTTTCTCTCCTGGAAGGTTCGCACGCGTATGTACGTACATACATATGTTCCCCCGATTCCACTGGTACCTATTTCCGGCGTAATTTAATGGAGGTTATTTCTGTAATTACTTTAATCTCCTACCGTTATTTCACTGTAATTATTGCATAATTGCCAACATTACTTAAATATGAGCAGTTTATTTTGAAAGTGGCCTCAATACATTTATATTCAAATCGAGATTCAAAGAGTGTGCGTTTCAATGAATGAATTAAAAAATGTACGTATTGGATGAACTTAGGCCACTTTCGATGATTTTAATCGTCGAAGTAATCGCGAAAACTTATGTGTCCAACATTATCGTATAAACTCTCAATATACTTAATCAAAAATGTTATTTGTGACAGCTAATTTCAAATTGTAAATGTAATTACGAGCAACAAACAATAATCGACAAATAGACATACGCCACTTTCACGGTAAACAGCTCATATAGAGTACTGCGCGATTTTTTCTGCGTATTGTTTTACAAAAAGCAGGATACTTGTGACTATAATTTCGGATTCACTCGTTTTCATATAAATCAAATAAATCCTGCAAAATTCCAATTATAATTTAACCACGATTTTCGTCTTGGTATTGCTCTACCACCTCGTTCCGGCATTCGACATAGAGGAAACGTTCCAGCAGCCGATGTCCGTCTCTCTACTGCCTCCCGCAGCCCACGCAGAAGGATCTCACCTCGGCATATCAATCATCACTCGACAAAGCGAAGGTCGCGTGGCGGGTAGCATCGATATTTTATATTAGCGGCAGAAACGGATAAAACCGGCGTGTCGATGTCGGAGGGACGGAGAAAGGACGTAATCGAGCGTGGCGTAACCCGCAGAATTTATCGCCTTCGACGACCACACATCGCGTTCTCTGCCATAACAAAAATCATTTGCGGCTTGCCAAAGGACAACATTGTTAGATTCGGCAAAAAAAAGAAAAAACCCGCGGTTCCGTCTCCGCCCCTTTTTCTCCGCGATCTCCCCCCTCCCTCGCTCCTCTGGCCCAACTCGGTTATTGTCGTTTCGGGGCGGTGAGCGCGAATGGGGTTTCAGTCTGAATACCGTCGAGTTTTTTGGGGAGTGAAATGGTCCGTCCAATAAAAAGGATCCTTTCCTCGAGGGTACTCGCGTCGGTATTAACCAAATTGGCAGCTACTACGATATTCGACGGTTGATACTTGACCCATGGAGAACCTCATCCTCGCCTCTTACGGGCCACGCGTAATGCCTCTCATTAATCCTTTACACTGCGATTTGCTTTCATGTGGTCGTGACCGCGCGTAGGATGGAATGTATTTTAATGTCGACGACCAGCGGTTGCTGTAGAAATTTATATTTTTGTTCGAAAGGCCATGGTCTTGACGAGCAGTGAACATATTTTATCATTATATTTTCAAGTATTATATATACATATATATCGTGAAATATTATGTTTTCACTGCTCGTCATGACCACGGCATCTACCTTCAGTCGGTTTATCGAGAGAGAGGACTAGGAGTATCGTGTATTATTATATTTCTATTGCCAAAATTGGTTTGTTAAGTAATAGCGATGTTTACTCGATATGTTTATGAGTATATATTCAGAAGATTTATAGATAAGATACTCAAAATATTTGATATCTAGCTCGAGTTTTTGGATAATCGCATTACTCTTGTAATACATAATGCTTGTCAATCTTTGTTCATCTTGAAGTCCATTTTTAATTAACTCTTTACAACCCTTGGCTTTGAATTCTTTCCAATAATCCGAACGCGATCCAAATCAATTTCGGACTCCTTTTCCATTTCTGGCTGTCAAGAATGCGAGATACAAAATTGACTCGTTCTACGCAGGATTAAGATGACTCGGAAAAACACTGAGCACTAATTTTATTGGTGCTCTCGCGAGCCATTAATCCGATTATCCGCCGGTCATTATCGAGGATGGAAAAAAAAACACGCGAGGCGTTTAACGCCCTCGTTTACATCAGCCCTGCATTATTGATCGCACTTACGGAGTTTATAACGAGGGTCTGGGATTACAGCATTTTTGCATCTCGTGTAACGCGTTGGGTTTGCTCGCTGACTGAAGATGAGAATCTCCTTAGTCCTTCGTTGCTCTTTAATCGCTCTCAGGCGTCCACCCCATTGTTCCTATCCCCTGTTTGCACGGACATGAGGTAATTGTAACGATCCAACGTGTACCGTGCAAGACAATTGTCGCCGACTTACGCACCAAAAGGTGTCCACTTAGATATTCCATCACGATGTAAGAGCCCTACACCTTTGTCAATCTCACGTTTATCCTGCGCACCGAGGGTGTTTTTTCATTCGCAGCTGGACACGCAAGACTTATCTCACCGTTGACATCTCTATGACTTTCGAAGTCAAGCTCGTCGGGAAAAAAGTATTCCAGAAGCGTTGAGAAGCTGTCTTAGTTTTCGATATTAACGGTGAACGATTATCGAGTCCCGATTCGGTGTTCAATTTTTTCCACGTCCTTTTTTCAAGGTAAGGCTTAATTCACTACCTTACATTTATGATTCTCAACTTCATTTAACTCTTAAAATTTAATAACCTTAATTACCCCAGCCTCACGGTAGTTGTTACACTTTCTCACGCACAATGTCGTTCTGTCGACTGAAACTATTATTCCAATAAAACCAGATGGAGAATTGAAAAAATTCTTAAGCAGTGTGAAAATTGACTGCTCGTCAATGGCGAATGTAATTCACGCAAGTTGTCTTAATAGTGTCAAGAGTAATAAGAATAGGAGTGTTTATGTATACGATCAACAATTATCCTCATTACTATTCACCATGGGGCCGTTGAATAAAAAATCTCAAATCTCAGCGCTTACATTTCATTGAATTTTCGAATCTCGTCCAAAAGCCAAGGGAGACCGTTAAATTTCGACCTTCCACGGTTTTGTCGGCGTAGTTACATCCTTCATTCGCCGATATTTCCAATCCGTCGTTTAAGCTAATTTTGACCCTCGACCCGGTCGACTCCGCCTCGAACTCTGCTCTCTCCCTTTATCGAGAAGTTTCAAACGCCGCGTAAAGGTAATCCTGATTTACTTCGCACTTTCCCTCCATTCCTTTTTCCTTCCGTGACCCAACACGCGAGAAACTCGACGTGGGGCCAGATAATTCAATCTGTACGCGCGCGAACCGATAATATCGCGCCGCTCGGTGGCGAGATAAGAGATTGCCTCGACGAGAAAAAGGGCCCGTTTGTGCCACTTTCGAATCTTTCGCTAGACCCAGCTGCCTCCCTCCAAGATTTATGTCCTTTCTCCTGGCGAACTTTCGGCTTACTTCGCCGCCGCGCTTTCGATATTCATAAACGTGCCCCGAGCACGAGGGAAAATTTGTTCGCTTTATTGCATTAACATAATGCAAGTTCGCTTGGATATTTATCGAGGAGACCGGGCGAGTTCCCTCGCGTACAAAAGGTCAATGTAAGTCCGCTTCTGTTTTAAGGATCGAGATGCAAACTTCAGCGAGCCCTCTTTGTTTTATCCAGGGATATACGTGGCGCCATTCAACGTACCGTGGAATCAGAACTCTTTGATACCACACACGAACTTGGAAAGGTTTGATCGGATGGTCTTGGGAACAAGAGCGGTACTCGAGTGCAGTCGTTCGGCAAGCAAAAATTTCCAGCTTTGAATCCTACTCCAATCACCCAACCCTTCCAACTTCCTCCACGGACTCTACGGTATTGCTAAGCTTGGCTATGCGAATGCAGGAAACTCAC
The DNA here is from genome assembly GCA_038496175.1 of Ampulex compressa. Classification (NCBI taxonomy): domain Eukaryota; kingdom Metazoa; phylum Arthropoda; class Insecta; order Hymenoptera; family Ampulicidae; genus Ampulex; species Ampulex compressa. Next base: position 89,787 of record JBCFXI010000102.1, on the reverse strand, counting down.
TACCAAGAGTATATTATAAAAAACATCTCGTATAAATACAATAATCAACACTAAAATATCGCGCTCGTTTATCAGAATCTTATTTGAATTCTTAAATCACTTTCAAATAACCTGCGCAGATTACCCCTTCATATTCGTACATCCATATCGTGCTTAAGCGATGCTAGTTGTATCGCCGCATTATTTCAGGGCCATCGAGGATACCCTGCGAACGATAAAAATCGTTCAAGGTGGATCGCCCTCGCGAGGTTTCTCGTCGAATCGGGGTTCGTTTGGCGCAATAAATATTTTTGCGAGCCGCTTTGGAGATCGGTCATAAAAAGGGGGCGGGGGGCGAATTGGTTGACGGAGCCAAGGGCAAACTGCCATTAAAGGCTCCTTGTAAAGGCCCTCGCCGCCGGTGGTGGCTGCATGTGTAAAGCTTGGGTACGCGTACATAAAGCGGAGGGGTCATGTCGTGCGCCGTTTGTTAGCGTCGCGACGTCGCTGAGACGCCGGGATTTCCGTCGCGACGCGACTTCCGAGGCAACGTACAGCCGCCGACGTCCCTCCAGGATGTCGAGCACTTTTTTTCCCATTGGGGAATCGGGCGGTCCGAGGAGGATCCAGGTGCTCGTAATTACGGAATAATTCGTCTTGCGAGTTTCGAGGATAATCGAGCCGTTTATTTCGAAAGTGATCTAAGTGCGTTTATATTTGACACTAGAACTGCCAGTCACTTTCTGGGCGTATTTAGAACACCGCGTACATCTTTAAAAAAAAAGGGGAGAGCAAAAGGATATTTCAGTAAATGAAAGTGATGATTTAAATACTGCATGAAAATCATGGAAAAGCTTAAAAGATACATCGTTATAAAGTACTACGATTTTTTAAAAGAATCGACTGATCAGTAATTTTTACTGGTTTGGTAATTCTAGTGTTAAGTATTTAATTCAAAGTTTGCGTTTCGATAAGATTAAAAATGTACGTATAGGATACCGATGTGTTGCACTACTTAAGCGTATCTGAGAGAGTTGAATTTACAATTCTTATGAAAGTAATGGTTATTATTAAGAGAATAATACCTGTTTTTATACCACAGATGGAATTGGGCTACTTTCAAAATTAATAACTACTTAGATTTGTAATAGAATGTTTGTGAACGATTTAGAAGTATAACGAGGTTTTATGAAGATGAATTTGATGAATATCGTATTCTGAAGTAGAGTTTCAGGTATACTGTACTGTGCGCGTAAACGATTGTAGTAAACATGTAGCATAATATTGGAAATGCCAGCAACGATGAAGAAGTTTGTGGTAAAATATATAAATATGATAGCAAAATTAATGGAACACTGGTGTGTGGTATGAAATATTTTTACAGTAATGTATAAAATTCTCGAGAAAATTTTGTAGATTTGATAATCACAGTGTCAAATTGCAAAGTATCCTGTTTTGTAAAAATAGTGTTAATCGTGTAAGAGCGTACGATTTTTTAAATTCTCGAGAAAAATTATTATATTTCGATTAAAATTTATCTCAATGGAAATCAATATATCTAAAACACCAATATTAAAGAATATTTGCCACGAGGAAATTCTGAACCTTTAAAACGATTAAAGGAAGAATACACCGTAAGTCTGGATTTGGTCGAGCATGTCGCGGTTTTAAAAAAGAATGACGAAGAAGGATTTTCAAAGGGTAACAACGGTATTGCGGTTGCCAAAATGTGTGCACCGGTGCTCGAAAAACGTTGACTCGTTTTGGGAGGGAAAACGACACACAAAGCGAATGTCAGTCGCAAAGGGCTCGCTGGTAGCGGCTAACAAGAAACGTGGTTGTTGTATTTCATGCTCGAGTAACAAAAAATCCGAAGTAAATCTCGGCAAAGGTCGGCAAGAAATTTATTCCAGACCTCATGGCAAAGGAAATTGTGACATATTTCTTGCTTTAGTAAGAAATATGAAAGGACTATGGCTATAAAGAAAATTAAATTACACATTTCCTTAAATTAACGTGAATTTCCATTTCAGACCCAAGTAAGATTATTCGCCACGGTTTTTTAATTACCTGCATTCCGATTTTTCCGGACCACACGATAAAAGATAACTCTATAAATCAGCAACGATAAATCGTCGTTAATTTATATTACACTGCATATAAGACACACATTTAAATCCTGAATAATCACTAAAAACCACGCAAAGCACAAGAGTATGCTTATTATTAATCTCATTGTATTACCTATAAGCTTCCATACTTTTACAAGTATAAACGCTTCGGTCAAAGCTTTAAGCTGCATTATTTATAAACGCGTTATACATTTCCTTTTTATATACATTAAAAAATATACACGAAACCTAGAGTAAGAATCATTATTCCAATAATCGCCAACAGTTGAGCAAGTTTACCTCCCTTTAAGTACACTAAACCCATCTGCCTATTAATCCACGAAAATAAGAAATCCAGGGAATCGATAAGAAGCCACGATAAAAAGTCATCCGATTCTCATAAATACCCTCGTTACGCGTATAATAATAATTGTGGTCAAAGCAGCGTGAAGAGACCACCGTATTCCAATCCACGTGCAGTGGTTAAATCGTGACGTAAAGGTCGTTAATGGCACAGCGTGATCACGATAATCGGCCACCATTTCCTCGGCTGCTGTTCTAAACTTAGGCCAATTTCGCTATCGGCTCGTCCTACGGTGCAACGACGTACACGTGCCACGAGGCACATCGTTCAGTGGACAAACTATAACGGCCGATTAGTCCTGGATCAATCAGGCTGCGCTAAATCGCAGTCTCTTTTTTTACGCGAAAGGTCAGCCTTTACGCTGGCTCTTGCAGCGGGCATTTATTGATTCGTGTCGGGATTTCCATGCATACACGCCGCAAAGAGCTGGCCGACATATGCGTGCGGCGAAAGGCCGCTTCGTTGTCTTCCGTGTCGAGCTCGGTACCCGATGCACAAGAAGGAGTACTCCCAGGAAGCATTACGGCTGAATTCATGAATCATAATCGATCGTCGGCTGACGATGATTGCAGATTTTGCGGATGGCACTGGATGCATTGGGAAATATTCCTTTTATTAAGCTCCATCGATTCTAGGCGCGGAGAAAGGAGGAAAATTGCTAGCACACGGCGGAACAATAGCACTATGTTCATATACTGCGCATATAATTTGTCGAGTTGAAGAAAGGATTTGCGTTCGCGCAATTTCACTTTTAAAGCAACGTCAATTCTGGAACATGGGATAAACTCTGATATAAATGCGTAATGCATCGTGAAAGGTATTGACATCGATGTTACTTGTATAATGTACAGTATATTTTCCGACAGAAGGCGAATGATAATAAGTATCTTATGTAGTATGAGAAAGGACAAACATCGCATCGATGTTGTCCACGTCTCGGATAAGAATATATTTTTACTTCTGCTTGGGCGAGGAAGGAAATGAAGAGAAAAAGTTCCGAAGTGTCTGGCCGAAAGCGCCGCTTGATTCTGCAGCCTTTGCGACGTCGAAAGGGGTAGCGATTCGATTAGGCATCTCCCTTCGAGGGAAAGATCTCAGCGGCGACACGCAGATGTGCCAATTTTCGATAGGGAACGGGAATTGCGAGGAGGATTGGATTTACTTCTTGATATCCCCAGAAATAAGCCTAGCCAATTGAACGGAACGCATCGATCGGCCGCCTCTCCTCATCACCGACTAAATTCCCAGACCTTTGCCCACCGACTGTACCTTATGTCAAACGAGAAAATGTTCTCTCCGCTGATTTCTTTGATGTCGATGATAATTTAAATTTGTCAAAATAATACGGTCTCTCGGTCCGCTATATAAGGCCCTGGGATTTCAGAATAAATACGCTTCCATAGTACATTTCATTATCCGTTTGTAATCGACTTATTTTTCCACGCAAAGATCAAAGCTTTGCAATTATGCCTTTTAACAAATTCCCAACAATCCGCCAATTTTCTTCCCGACAACTTACGACATTGTCTGTTCGTTGAGTCTTCAACGTCGACCGCCGAGAAACCTAATAGTCCGCTTGTGCCGCTTAACTTCGAGTTGTGCGCGCTTTAAAAGTAAAGTACTTTTTGCAGCACTCTCCTTGCCGAGCAAGTTCGTTAACCAATGTAGGAACAGTGGCCCACCTGTTTTTCTACGATAAAAACACCGCGATATCCCGAAGGCCGTATTGGATAACGATTATAATCGGGGTACAGAAATAACGATTCCCACTCGAACATTTCATCCCGCGGCCCAAAACGGGAGTGCCGAGCGATTCGGCCAAAATGTTCTTTATAGCGCACTTACAAATCGCAAAAGCACCCTCGTCGCTCTCGTCGGAACGGCCGTTTTCATACCCCGATAATTTCCATCGTTTAATCGGCTCGAATTTCTCTTTGTAAGGCACGTAATTATTATTCCAGCAAATTGGCGGTAACCTACAGACGCGGCACGCGTATTGCAACGCGGCCCACGCCAGCCCGTTCACGCGCGTACAAAATAATTACTTTTGTTCCGTTTGATGAGCGCGCCCGCGGCCAAACGGACGGTCCTCGCTCGATGCCTTGTCCGATTTTTACGCACCACGACCGCCGGATCCTTTTCAATAGCGGACAATTCGATGGCAGGTTCGACACCGCGTAATGCCGCTACTCTTAACGTCATTATCGTGCCGCTTTATTCGAGGACTCGATATAGCGCAAACAGGAATTATTCTACGAGCCTACCTGACCCCCTAATTCCGAACTCCGCCTCAAAGCGGACCACGCTGAATCGCGCGTAACGCTTAATATATTAATTTTTTTTTTCTTGACATAACTGCTCAGGTATGCCTCAAGAGAGAATACTTTTAGCGGGTGTACCAAGGTGACGGTATACCGATCTCCAACATTCGACTACAGATTTATTATCCGCAGTCTTCGATTATGCGAGGCAAATTCTTGCGCGACGATGAAAGATTTGAGCATTAGAGGGTTAAATCTGGATAGACCAAGCGATTAGCTAAGACCTCGGATTCGCGGAAAAGCAATCTTCTCGTATACATTTCTTATCGGTTGAGAGGCTTCGATTTCGGTCTGGATCGTGAGGTCAAGTAGTAATCTCCACTTACATTATGGGAACTCCCGATCGATTCCCCAGGTAACAATTTGCGGTACATGCCTGTATACAACGTATTATACGCCCCGGCACAATGTGCCTCGGGATTAATACGCGAATTCTAAACAATGTATGCATTTCACGCTTACGCATACGCCTACACTCAAGAAATATTATATAATAACGCACAAATACAGGCCCCTGTCGGACAATGGCCGTCGATATCGCGCATCGTCTCCCGACTGCCATTCAAAATGACGTTACACGGGGAAATTGGGAAATTTCCATTGTAAGTGGATTTTCGCAAATGGCGCCGCGAAATCGAATCCCAGAGCGGTATGCAGTATAGAGTAGAGATCGCACGCGCGCCGTATCCCGTTAAAAAGGGAAAGAGAGACAGAGGGAGAGGAGGAGAGAGAAAGAGGGAAAGAGAGAGAGAGAGAGAGAGAGAGAGGAGGGGGAGAGAGACCAGAGTACAGAAGAGCCGGAACCCGGAACCGTAGATTTTTTTCCGGTTAAAACGACGATTTGTCGCGGTTTCCTTCCTCCACGGCTAATAGACTTTTTTTGTGAAATGTTCACCTTCCTCGCGTCGTCCATCGCCGGCATCGTCGATTAAATTCCTTCGTCAAATCGAACCGTTGACGTTTCATCATTTTTTCACGGGATGGCAAACGTGACGTACCCTGGGGTTGTAAAAAAAAAGGAGGGGGATAAAGAGAGAAATCGTGGAGTAACGATATTCGTCGGTGCCTGTATGAGCGGCGCTTGTCCATCGAGAGATTCGACGTTTCGATCGTTGGTCAATCCTCGACGTGCATCAAATCTCGATTAATTTTCGAAATTCCGCGTGTCTGTTATGCTATACGCTAATAGAGAATATGCTAATGCACTAACTGCCCAGAATTATCGTGTATACGTTCGCCGGTAATGGCAATATCGCCAAGAGCAAGTGCAGTAATTAATTATGGAAACTGCGGAGAACTCAATGCGGTTCGCCTGGAAAAACATTTATCCGCGTTTATACCGAAGTACTCGCGGTAACGCCGGATGTAAGGATTGAAAAAGACTTCTCAACGATGTATCCTTCAACGAACAATCTTACAGAGTGGAAGCTGGAAAATTCTAAATCTTTATTTTCGTCATAAGATCAGCATTCATCTTCCGATATTGTTTGCCCACCACGGGTATTCCAGAAACGACTCGCTTATTACGTCACATTGTGTTTTAAAGTTAGATTACGCACTAAATGTGACAAACTTCGAATGCAGATAAACTAGGGAAAAAATGTCGACGTGAAGATTTACCTGACAATTAACAAAGTAAAACTTTGCGAGAATTTATCGAAAGTGAATTAAGCTTCGACACGATTAGAGTTACCAACGCGAGATTATTCCTCGACGAGCCACGAAACGCCGGTATCGCGTTGGGAATACTAATGCCAAGATCGCGCACTGTTAAGTTCGGGGCGTCCACCGCGATACGGAAGCGTGGAGGAGGAGCATTGAAATTCCCCAAAGAGGACCATCCCTCCAACGAGAGGGCCCTCGCCGATAGTCCCTACCGATTTCAATAAAACCGAGTATGCTAATAGTTCTACATCTCTAATAAACACGAATTTGATGTAACGATATATTGTCGGCTGCATAACAAATACTTGTAAATAATCTGCAGGTCAAAGCAGAATCTCGAAGAACAATTCGCATTTCCACAATCGTAAAGTTCATCGTAATTTTTTCTACTAAACGTTGCAACGGAGGAATGTTTTCGGAACGTAAATCTGGGATGAAAAATGCGTGCGCGCATAGTCGTCGAAGGGCGAAGGAAAGGATCGGTGTAGAGGCCTGTTTCAAACGAGGGTAGAGCGTCTTGGGGAAATTGAAAATAGGGTGGAAATTAATGGAGGTTCGACTGTCGGAGCCAAATATTTGCGTGCGAACCGATTCCGTTGAATTTCCAGGAAGGCGAAATTCCCCAGCCCCATTCCGGCTCGAAGGATAGTTCCGTTAAATCTCTTTCTTAACCCGACAGTGGTGGAGGTTAGAAAAGGGGGGAGGGTAGGCCCACCCCCGAAGGATGTTTCGATAATATCCCAAGCCAAGGGAGAAACTTCCGCGTTAATTAAATGTTCAATGTTGAATCGGAGATGGATTTGGTAACTGGATTGTTACCTCGGAACACGAGCAGCCGAGATCATTATTGGAATATTGAGATAAGAGAGCAGTCGTAGACGCCAACGCGTTAGACCAACCAAAATTGCTCTTTTCAATTCGCACGGAACCCCGCTGTAAAAACTGGATGCAAATTAACCCGCTACTTCGTTCGGCGCGATAAACGACCGTTGAAACTTCTGCCTCGAGAACCTATAATTCCGCTTCGCGCTCTTGAAAACGGTGTATCTTAACTCGATTGACCTTCGTTAAGCACACAAACCGGGGAAAATGGAATTAAACAACGGTCCTCGAGGGACTCGAAATAAAATCAAAGCTATCGCCTCTGAACAATTCCCCAGCAGTTCCTTTGATAGTATGCGTATCTTCAGTTTTCTCTAACATAGCTCAATAACAAATACTGACTTCTGTCGATGTTACAAGTCAGAGAAAATGTTTCAAATTTCTCGCAGAAGGAGACTGATCATTCTAATCGGTCCGATGATTGGATGGCGCTCAGATGTGTTAGAGGAATCGATCGAGCACCGGCGCTGCTTTGGCCAGCATGCAAGAAGACGAAGGAGCACCCTTCCAATTCGGGCAACCGGTAAATATTTAATGGGTATTCGCGGTAGGACCCTATAATGGTGAATGCTCAAAACCGTGCGTGCGCCGAGCATAGATCATCATTCTCCATAATGGAAAGAACGAGAGTATACCCAAGAGAGAGGGCCGCTTTGCCGTTAGGGTCGCAAATGATTCTCATATTTTCCAAGCAGCACGGCGTACCCTGGCCAAAGTGTACCAATGACGAAAAGTAATCGCCCTTCCTCCAGTAATCTTATAATATATCGTTTGAAATATTGCTCGATTCGCAAATGGTCGTACAAATGGAGGAATCTGAATATTTGCACCGCCACGGTTTAACATCGTAAGGCACGCTGTGAGGAACACAAGCTTCTCGCTTGTTGCAGCGCGTAGATAGGACGCGAAAAAAAACTGCGATAGAAAATAGGCAATAATACGATAAGAACCTATCGCTTTGCGCCGTACAATTTCAGTTACGAGTCATTGCTCTTACGCACCAAGCAAATACGGTAGCGAGCGGTAAGTGCTAATAGCCGAGTATCGAATAAAAATGCATCGCGCTGAAAAACGTACTGTGAGACGAAAATGGCGTATTGAACTGTACTATGTAATTTAAGTTAACAGCCATCGCTCGAACGCGGCGAGCAAAAAAAAAAAAGTCGATAAGTGGTAACCACCAACGCGTGACTCGTAAATGAAAATGCAGAATGTCGAAAAAGGGGTAATAATACTATACCGGCGCGTTGCGCTGCAACTGCGCAATATAAGTTGAGAGTCCTTGCTCTAATGCACGAAGTATTTGCATAGTTGCGTGAATGGCCGGGAGAGCGATGTATCAAAATTCGATATCGTGTAGCTCCTCGAATGTTTGCGGAAGATATCTTCTATGAGCACACCGGGCTCAACGAATATCGATAGCCATGACGATGGTAATTGTCTGCGGAGGGACACCGTTTGGTATTATACGTAACCCGAACGTGGCGTTGGAATACACGGGATATAAATGATCAAGGGGCGGTTATCCACGAACACGTGCAATTTTACGGTGGAAAATTTGCGAGGTCTCACGTTAGTAACGCTTGAAATTGTCCGAAAAATATTCCCGGATTTTACATGTATTTTTACGAACGCCAGGATCCTAACTGACTGACTCGAAGAAAGATCGTCCGCCCAGAAAAATCAACTCCGCTTTGCGAAAAAAATACCAACTGCGTGGAATGCATATTACGTCCGCAATATAATATTCTACATACACGTGACATTTAAAATATTAAAACAGCAGCAGTAGTGAAACCTCATATTTAGCACACATTTTCATACCATTTCTCGATATTTCACTTTTGCATTTATCCCATATATAATCAACGAATAACACACGAGAGGTAGCAGATCATAAAAAAATCCAACCTGCAATCACAATGCTTTACAAACCGATCGCAAATTAGCCATCAAAATTCAATGGCCTCGCTTTATCGCGGGGAAAGGCAAAGCGAAGCGTCTTCCTCGCTCTCTCCGAAAATCACGATCCCCGGTGCGTGCAGTCTCAGGGCGTCTCGACGGAGAAGAAGTACAAACCGAGGGGAAACAGGAGGAACAATGGCATTGATACTTGGGCGTTCGCTTCCGGGAGACGTGTAAAGTGAGAAAATTGCGTAACAATGTAACGTCGTAACGCGCCCGAGTCCGTAGTGGCTTGCGAAGCGAAGCTACCAAACGGAATTAACGATCACGATAATTGTGGGAGCGGGAAGAAAGGGGGGAAGTCCCGACGCTCCAGACTCTCGCAAAACCAACCCTCTCCTCCGAGCCCTTTTCCAAGGGAGTGTGCGTCGGTGCGATGCGCCTGCATTCCCGATACCGCGTGCGTGTGCACACCGCCGGCGCTCACGAGCGTTATAACGAAAGAAAAGCATTCGTGAAGTTTCACGGCTCCCCTTGGCTGAAAATCGAAACTCGTTTGCGCTCAATAATCGAACGGGGTGCGTGCGAACGAACCGTGCAGAGCTACGAATCCCACGTAGGAACGTGGTGGTTAACGATGGAGCTACCATCGGGGCGCGTGTGGATGTGCCTAGAAATGTCCGTGAAAAGAAAAGGGAGAGGGAAGGTGCACGGATTAATCATTCGCATTCCATGAAAATATTGCACGATGGAAATTCACCAAGGGCCTTTGTTTTTTATCGTGAATTCGGAGAATTTTTATGAGACATTACGGACAGCCCGTTGCAACTGCTGCGATAGTCCTGGCGCTAAACTGTTTCGTAAATCATGCGTTTTTCGTGCCGAATGTAATAAACGTCCGGGGAGAGAAAATGTGCTTTCACTTTAATGCACGAATGTTGGCTCGATCGTTCGCTATCGAGTAAAACGGCCTTTAAGCGTCCTCGAAGAAATTTTTCCGTAAAATTCTGCCGTACTTCTATGAAATTAAATTACACGTTGTCGTGTAATTTTATGCTATTATAATTTCATATAAATAATACTAATAATTACACTTTCGTATTATAACAACTGGATAAAAAGCACCGATAGAAATTCGGACTCGTGCGATGTTCCACGAATAATTCACTACGACCGATACAGAGTTTAAGGTCAAGCTTTTCCACGGAATCGCACTGGAGCACGATGAAATCGTGCTCGTATACGCACACACCTGCGAAAACATGAACGAAACTTTCGTTCGCTCCGCTTCGCTGTCCGGAGGATTTAGGGTGTTTTAGGGCAGAGCTTAGGCAGGGGAGTGGGAAGACATAGGGTTGCTAGGAGACACCCTCTTCCACGTGTTATATTGCATTACCCTATGCGACTCGTAGGGGACGTTGAATTGGTTGCACAAGACCGACGCGTTTCCCTGCCGGTTGGAAGGCGTCTGCCTAGAAAATGACAACCTCGCCTCTCCGATACGCGCCCTTGCACGGCCATCCTGACCTTTTCCACCTACGAGACAACCTCCCCGGAATCTCGATGTCCACCCTGCCGGATGATCCTCCGGTTTATACGCCGACTGACCACCGTGGCTCCTGACCTTACCGATATTAGACCCCACGAAGGTTGCCTGTAATATTATTTAGAATTACCCCACGACGACGCTGATATACGTACCGCGACCCGTGGAAAGCCTTGGAGCGCGAGGAACAGTGGAAGACAAGGATGGAGATATGCTTTTTAAGTATCTTAGTTAAATTCTCTCAGTTAAAAGGTACTTATATAACAACGAGCACGAAGTTGGTTATGAGTAATGTATAATATTTTTTTTATTCATAAGCGTGGAACTTGGTAACGAAATTATCTTGAGACTAGACGAATGTGATCTGAAAGAGGCGGTTTTTTTTTGGTTCGTATTACTGTACGTAAGGGCAATGGATGATATAAGATGTTAATCGTGTTACTATTAAAATATTTTTTACACTTGGAGTATGAAGAGGTGTTTTGTACGAGATTCCTCATTTAGTCTTTGTTTATAATAGAAACACTGTTGTCTATACACGTAGCAATGTGTAAGTGAACAAGTCAAAATTGTCAGATACTATTTTGCAGTATTCTGACTACAGATGCAAATGTATCTAATGGTCTCTACGAGTTAAGCACGGAGGTGTGAGAGAGAGAGAGGGGGTAGGGTGGAGAGTAAGAGAAGAAATGTAATGAAAGAACTCTTGGTCTAACAGGTGGCCCATAGAATAGCCAAACTGGCCAACGAACTCCAGCGTGCGTTCGCTTACGTCACGGGCAAATTTTCCTACGTCTCCACTCCAACAATATTATCTTTCCTCCTAATGTACTCTGATTAAGCAAAGCGCTCTCTACTCAAAATGCAAACTATGCCGGCGTATAAATAAATTCCAAAAACGTAGGAATACCGGAAGACATAATCTCTTCAACGCGTTTAAGCCGGCATAACGTTAAGGATAAAAGAAAAATCCGCCCAAAGATCGTGGAAGCAGTTTGGACTCAGCTCGTAAAACATGGCACAAATATCCTTCGTAAACCGCGACGAAGAGGATTGGAACGTACGAAATTGCACGTTCGTTTTCGTCAATTCATTCGTATTCATGGCACGAGAACGTGGCCTGACCTGGCCACTGGCCTGTACGACTTTGTATTCGAGACGAGATCGGTCCTCGTAAACCAACCATCGTCGAGGATCATTATGATTTGGTTAGTCCTGCGTGTATGCGCCTGGCTCAAAGCGGCGTGCTTTCTCCAAAAAAAAAAAAATATCGTCTTTTCACCTACCGGTTGCATACAAATGACCGTCTTTATGCAGATGGAACGAACCGATCGCTGTCGACGTCTCGTTCGCATCGAGGAAGACGAACAAAAAAAAAAATCGAAGACTATTACGATCGATGACTAAGGCTGCATACGCGAATAGGATTTTGCAATGTTGCACTGTATCGATCGATACGTACTTTTCTGCAGGCTGTATGATTGTACGAATTTACCATCGCCCTACTTCCATAAAAAAACTGTATATAAACTTTGCGATAAAACTTTGATCTTCTCGTGAAGCGTACTTTGAATTTAATCTTTTCATAAAATACACTCCGGATAAATTTAACCGTTAAATGAATATAATTTCGTTTTATCATCAGGGCAGATTTAAACTTTATTCACGTCGCAAGGTAAGTGCGGATTTAACTATTTAGTCAAATGAACTTTATCATGAGTGATTTCTTAAATAAATTTAACCTCGATATTCTTGTTCGAACGATCATCCAGCTAATGGAGCACTGAAGTACTATTTTCGCATCTTATTTCCTCTGATCCAAGTCTCTAAATATCCGACATTTCGGTAACGTTGGAAAATCCCAATATTACAAAAATCTATAAAATCGCATGGACGAACGTCCGTGAACTCTCACTGCGCGAACGTTCTCGACGAAGAGTGAATAAGTAAAAAGGACGAAGCGCCAGCCTTGTTCCTTTCTGGTTTTTGATCCGGCGACAGACGAGGGGAACGAATGCTAATTCGAGGAGAGGTAGAGCCACCCGCCTTTAGCAGCGCGAAACGGTTTTCCGCGGCGACAATGTGGCGCATCACGAAATCCAACGGAGCTGGATGTACACCCCAATTCATAAGTATTAGGACACGTGCTCAACTCTTACTCGCTGCTTAATAAGCTGATAATTTCTTAAAATTAATTTAACTCATTTTCGTTTATTATTTTATAAATTATAAATTAAATATAAATTACTGACAAAAACAAGTGTTCAGATATATGCATTTGAAAATTGTATAATTATTTTGTACGCCCATGGTATTTGATCGATATGAGAACGTATGGGTGAAAAGAAAATTTGGAATGGTGTAAATAAAAATAAAATCCAAGCATGCAGAAAATTAAATAGGAACATCTGATAGGAATGCTAACATTATTCTTAGCTGTAATCAAGAACAGTTGTAAATATGTTGTCTGGAAGAAAATTCACTTCTGCCTAAGTACCGAATGAGATATTTATGATTATACCGAATGTTTGAATTCTTTATACTACAGAAGTGCAAAGGAAATTATTTAAAAAAATGTCAATAACCTCCCAATAAATTTCCTCAAGTTCACTTTTTGTAATTGTACTGATACTTATGGAGGAGAGTGTATGTATTTACATTTTAATCCCTCGCTCGACATCCGCCACGGATGAGTAACTCGCGATGGTGCGTTCGAAATGCGAACCGAAAGTGCCCACACTTTTTTCCATCCTCGCCTACGCGTCTCGTGGAAATATCACCGGACATTAGTAAAGCGGGTTAAATTTTCCCACGAAAAAAACTTCGTTCATAATAAACTCGCTCTTTCGGTATTTCATCCTTTTTTTCGAATTCATTTCCAAGCCCTCAGTGCGTAGAATGGAAACGAGTGGCTAATCGTAACGTCGGCGCGTTTTTAGAACATCGTTTAAAAGAACCACCGCTTTTTGCAAAGTATACATCTGCCTTTTTTAGGAGAATAATTACTTCATTATTAAATATAAATGAATATGAATAAATGATAAACCCGATGACAAAAAATAAAAGCATATAGGAAATGCAAGTGCCAAGGCAATATATTGGATCAACAGACGCGGGAATTTAAAACGTAAATTTCTGATTGCATAGAAATTTGTTTTGAAAGGAGGAGTATAAAAAAGTAAAGTTAGACATATTTTAAACCGGTTTGCGTCAAGGCATCTTAATATTTCCAGATGAAATTAACGACATTCCACTATGCATACATACGTATGTATTGAAAAGGTGCAACACTTTTTATCCCACTGCGCAGCAGAGTTCGAGTGAGTCTTACCGACGTTTGTCACCATATTCGAGCAGTGCGATTTTCCAGAGCCTTTTTCGGAATATACGGTACTTACGTCAATTGGAACTTTTCTCCCGAACATTACACTCGACTAACGCCTATCCATTGCCGCCGTGTAAATCCTCCAAGGCGCGTCACGTTTCAACGGTTTGTACTTCGAGATATTCCCCTTCAAGAATCTCGGTGACAGCCGCGAATTTAAAATGCATTGCCTTTCCAACACGCGGTGACGTCGTCTGGAAGTCGACCACGATGCAAATCGAGCAAACCCATCGCGGTGGCTCTTCCTACCACCAAATCTGGTTCTTCGCAATGAAACCAATGGGGTGTTTGTTGGCTGATTAAAAGTCGAGCAAAGACAAACGATACTCGAATCTTCAAAAATCTCAATTTACGCCTATTTTCCTCCCAACTCACTATTTGATAATGGACACTGGTTATTACGTGTATCTTGGAGCATATGTATTTTTATGAGACGCACAAGAAAAAAAATGGGAATATTATAGATTTTTACTAAAATCAACAACACACGAGATCAAAAGACAAATAAATTTCTTCAACCGTTCTACCTCCCGAATGGTTATGCTCGTCCGTTAATCCCAGCAATCGAGGTTCTACTTCCACTTAACAAACTTCCCAATCTGCAACTCAATCTCAAACATTGTAATTCGACTAAGCCAATGTCGAAGCTTGGATATCTTCTGTTTGATCTGTCTTTACACAGCTCAAAGGAACGAAGACCGCCCAATGGAGTCCCAGAAAATCCTCGAGATCGTCTCATGGAGCCCTGCCCTGGATTCGATGGAATCGAGGATGTACGACTCGTCGTAATTTTGGAAGTCGCGGTCGAGAAAGTCTCGCCTGTGCAAGGGGGAAGCCATTAATTCGAGTAATTAGGAGGACACCATTCCACATCGTCGCACGGCCGGCAAAAGCTGGGCGCCTCTGCGACCTTTCGAACAATGGAGACCAGGAATCGTGATTACCGTCGCCCATGAGAGCGCCTCAGCCTACGCTTAACGCGTTAAGCGCCGTGTCGGTCATCGAACGATCTACGAGGCAACGAGCGATTCCCTAGATATCAAAAATTTCGAGATCGATAAACAACCATCCCTATATGCAGCAGTAAAACTCTAAAACTCGACCAATGTTTGCTTTCAATACATCAAAAACGTTTGTTTCATTTGGTTGTTCGATCCTCGACAAGCGCTAAATTCATTCTGTCCAGGTTCTAATATTCTAACGCGTGTTTGGACAGTGAGAGATCAACCACCAACCGCAGCGTCACGACTCTAAATGGAAAACCTATTTTCATCGATTAAACCAGCTTGTAACACTTGTTCATATTTTTGCATTTCTGATAAGATAAATGACCAAATAAAGATATGCGTGATTAGTGGATGGAGATTTTCCTCTATTCTTATACCTCACGACTGGACGTGACGTTCTTTATTATTCAGTCGCCCGAAACGACGATATCGCGTGGCGCAAACGCAAAGATCAAAATAATTACCGCGTTTCTTCACGCCTTGAATAAAGGTTTCTCCCCGCCCGCGTGGGAGTTTGTAATATGCCCGCTGTTTATCGTATACCGGGCTCCGAGTTTAGATCGGCGCCTGTTCGACGTGGGTGCATTGGCCAAAGAACAACAGCGTCCGGCACGTTTTCTAAACATAGCGAATCACGTGGTCATTGAACTCCCTTTTGATCCGTGAGATGTTGTCGATACTCAGGCTATGAGAAAAGGATGCGATCGGTAAACAAAGCTGGATAGTTTGGTGCGATCGAATCGATGTGCATCGGCAAGCAAAAGTTCCTCCACACTTTCGTGTCTAAATAACGTATTAACTACCACTGCTATATCTCCCAGGTATATATTTTTTTATGTTATAATTATGCTGTCTTAAAAATATTACTTTATTATAAAACAATTTCTAACTAACGTATTGACTGTCTCTGATATATATTTCGACTATAGCTTTTTTTTATCCGTTTAATATGCTGTCTTATAAATATTATAGTAATATTGAAGAACGTGAATGATATTTATGACGCGCGTGATATTGCGACAATTGCAATAATGCTGGGAAAATCTTTTATTACGGTATTAATAAGCTGTTTAACTGAATTTCGCGTGCAGAAACTTATCCAAGATTCGTGTGCGTACAACTGGTCGATGTAGTTTGTGCAATGAACGTCGGGCTGGAACGTAATTCATTTACGGTTGACTTTGTTGGGAACGCGAATAAATTGCGTTAAGAGTTCGCAGGAACGGTATATCCGCAAGGTTACAACGCGGTTATTGATATTCAGAGCTTGTGAGAAACCATACGTGTAACGCAATCTCTAGCAAATCAATGTTTCGTTCAGAACATGTTTAAATTCGACGCGAATTCTTAGGAACACATATAGTCAGGATATCTAGAGATTTGTATAGGACTTTGGTTATTCGCGCTTATTATTTCCAATAATCACGTATGTCAACGTACTTTGTCAATAACATTTTACAAACAGAAGTCTCCATAAAACTAAATTTAGCTGCATAAAAGTTTCTCAAAAACTTTTTGCAAAAAAAAATCATATTTCCATTCCTAGAGCTACAGTAGTATAGTGGATGGAGGCTCGGATTTCTACGCAGAAAACTCGAGTTCGAATGCCGCCCATCACCTCTAGTTTTTCCATGTGATATATTGATATATAAAGCAGCTCTTGTAGCTCAGAACCCATCTCAAACAGCAGGTCCTAGGTCAAACGACCACAGCAGCCGGTGCCAAAAACGAATGAAAAGAAAAAAAAAGTTCATTCTCTCGATCGTCATAATCACTTCGTATCATAAACCGTTGCACATTCCCTTGCAGAACATAAAACGAGATTTCGAAGCGTTGCAGCGATTCATAGAGGATGAAAGATTTATAACGAGGCAGTTTTTGCGATAAATAAACCTGGTAACTGAGCGGCCATATTGCAGAGGTGGGGGTGGGAAAATCGCGCATGAAATAGCCCTGGAAAAGGGGGAGGGGGAGAGCCACCCTTCGAGATTGTATCTTTTGGCTCGTTGTGTCCGCGAATCATGACGGGCACGATATTTACCTACGGCACGTGAACGTGTCCTGCGTCCGTACAAATGGGACACGCCAGTGGATTTACGTGACTGCCTACCCACACGGCGGAACTTCGACGCGCGCCTTGTGCCAAATCCAATGCAACATAAGCTCCTGCATACTCACTGTGCATCGCACAATAAGCACCAAGGGCTATTAATTCGAGAATGATGCAGTCGAGAAATAAATCAGGACCCGTAGAACGCCGCTCGTGAAATCAATTGGCGCGAATTGACAATAAAATATATTTCCTCTCGGAAAGCTCGAGTTATGTGCCGTTATTATCAATGTCATTGTACATCAAGAGTTTTTGAGTGGTATTACATTTTTCTTGGTCATGCTATGATTTGTTTGGAATAGCATATATAGATACGTACCTTGTTTATAGGATGATATAGGAAAAGTTGATTCGATTCAAACGATTTTTCGAAATAACGTAACTCTTTCCGTCGAAAGATTATATGTAATAGGGAAAAAATGAATAGAGAACCGTATAGAACGTATAAGATTTTTAGTGTAATAATATTTAGTACAATATAGGAATCGTACTATAAAAAGTTGATTAAACATTCGTGGGGCTGAGATTGTTCTTATCTCTCTGCGTTTCTCCCATCCTGAATAATTCCACAGCGATCAGGAACAGCTTCGCGATTTTTAATTAAAAGTTAAAACTTCGCGAAGGGAATCGATTACGTACGAACAGAAGGATACGAGTAAATCACGTACAATCGTCCGGGAGAAGGAGAGGAGTATAAAGCTGGCAAGCGCAAGATTAGAATTTTGCTCGGTTTAAATAAAACGTGCTTTCCTCGAGCCGTACGTTATCGAGCATTACCTCGAGGCCGCGTTTCCCCAGGGGTATATTTCTTTCTTGGAGAAACGAAGTGGTACAGAAGTCCTGGAGCGTATCGAGCAAACTAGGGTAAATTTTTAACCTCTTCCGCCCCCAAAAAGGCGAGGAGGCGGCCGACGGGTTCGATCGGTGAAAATGAAATTCCTAGAATTCTTGTTGGCTAGACTTGTTCGAAGACCGTGCGATTCGCTCTGCAATGCATAAATCAAGGGTCGCTTTATATATCATACTCTTGCTCACATATGGAGGTCAGAAATGAGTTTTGGTGAGCCAACAAGGTCCGGGTGTTAATATTTCATCCCCTATCTCCGACGTTCCAGCTCGAGGCAAACACGCATGTGTACGTGTTCAGGGTGTATTTATTTTATTCGACCCTCGTGTATCACGGCCGGATATATATGGTCGTGTATTTCCGAAAGAGATTTTCAACCTCTTCGTCCGTGTTACGCCTCTTGCCCCCCGTCCTCCTCTCCTACCCCCCTTTCTGATAACGTTTATATAAATCGCCGTGCAATGATAAATCCGCGCTTCTTATTTCACGATCGTACACCTCACTCGGATATCAAACCGACGGGTTCTGGGATCGCCGCGTTCGGTATCTAAATGCAGTCAATTCTCGACTTACAAAGCATTTGAATGGAACGGTATTGGCTCGATGTCGATAACGTTTCTATTACTGGAGAATTGATAAATCCGCGAGTGTTATTCCACGATCATCGTCTCTCGGATGTAATCGTCGAGCACTGCTTCCGCCAGGTTCGATATCTAAATGCAGCCAATTCTCGATCGAAAAACTATTCGAATTAGACGACGTAGGTTCGACGCCCATAACGTTCTTATTATTGGAGAATCGATAGATCGATAAATCGGTTTATCACGAAACTAATCCTGGAAATATATATTGCGTCTTACCTTTTGTTTGTCCGAACTCTTATATGAAAAGAATAAAAAGCACTTTTTTTTTAAATACTACTACGTATTAGTTAGGTGTGCAATAAAAGCAAGGTGGTTGCGTTTCGAATTGCACGAAGTTGTTGGATTTGACGTTTGACAGGTCTATCCATTACATTTGGCGTGCGCAATCTTTATTACCGCTATTAGGTCAAATTGCATGCATGATTAAATGCAATAATGCGCAAAGCGGGTATTTTTCAAAGAATCGTGACTATTTATGTAACAGCGTATCGACGTCTGACATTAATGTTTTGAAAAAAGCGCACGAACGATTGGCTAATGGACAAGGAATGCCTTCCTGCTAGAAGTCCTGGCAGTGATTTACTATTATCAAAGCCTCGCTGTTATCGTGCAATGAAAGTCCAGGAAGAAATAACCGCGGAAATGAGAAACAGCACTGATTAGATTCGTTCGCGGACGTTAACACAGTAATATTCACCCCGATAAATCATCCGTCGACCCTTAACAAACAACACTGACAAGAGCTATTACGAAAAATCCACTTAGTATCTCCTCCGAGCGATAATTATAGGCGTACCAATTCGGACGAAAAGACGGCCGGAAATGTCAGTCGGTTAAATCGAGGTTTAATATCTCAACTTAATTCGTGTCACCTTCAAAAATAGATACGACTAGCCATCGCAGCTTTTACGGAATAAAAACTGACATTTAACGTACCTGCCCGATCGAGGAAGTGGCAAAAAATAACAGTACACCTATAGCAGTGGATGTTTTAGTTCTCTTATGGAACTTATTACAGAAAATGCGATCTGACCTTGATTTTAATGGAAATTTACGAACGTGAGTTTTCTACAGGGAGAATTGATGGAATTCTGAATCGAGAGTTATAAATAAATACTTTAGATAGAACAGATATACGACGTACGAGCGCGCATCCATGATTGATCACGAGTCATTAACATTAGAAGCCAGAGTTTGAAGTTGGTTCTAAACCGCCCGCAGCAAAATGGTCTTTCTTTTAAAAACAAATCCGGTATTGGTGTCGAGGATTGGAATATCGGCTCTCGGGAATAGATTCTTTCGATCTTACATTCCACTCAGATACCTTATCTGGGGCATCGAATCGATGACACGATATTTCCTCACGTACTATTTGTTCTTCGTCCTACGGCCATAACCCGCGAGACCTGTGTACGAACGTGCTGCAGATGTAATCTCGCGCAATACAGATATCATCGGCGAGGCGCACCTTGAAATTGATGCACACCGGAGATTTTAAGCCCCGACGCGCTTTAGACCAGATCCAAATCCCCAGCGACGATCTAATTCAATCCAAAAATCACGTTCAAAACCAGGACCAGGACCAGGATCAAGCATCTTGAGCTTGAAACCCTCCAAGGATCATACATCAAAAACCATATACGACACCAGGACTCTATACCTCTTATTCGATCAAGCATCGCCAGCTTGAGAGGCTCGAGGAGTCACGTACAGCAAAATAGCTTGCGCGTCGTAAATAAATAAAAGGGATGCACCCGAGATTTGCACCTCGGACGTCGGGGAAAGATTCTCTCCATCGAACGACTGGCTGGAATCCGGTATCCGGGGCATCAACTCGGTGACATGGTACTTCGACGTGCACCATTTGTTCGTCGTCGTATGGCCATAACCCGGGAGTGCTGTGCACGAACGTGACGCAGATGTAATCTCGCGCATATACAGATATTATCGGTGAGACGGGGCTTGGAATCGACGCGTAGGGCAAACTGTCAGCGGGGCGGACAAAGAGAGGATGATACAGAAACTCTCGTATTCCTTCTGTCGCCGACAGCTCGAGCGCCGAGCTTTTCTCTTACTCCCCTTCTCTCTCTACCTCTTTCCTTTTTTTTGCCATTTGCTCCTGCCGCGCGATGAAGGTACGAAATAAGCGCCGTGCAAAGAGACAAAGGCGGCCGACGGTCCCGGAGATGCTCCGGGCGCGAGATGAGCGCGTAAGATGAAAGATGCATGGAGGATGAGAATATTGGAAGTGTCGACGGGTACGCGCCTCTAACGATGCTAACAACACGGAGAGAGACACTCTCACGGTGTGGAGCGTAAGGAAGTATTATCGATAGTGGATCGCCTTTTGATTCGCTCCATTTCCAACGATTACGTTCTCGAGAGAGCCGTATATCCGCCTTAGCACTCGTTCAACTCTCCTCCGTCATAACGTCGGATGTGCTTTGTACCGATCGCGGAGGGCTTGTCGACGATCGGTTGCCAATTTTACCTTATATCGCTCTCAACAGGTTTCGCGTAAACGTATATTTACCAACATTTATGATACCAAAGTCTCGTGCGATGTATGGCAAGGATCGGGATGTGGTGCGAGAATTCATTGGACATCGAAGATTAACATCGAGTAGTCAGAAACTGCTATATTATTGACTGAAACATTTTGTGAAATTCGTAAGACTGTTGATAAATCAATTGTGAATAACTATTGGTATTTATTTAAATACAAATTTCAGCCAACACTGCAGTTGGGAACGATACGTTACAGCTTCATGGAGATTAAATAATTTATCCTTACACGCAAAAGAGTGGTACATTCGAGGTGCTGTTACGTAATAATTTACTTTCTGAAGGTGGAAAAAACGAGAGCTCAGTACGCTCAATCGTCGCCGGGGGTATTCCATATCTCATATGGCAAAAACCACGCGCCGACAACAAGGGAAAGAGCGGCACTTGCCGAAGAAATTCCGAGTGCACTCGGCGTGAATAACGAAGAATGACTTAATTACTTAACGAGTCGAATTATGCAAATGACGCGTCACTTATACCTACGCGCTGCCGCGCTTAATCCGCTGAATGCCAGCCTGAGAACCCGGCAAACTACGAGCTAACCACGTTAAATGCCCCGTATCAACTGTAAACACTCCTGTTTGAAAAACACCGCGATAAAATTGTTCGCGGCTAATAACTTTCGTATCGCATTGTTAATATTGTCGTGTATCTTCGTGCTCCAATAACGCCACCACGGCACATTGTCAACTGTGTATACGAAATAATCGATTGCATAAATTCAAAACATATTTAATATCAAGTGGAGAGCGGAAAATTCCAACGACGCCGGAATAAAAGCAATTGACATCCATTTGTCGGTTGTAGGTATGTAAACGGCACGCAATAAAAAATGTAATTAAAAATGCCGCTCCACTTATACCGCTGGTGCGAATATTGAAGAGCGTAGATCGTGACTTTGCATAAATATCGAGTTTCTGGTTATTAAAAAGTAAAATAAACGTGTCCAGGTATACATCTCTATTACAAGAAAAATGGAAGAGAAAACATTTTGTAACGCACAAAGAATGATCGATGTGGGTTACGTATCAATAAAACTGTCGGTCGAATCGAGCTTTGTTTCCAAACAAAAAAAAAAAAAAGATATGAGTTGGCGACGACAGTTTCGTCGATTGAATTATAGAATTTGGATGCCTAGTTACTCGCAGCCTAGTTGTACAATATCAAAAATCCCTCGGCACTTCTCCTCCGTGCGCCTCTTCTTCCAGCGGATAAAGAAACTCTGACGGTTCTTCGAGCAATCGATTAACGCGCGTAAATTTGCTGCGGTACGATTCATATTCGACTTTTTAAACGGTCGTTACATACCCTTTTTTCACCGTGCAAACTGGCTCGACCGTAAAAAGCGATTTTATTTCCTCAGCCCATAAATCTGCCACATGTCGAGCAAGTAAAAACGCGTGTGCCTATAAATACTCATACGGTACAATGAGTATGAACGGAGCGGCTCGAGTGCGCTCGACCGTCCTGTGCGAGTACTTCGCATTATTATATTACCGATTTTGCGCAGATGCACTTCTGTCCCGAACAAAAGTTCTCCGGAAGTTTTAAACCGTCGTCGTGTATTTTTCAACATAGTCCATTTCACGAAAAAGCGGTTAAACGAAAGCGAACTTTGCACCCAACAAAAGAAAAGTACTTAAGCCAAGTTTGATTCCCTACAAAACGATCGATCGATCGACAGACGTGATGCGTAACGATCGATGATGCACCGTGATCAAACGATTGATAAAACAAAATAAAAAGATGCTAACTTTAGAGAAAAATACAAATACAAATATAAAAATACAAATTTAACGAGCATTCATTCAATACCCAACAAAGGAATTATATATAAACTCCACCTTGTATCGGAGGAAACCCCACTGCCACATACATTAATATCAGCGATCCATATATTAAAGGCGAAAGCGAGGCTCGAACATGATTTTCATACGCATAACTCCTGCACGCGTAAGAAATCCTAGCACGCAATTTCCAGCGATTCTTGGTTAAATGTCCCCATGCTCGGGGAGGAAAGAGGACGCTTGGGGACGCGAAGTAATAAAAAGAAAGACACTCGTCTGCGCAAAAACAAGTTGCACAAGAATAGCCATAAAAATGTATATTCCGTTCGTACTAAACGCGGAGCGACCGCGCGGCAGGGTGGACGAATGCCAAGATGAAAAAGGGGAAAGGATAGCGAGGAAGTAGAGGACGAGAGGCGGACCGAAGGAAAGCCCTCGCGCGTGGTGCGACAGACGAAGGAAATAACGAAAGGGTGGAAGCGGAGAGATTATCGGCGCATCGACGATAAAATTTCCAGCAAAATACTCCGGCTTGGAAGAGCTCAGGAGCGAGGGAGGATTCTCCTCGATGATTCAGTCGGGCGAATCGAGATAAATACAGTTATATTCGGACAAAGAAGGGGCCGCAGCCTCGTGCGGGTAACCAGAGTTCAATTCCTCGGGGCGGTCGTATCGCATCGGGCTTGCGATCCTCCTTTTTCTGCTTTTCCACGCCGTGCATATTCGCTACATTTCCGCGAACAACGACTGCGGGACGATGGGCCGTTTTATATTCGACCGTTTCCCCCCTGGGCGACGCAAACTTTTGGGAAACAGAGACGCGTTTCTAAAAACGAACGAGGCGCGCGATGTTCCTGAGAACTTGGCCGTCCGCGAAGAAACAGATTTGTGGACTTAAAATTGGAATGGATGGCCATGTTCGTGTAATCGTCGCCTTTCAATCTTCCCCGTAATGCTACACGACGTGCAGACTAACTTCGTTCCTGGAGGAATTTACATCGAATATGTCGTAAGATTATTAAATACGAATAATATATCGATCAGACCGAGCATAGCGAAGAACTGCAAATTGCTGAATATAAATTGTGTAGTGGAATTTACACGGTAAATGAAATATTTATACAGTGAGATATGCCGAGATGACGCGTACGGTTATAAAAACCCTCGTTTCGATTTATCCAGCATGTCTTTTTTAGCGACTGTCAGTGGAATTGCATGCGACCGTAATAATGGTAACTTCATTAATTCCCGAATCCAGAGCACTTCAGGGCTAAACACTCTTAATGGGTGACGGCATCACTCACGGTATCGATCGATTCTGTATCGCGCGCCTACAACTTTAACACGCGTAAAGTCCGTTTCACCGTGATTTCGAAAATAATTATACCGAAAATGAAATGCGCCCGTCGAGGATGATAATCATTTTCGTGTGGAGTGCAGAGCTCATGCCGACGACATTCGTCATGTCGAATATACCTCGATTTATTCTCGTATATCTCAATTATTTACGCATAAAATAAATTTTATTCTTGCTCTCGTGACAACAATTTTGTGATCATCGTGTAGCACGGGAATATTTTTTTTTTTTAGCTAATTTATATACACAGGTTAATACATTCTCGAATTCTTAACGATCGAGAACATAAAATAGCTGGCGTCGGTCTGCTTAATATCTCGCGCATAATCGACCGGAAAGGTTCGCGTCTCGAAAGGGCGGCAGAATGGAAATTTCCGTGGCGTGGCAGCGTATTCACTCCACGCTCATAAAGGATAAAGGGCTAGAAGTAACGTCGTTACAAGTACAATAGCCGTGCTCCCAACGAGCAAATATCGGCGCAGCTCGCATAAACGTTAAAGGAGAACCGTGAATATCGGCCTCAAAGTATCGATAAGTGTTCGTGCCCCTTTGTAAAAGTGGAAGGCGGACCGCGGTGCTCATACTGGATGGCGATACAGAAATTTCCTGGGAAAGGGAAGCGAAAGAACTCGATCAACCAGCCCTCCACCCTCTGAGGGAGAGAGAGAGAGAGAGAGAGAGAGAGAGAGAGAGAGAGAGAGAGAGAGAGCTACGAGGGCTGAAATCGCCGGGGTTCTTCTGACCAACTGGGCAACCTCGCACGATGGATCGGCCCCCACGTTGATTTATATTTAATCGTTCCCCGTGAACGGACTTCCACCCGTGTCTCCCACTGGAATTATTACTTCCTAGATTTTTTTCCTCACCCCAAAGAATAGATCATCGGGAGATTTTTGTGCAACCTTTCTCTGGGACGCAAAGGAACAATCGTCTAAATGAAAATACTACATCTGTAATCCTCAGCTTTGCTATCCCTTATAAAATGATCAACCGAAAACTGTTTTCAAGCAGTGTTATTAATATTACACTATGGAAATTATAGTCGTAAGCGCACTCGGTTCCGAAGAACAACGGTAATTCCTTCTTATTCCTTCGTTGTGAAATACAGGATTCCATGGAAAAATGTATTACTTCTACGATCCTATCTACGATACTACTCCCGGCTTCAGGGGTGGGCGCTCGATCTACCGGTTTATATAACCTACGAACGAAGAGCTTAGTACGCTACACCAGTCGCGTAACAATACCAAGCGCGTGGACGAATATCGATTCCACGAAGATAGAATGCAATCGTGTTAATATTCAATTTCAGGTTAATCAAGGGCAAAACGGCCGATATCTGCCGTGCGCCCGATATCTTTCTTCTCTTTCTCACTCTCCTCTTTTATTCCTCCACATCTCCCTGCCTCTCTCCCTCTCTCTCTCTCTCTCTCTTCCCCTCCGCTCCTCATTTTTGGCCCAAGGGTTCCAGCAGATCAAACTTCAATTTATATTTATGAATAGTTTCGAGTGGACCGCGGGCCCGGAAGCGTGAGTTTACCCCCGCATCCGGCCTGCCTGAGGAGGATGAGATCACCGGCGTTTACTTTCGTGAATCATCTCGGGCCTCTCGTCTCTTAGCGCGACCTTCCGACCATCGCGTGCCCATCGTGGGCGTTTCGTGGAACTACCGGCCGAGGTGCACGCAACGATATGCGGGCCATCATCCTCATTGGTAAATTCCGCGAGCGTATTCTAGCGAGTCTCCTCAAAATTCGCCCATTTTTCCCCCCGACGTTTCCCTTCGTCGTTTATTCGATTCCCGAGCGCGGCTCATGCGGGAGGTGGAGCGTCAAGGTCGGTTGACGTGAGAGCAGTAATTTATGCCCTTCGACTATTACGTTTAATGTCTATTACTTGTTTTATTAAGTTTCATTTTATAGACTTTAATTACTGTGCTTAACGTTTATTTATTATTATTTTGCGTCAAGAGTCTGTTATGTATATTTGATGTATATGCGGTGGAAGGCTGGTGAAGGAATTGAAAATGCGTTGTTTGCTTTGATATTAGGATTTTGCATGTAGGCTGTACTATTTCTGATTATAGTATTTATGATGTAATACACGAATTATATAAATAGTTCTTTAATAATGGTGGAGTTGGATTCGAATCCGAATCTTCCACGTCGATATTCGAATCTCTATCGATTATCCTATTGTAGCTTCTCAAACCTTGCTTTGCTGTTCTTTGCATTTTCGACATCAACTACCAAGATTCCGGACATATTTAGGCGTTTTAAGTATATGCTTAAGGGAAAGGAGAGCAGAGGAAAAATATAAATAGATTAATATATTCATCGATATACCGCAACAAAATAATAGAAAATCTCAGAAAATATCCCGTCTTAAAATTCCACATTTTTCCAAAAAGATTAATCGTCCGGTCTGGTGGGTTTAATATCAAAGTGGAATACGACTGCAAGGTATATAGTGTACGTAATGCGGGGAGTATTTTCCACCAGCGATGGAGCTGAATTTCCCCCTGAATCTTCTACGCCGATGCCCGAGCCTCTATCCACTGTGCAGCCGTAGCTCCATACCTTCCAATTTTACCAGAAAGCCAATGAACGGGGAATTCGCTTCCTGCGATTACGATTATAGCCACTGCCCGAAAGAGATTCGCTTAATGTCCCTCAGTGATGCTATCTACCGGACGAGAATACGCCGACGGAGTTATTAGGGGGGTGGCCGGTGGGCGTAAAATGTTTCTGGAAAATTAAGTTTCACCGATGGAACTTGAAGCGCGACTCCAATAAACGACGGCTGCTTCTTAGGAGATTGGACGATTGCCCGACTAGATACGCGCACTTGGACCACGCTGCACGAAGATAAACATATACGTAGGAAGCATCCCGTACGAGACTCATCGCGACTCAATTCCTTCGCGTCTAATGGATAGTACGCGAACCGTGGCGGGATTAAGAAATTCTCTCGTAGAGCCATAAAAGCTTATGCGAAAGTAGTAAAACTTTGGTGTAAAATTATAAATTGGAAGTGTAAAAAAGTACGCGAACGGGTCGATCATACATTATTCGAGGTATATTGTAACGCATTCCTCGCCTCGTGGGGCGTATACGCCCCACGCTCAATTTTCCATTCAAGCCATTTAGAATTTTGCTCGCAAAACGAAAGATCAAAGAGGAATCGTTTCTAACCAATTAGAAAGATCGTAGGACGTACGTTAGAGGCAAATTGCAATGGAGTGGCAAGATACGGCCCACATGGCTCGAACGAAAATCAGCGATAAGTCCGAAAGTAGCTGAAAATCAGTCCGGCATGGGACGCGTTAAACAACGTACTACCCACGTCCCTTTCTCACAAATCCGCTAATTGGATTCAGTTAGTGGTTAGTTTGCAGCGGCGCGTCGGAATTGAATATCTATGTAGATCCAAATCTACGAGCGAGAGCAAGTACTTCGGCTGGTCTACAAATAATTACGACAGTGGTACCTGGCTAATAGCTCCGCGGAGTGTCTAGATGTAAGTGGAGTACGTCGTCGCTACCGTTAAGAGTAATCGTTATCGCCCACAAAGCGGCGACGCAGACAGACGATGGGATCGTACGGTCCGTAGAATCATAATCCTCCGGCAGGAGCGCGCGAATCGTGAGGGTCGTAGAGCAATTCCGAGCGTTCATTGTCTTCTTTATATCCGCGTCTACCGCGGCGTGCTTCGTTTTCCGGGATGCCGGTGCATTCTAGATGCAATTCCAGCGAAACAACCGCACCGCCCGGTCGGTCGGTCGTAAACTATTCAATTACCACGTTTTTCGTAGGCGGTGTAAGCGAGAATGGAAATGGAGAAGAACCCATGCACGCTCCGCGCTGAATATGGTGATCCTCGACGATAAAGACGATCGATCGATAATCGTGAGAGGAATCTATATTCTATATACTGAAAGTAGGCAACAATTGAAAGTCCCTGAAATCAAAGAATTTGAGAATTCTCTTCTAGCATATGAAGAAAATGAAGAGAAACGAGGTTAATTCGTTTATTATATATTCTTTGAATTTTCTAAGCGATCGTACGATACAATTCATTACGAATAACCGAATAACCGGTATCTTCGCGTTTGACTCTCGAACGATACCTCGATTCACGCGCGTTCGATACTTATCGTTAAATAGACAGGGTATTTACAGTCACTGAAACGATATGCGACGATCTTAACGCGATAATGAGAATTTCCATTATCGACGATTCCACTTCCATCCTACCTAATTGATACACTATGTCGCGACACGCCGATACCGGTGATTATAATTCAAAAGCCACGCCTCGCTTTATAACAGGAATTTAACGACGTAAATCTTTTCATCGGGGAGTGATTGTAAATTCGTGAAAAAATCTCCAATAGGGGACGTGGAAACGGATGACGATTAAATTAACGTCCTACGCTCTCGCGATGATTACGATATAAGATGGGCACATCTGACAGCGGTATGAAAAAGGAAAAAAGCCGCTCCGATTTTCCGTGCTCGCGGGAAAGGTTTTTCTAACAGCACCATTGGGCCGATATAGCGTTTCCTCGCAGCCTGATAGCTGCGCGCTGCTTAAGCGCGCCAGTATTATCCCTAATTTATATTAATCGCCTCCACTTCCATCGAACCGTTCCCCCGGCGTGGCGATCACTATAATCCTTGTTAATAGACAGACGTTCGTTTTCGTCGCTCCACCAACGTTTCGACTTTCTTTCCCCCTCGTCCTGAAATGCTTATGGTGTCTGATCGTCTCGATCATCGCGATAGCGGCGTTAAAGCGCGAGCGGAAGGAACGAAATTATGCCGAGCGAAGAGCGCGAATCGAGAAGACAGACCTTATCAATCTTCATTCGAGTAAGTCGGTAAGTGGCATTACTTTTAAATTATAATTTACTGTCATTGCGAGAATCAAGATTTTTTTTTCGTATAATTGTAATAATTTTATTTATGTGTGTGTGTGTGTGTGTGTGTGTGTGTGTGTATTTTTAGGAAGTATATGATATATACTACAAGTTTTATGTTACTTTTCAAGTTTTATGTAAATTTCCTTTGGCGATGCAAAGCTTCGCGAATTTGTAAAATAGTATCTGAAAATATGTTTCAAAAAATATTAAACGGAAAAGATATTAAAAGCTCTGCTGGCGATAACGATAATAATAGCGGCATCCAAAACAGATTCAAGCTGATCGACGATTATGATCGAAATAAGCAACGCTGCAAATTCGTGCAAATAACTAGCTGGCGTGCTCCGAGGTGTAATTGATTTATATCGTCAGATTATTGTGTTACTTTCCCTCCGCGCGACACGTCACGTTATGCCAGGTAATTTCATCGCTCGGCACATTAATCCAGATCGCGATAAGGATATCCAACCGCATGCGCCATAATGATCCTAGAGCAAATTAGCTTTGTGGCGGAATTTCACGACCGAAAACTCTACGATCAATCCCTCAACCACGAATACGTTCACCGCGAAGGTGCTAATAACATCGATAATCGCGATCGAGGTACCAGTCTGGAGAAACGTGAAATTCAACGTGTCGGCTTCCGCATTTATTCGCATCGTTAGCATCGAAAGCGACCGACAGCCCGTCTCTGAGAATCTTCATCGAGATGTTTGACGCGTGAAAAACGGCGTTCGCTCAGCGGCGGCGCGTAACGCTCACCCGCTCGAGCTGTCGCGACGTTTCGACGATTAAAGCGAAAAAAAGCCAAAGGTAAAGGGCCCACGGTAAAGAACCAAAAGTGAAAGGCCGAAGGTAAAAAAAAAGGGGTCCGAGCCAGCAAAGGAAAAAGCTCAGGTCCCGGTAAAGCCCACTGGCGCAATATAACCACGCGAGCGAGATGGGCGCAACGCTCGATTGCAACCGCTCGTTTAATAAATCCCCTAAGGACAAAAATGGATGGAGGGGGGGGGGGGCGAGAATGAAAAGGAACGAATTTACGCGTGTAAACGCAAATACATCGACCATCGCATCCCGCATCGAGGAATCCTGAAACGGCATTCGAAAAGGAGCGGAGGGAGACGAGTAGCATGATTCGAAGTCCCTCAGAATTCCTCGGGCTCTGGCAAGGAGGGCGACCCTGGTCGTACTTCGAAAGAGAAAGAGGGAGACGGGGAATTCAAAGAGCGAGGGGGAGAGGCGAACTTCGTGCTCCCATACTTCCCGGCGGCGATTATTGAACGCCGTATCTCGAAGGTGAAAATAAAAATAAGAAGGCCCGCCAGGGCTGAAACGATAATGGCAGACGTTAATAAAGTCGGGACGTCTCCTGTAGGGAGGTGGAGATGCCGAGGGAGGGATGGAGGGAGAGCGTGAGAAAGGGAGAGAGAGAAGAAGAGGTCGAGAGAGTGGACTCGAGGACGGAGACGAAGGAGCACGAAACTCCTCCGCGAGACTTATCTCGCTAATGAGCCCTGACCATCTGACCATAGATTTCGCTTTTTTTTGCTCCCTCCCCCTGCGTATACCCACACGCTTGGACACGTGTATCCGCGTACAGCGGAGCCGCGAGCGTGACATTTGCGGAACGCCGCCCGTTGCTTTCTCCCCTCGCGAACCACCCTGATTCTTATCCAGGGCAGAAGGAAGGAGGAGGTGGGGGCCGATCGGTACGCTATCGTCTCTCTCGATCGTCAGCGGCGAACCTTCGGGATCGGAAGCGATAGTTAAGTCCCGCCATTGCTCGCGACGATCGACGGGGTACGTATTTAAAATGATGCCTGTACGAACGAAAGTTTGGCAGAGCTACAGTGGTGTAGTGGATAGGAGCTCGGACTTCCATAAAGGAGACACCCGTGTTCGAATTCATCACTTATGATTTTTCCGTGTAATATACATACTGCAGATTAAGTAATTCGGAACTCACCTTAAACAGTAGATCCTAGACGAAATAACCTTAGCAGTCGATGGAGAAAACGAATAAAAAAAAGAAAGTTTGAGAGTACCCTTGAAATGGGAATACGTGTATCCCCTTTGAAACGTATTCTACGATCGAAACCTAACCTCGTACGAACTGTGGTAAACGCGCATGCGTAGTACGAGAGTAAATCGAGATCACGAGACGTACTCATGGTTAAGATCGACGTAACCGGGTATACACTTCCGATCACGGTACACTTATCCCTTTCAAAGGGCGTATAACAAGGCAACGTCCAAAGATAAACACGGTGGAAAAATTTTGAGAGCAAAGTGGTGCGGGAAGATTGGGCTGGCATTGTTTGAGGAAGTTCCCTTTGAACCTTGGACGGAGGAAAGTTTCCTCCTTGGGGGCGTGCTTCCTCGCTCGAAGTCAGGTAACTTAGCCAGAATCTTTCCCTACTGCGTGCAGCCGCGGTCCATGCAGCATGTATTCGTATCACCTGCCCCTCGGTCGGCAGGCCGGTTGCAGCTGCAGGAAGGTTTGCGCAACGATACACGGCGACAAAGAAGGCAGGATGTGTCCGCGAGGAGGTTTCGTTGCGATGTAGCCGGAATGAAAGGCCAAAGGAGAAAAAGGAAAGACGCTGCCAAGGAAAGGGTGATGCGAGAGAATCGCATTGTCGCGTATTCAAGAATATTAGGTATGCAACTTTGCTTCCGCCCTTTTTTTTCCTAAATTCGGGGCTTTATTGTAAAAAACTGATTGTACGTTTTTGATTCAAAGTATTGTTCATTCTTGACCACTACTTTCTTCGATTTTTCGAGTAGCGTATGAATTCCATGTTCAAAAAAACACCGTTTACCGCCAAAGCCACCTATAAGAAAATGGCGGAAGCAAAGTTGCACACCTAATATTTTTCATCGTTTTCGCGCTTTCTCGAAACAATATGAACGACGTGTGTTAGTATTATTTCAGTGGAATTATTGCCTAGAATTATTGCGAAGTAAAATATTAGTAAAGTAATGATCCGGAAAGTTCGACGCGCAAAACGTGCCAACTACCAGAAATTACTGCAGTTCGTTCGGTATCGACAAACGGCCGCGGCGCTAATTGTGTCTTGTTAACGGTTTGCGCTGTGTATATTCTTGCGAGACTTTGCGAATCGTATAAAAGTACTGCTGCTGGAAGCAGCTTATAGTGTGCTTGTTATTTTTCGAGATCTTTATCTGACTTAAAATCTATTATCCCATTGGCTCATTAATATATTTACCGGAATTGAAACTTTATGGCGGCTATGCATGTTATTATATTCTCTAAGAATTTCTTGGTGGTCGAATTGATTATTTAAATATCGATTGAAGATACTTGAGTAAAAATCTAAATAATTCCCCGCCTATTAACAAACATCGTTGCATTCCTGCAAAGCATTGCGCATCGTGTCGTTATTTATGGATTATTTTTATGCTTTTTTTCGTTCATTTAAAACTAGTCGGAGAGATCTCAAATGAAATGTATTTCAAAGCAAGTGTCCGAGAAAGGCCGCGATTGTTTGCAGTACAGAGCACCGAGTATGACATTACTGTCCTCTTTCTTTCTGTCTTTTTCTCTCCCTTTCTGTTTCTCTCCCCAGATTCGAGACAATTTCACGCCTCGGTGTTCGCGTCTTCATCAACAAAGTCCCCCAGTAATTTTAACAGAACAGAAGTATGTTTCTGACAAAAACTTGGTCCCGCTGTTCCGGTCAAAGCGGCTCTACGCTTACCTCCGCGAACGAAACTCAAATTTCTTCGGCTTCGCACGGGAGCGAAGAAACGAATTAGGACAAAATTATGAGAAAAAAGGTATCGTTCCCTTCTAAAAACCTTAAAGAATGTCGGCAATACAGAAACGACCGACAAGCAGGAATCTCTTTCGGCGATTTTATAGAAGTCGAGGTCGATCACGCAAAAAATTAATTCTAGACAACTATTCCAAGTACAATTTGCAACCTCGAATTGGTAAGGAAATAATGACAATAACACAATGAGTTAGAATGGAAAGAAAATACTTGTCACGCGTTAGTATTAAATATTAGCAGAAACCTTGTAATATTTCGATCCAAATAATTACCAAATTCTAATACATATTTTATTTGTAATTTTAAATTATTCTCAGTAGAGCGTCCACAATTTATGCTGATCGTTTTAAAGATAATGCGCGAAAAAAAGATTTTCGTCGATCGTTGCGGAAATTTGCCACGGGACGAAAACGAGATTTTAGCTAGGATGCGACGATGAATCCCAAGAAAAGGCATGCAATTTTTCAACATGAATGGTTCCAAAGGCGTAACGGTGCTGGAAGAGGTTTCGTTACGCCGCAATGAGAGAAGCTACCTGGGCGGTCAAGATGCATTCCTGGACGCGAGTTTTCTTTCGCCGCTAAATAATATTCTCTTTAAAATTCAGTAGTCCCCCGTAAGAAAACCAAACCACAGGAGCACCTCTCTTTATCAAATCTTTACGAGACGCGTCAAATACATTCTGCTAACGTATACGAGCGTGGACAGATAGATAAGAGCAGAGCGAGGATCAAATTTCCAATTAACTCATTCACACCTTCGTAAATTTTTATTAGAAATTGATCAAACGTTTAAAAGTAAACTTTTAATCATACAAGAATTTCGCACTAGAATATTTAAACACGAATAAGATTACATTTAATACACCTTCTCCGATCTTTCTAAAACTTCCTTACGCACAATCAAAATAATGAAATTGACAATTAAAAATACATGCTTCACATTCAGGCGATCTAAATAGTACACTTTTCTACTGCTGTTCGAGGAACAGACTGTCAAATACTAAACTTCCTCACAAATCATCATAGATTCATCAAGTCACGAAATAATGTTCGTTATACGTATATCGAAGTTTCGCCGCAATCGTGGAGAAGCCGGTGGAATTCTTAAGAAATTTCGGCGTATAATTCCTCCGGTGCTTTTTTTTTTTTTAAGAGATGGCTGGAGGAAAGGAGGAGGGGGGAGTTGTATCGTGGAGGTGGTCGAAAAGGGTCCGTTGCACCGCGAGGTGACTACCTGGGCAAGTAAGGTGCATTCTTTGGCAGCGCCACTTTTCTCGTGCGGGCGAACGAACGGACTGGCGCACACGTAAACGGGGGAAGGAGGGGCATATCAAAGGCGCCGACTTCACTCAGGGACGCACGGTGGTAAAAGTTTAAATTCTAGGTGGACATAATTATTGTCGAATAAGCTGTGCTCCTTAGATACTTCATCATTACAATTACAATGTATAATATATTCATGAAGAAAGATATTGATGAAAAAAAATGTTTTTTTTTGTTAAATTTATATATCCTTTATTTGTAAAAATTGAACAATGTAAAAATTACTGATCTATCTGAGGGACACATTGTCTCACAATTTATATTATTCTAAGAATAAAAATTTCTTATATTATGAAAAATCTGTCTTTTTCGATATCCTCCTCTGTAAGATTACCTGCATTGGAAGATCCCAGTTGGTCTACATGGCAGTTTATGGAGTGTCGCTGATATCAGCTAGCTTTGACTGGTGAATCGTGGTTAAGCCCAAAGCTCTCGCAACATATAAGTTCAAAGGATATTGTGATTAAACGGATTTTTTAAAAGAAATATTTACGACTTTTTTAAAGTTGGAACATACGTCGATCACTCTTTTAGATTTTTTTTTTTTTCAAGTGTCGAAGCAAGTGCATTTCACAGACTTTCGTTGATATCCGTCAGCGGCTTTGATTTGTGAACCATAGTTCGACTCAAAGCTCTATGGAGATAGAAGCTTAAACGATAAAGTGATTAAACGAATTTTTTTTTTTCAAGGAAATATTTACGATCTCTGCAAAGCTGTACTTGCGTCGGCCATATTTTCAAACTTCCTCCCCAATATCTGCATACATCTTTTTCACATTTTTCCGATATACGATATTTTCGCGTTAGACAAATCCAAGCTGAAAGTTTATGAAACGGGAATAGAGGCGAAGAAATCCTATTGCGACAGGTGGCGAGAATGGCGCATCGTCAGCTCGAATCTGGATGCGTATAGGACGATTGTTCCTCTGGTAAGGCGAGAAAAAGGAAGGAAAAGGAGAAGGAAGGAAGAAGGGGGAAAGAGATGAGACCTCGTGGCCCGAGGATCGCAACAGCTGGTCCAATTTAACCACCGTACAAACGGTCGCCCTTTGTGGCCTTTTTAAACTTCATGAATCGTTTCAATGGTTTCCTCCATAAGCATTCTTCTCCACCTCTCAGTAAAAATGCACAGACGATCTATCTGATCTAGATACTATGAGAGAAAGAGGCAGCTTGGTAAAGGATCTCCCGCGTTTTTTTTCTCTTCATAAATTGCTAATCTCTCGCATTTCCTCACCGATATTTTCCTTGCACCGCCTTTGAAGCGGCCACTTTAATACAACTAAGCTCTTCGAGCGAGAAAGATTTAAAATTGCGAGCCTTTAGAAGCATTTGAGCATGGCAACGAGGAGCCTCTTTTATTAAATCCTTCGCCATATGAGTCCGCGAAATTGTTATAATAGCCTGATCGATGACAAATTTCTGAACAAAGTGTAAGAACAAGCTTGCTCGAACAATTCTATTCGAAAATAGTAGAAATCGTACCTGCTTGTGCGAAAAAAAAACCTGTCCGCGCGGTTACGATTGAAAGCCGCGGAAAAAGATGACAAGCCCGATTAATAAGGTATTTCGAGTGAAGCCAAATTCTGGATCAGGCTTTGGAAAATTTGGTTCCGAAGGCCTTTCATGCGATGAAAACGAATCGTGAGTCAACGAAAATCGAGGACTTTCAGGAGAGACTCGTGGGTACGTCGGACGTCCACTAAGCCAGAAAATGGTCCCCTGGTGAAGCCGCTCCTCGTCAGCTTCCTGTCCATTGTCGCGGCCCATAAGAATGGCCGAATAATTATCGTTCCTTATTTATCATCCGCCGAACAATCGCGCGGTTGATAAAACGGTTGGAAAAAAATGTAAAACGCCATTTTTCCGATCGAACGCCCGAGCATTTTTTCCGCCTGAATAGCTCCAGGAGTGTCCATTGTTATTACGCGGCCATTAAACGCCGAAGACCGTTTCATTCGGCGCGTTTTATCCGAGAGCACATCTTTCCATCCCCGCGAAATTCGCATTTCACGCGACTGATGATTCTTTTTCTAATCTTCCCATCGCGTTTCACTTTCTTTGCATCCACCATTTAGGCCGGTTTCACG
Source organism: Ampulex compressa (assembly GCA_038496175.1). NCBI lineage: Eukaryota > Metazoa > Arthropoda > Insecta > Hymenoptera > Ampulicidae > Ampulex > Ampulex compressa. The sequence goes on along the minus strand of JBCFXI010000102.1, from coordinate 53,176 downwards.
TTGTAGACATTTAATCGATTGGAACATCCCTCAGGATTGTCTTTTTTTATCGTTTTGGTTACGATTTTTTTTTTTTTTTTAATCGAATTAGTTACTATTATATTGACACCATCCTTGAATGTAAATCCTTTAGATCGGATATTCAAATTTTAGTCTTCAAAATCCGTAATGGAATAAAAAAAATTAATTTTTTTTGAATAAATAAGATTTTAATAGCACTTAGCAATCTGCGATTCGGTATTATTTGTAATACGAAAAAAGGCACTTGGCAATAACGGTGCCATGTCAAGCACAGGTTGATTATTCAAAATGGTCCGGTAGAACAAGTATTAAGTCAGCTCGACGATTGGCATAGCTTCGAAATCACGAATCAAAATCACGAATCGAATCAAATTAAGTACTCGGGGAAAATTCGTATTCCTCCGACAAGCGGTTTCTTCCAAACGAATCAGTTTCACAAAGATCATGCTCCTTGCATTTAACCTCCCTCGCTATCAAATATTTAGCCCCGCGCTCTCTCCGCATTAAATGCGTATATGCTTACCGCGATACGATTCGCTGATTGCCGATTGAAAGTGCATATTTGGACAGGTGCAAATATCGACGCGCTCGTTTGTTCAACGTAACGTTTCATACGTAGAAATTGTTTGTGCACCCTCATGCTGGTACCGCGATTTCACTCCCCCCGATCGTTAATTTCATTATATCTCCCTAATTGAATAATCCGATAACGCGCTTACGGCGGACTTAATCACGCGAAAAACTTCCCGCGTGTTTGCCTCGTTATTTGGTATAGAAAAACGAGCAAAGACAAACGAATATACGTGGTTCCAATCGGCAGAGCAAATTCCCGACGATTAACAGAATTGATATTTCCCGATTCCATGCTACTAGAATTACCATCGGGTAATAATATTATGGATAATATATATTCACGCTGAATATGACATTTGGATCGTCAAGAGTTCCTTGTAATCGCTTTTCCATTATCTATTTTAGCGCATCGTCGATCGAACGCCGTCCTATTGCGTCGAATATTAATAACCCTCCAATCAGCAATTCGATCGACGCGCGGTAAGTTCAAAGGTATAGGATATAAATTCTTAGTGAAGAACGAAATCAGCGAGACAACAGTTTGCCAACTCTTAGAATCGATACGTTTACCTGTGCTTATCGCATAATTAGTAAACGTCTGCGGACTTTCATAGTTATCCTTCGAGTCGCGCCGACGGAGGAGTTTTCCAGGCCTGAACTTCGTACTCCAATTTTTCGCCCCGACGGCTTCATTCGTTAACCGTGGAATTGATCTCAGCCAGCGCCTCCTTTCGCATAATGCCAGACGCCCGAACCGATCCTCGATGATCGCCGCCCGACAAATCGGCCCGAAGTATGTATCGACGAGGAGAAATTTTCTGACCGTCGGAGGATGCATTTCGCTCGGTTGCAATCAACTTTTAACTCTTTATAATTGGCCAATCCTCGCCGGCGGGATGTCCGCAGCGTGCATTGCACGAAATTGCGCCGTTGACGTGCGCCCAATTTTCAATCATCATTAGCCCAGGCCCGTCGAGCGATCCGATGCGAAGATCAAAATCCAAAGGGTTCCGCGCTCGACAATTCCAAGCGCCGTTTTTGCGATGACATGGAAATGTAAAGCGCTGAATTTAGTCGAGCAAAAAGTGATTCGTTCCTCCGATTTTCTATTTCGATAGTTTTAAGGCCTAAGATCTTTGATTTACGATGGTTGATCTTTGGTTTAAGAAGGGTTTGAAATTGTTGGTCTCTAGCCTGTGAGTCGTCTGACAAGACATGTACGTATAACTGAGGATATAATTACTGTACTCTTAATTACACGAGGTAACAGTATTGTAAAGTATATTTCTAAGCAATGTAATCGTTGATTTTTTACCTTTGTTATATTCTTATATTTATTTATGAGAAGCCTTGGTTTTTGTCTTGTAAAGAAAAAATACTCTTTGGAAGGTGTTGTTTTTTCATGCTGTAAGGACTGTGCAGTACGTCGATTAGTAACTTGTCGCGTCTCCAATCTTAACTGCCGACCGGTAAAGACATTTAGCTCAAGCTTTCCAGATGGATCTCGAACATACTTCCATCTTCCAGGAACGTGAATTTCAGGCTAGCACTGTACATACCCTCTTTATATTGCACAATCCTGTTTTTCGAAAAAGCTTATGTCGCGAGCAATTACTTTACATCCCCAAAAACACGGCATTAATTTCCCCGTCATTTTTCAAACGCAAATGGTGCCTGAAAATCCCCAATCCGCACTCCAATTATACTGTAATCGAGGGGATAAAACAAGAGGTGGAAGAGCGTTAATAACAAAATAATAATGATATTTCATGTAAACGCTTCGAAACACGTTAAAAGATCCTACAGTATAAAAAGTGTACGTATAACCAACGAATAGAATTGATTTAATTCGATCATCATAGAAGGAGAGATTAAGATACAGTGAGAGTATCGAAACACGAAAGGAGTCTCTCTCGCGATGATTTCAAAAATCCTTTCCTTCGTCCAGGATGCATTACAAAGCGCAATACGAACATATGCCGCACTTTGAATTGTCTGGCGCGAAATCGAGAGAGGATCTTGGGCCGCAAAGGATTAAGGACGTTGTTAAAGGCCCTTCACGCCTCTGTCGGGCAGCGCTCTCTCCTGCATTTCTCATTTTTTTCTGACACAACGCCCGCGAGGTCCTTCATTACCTCGTTAATTGCACGGCAAAGTACGCGAATTACGGGGCATAACTGCCCAGGAGAGATAATCAATATGCATTACTTCGGTAGTTTATGCCCCGGATTATAATACCAGAAACGCGATAATGATCGGCTCACCCGGCCGGTACCGCATCATTAATATTGATCAGTCCCGATCTTCGTCGATCGACGGTACCGTGTCTCCATCGCGATTAAAGCCCAAGCAGTTCTTCTTCGTACCTGCGATTAAATAACCGCCCTTTTTCCTGTTTCCTTTTTCCTCCCCCTCCCCCTGCCCCTCTTTCTCGCACTTTTTCTCTTCGCGACGCTTCTCATTAAACGCTCCTCGAGAGCGCACTCCTCTCAACGGCGAAGAGAACGACCTTTTTCAAATGCTCGATGGATAACCGAACGTGAGCCTTGCATGATCAGTACAATTCGAAGTGTACGCTCGACTCTTTTCCCTTCCCTCCCAAAGGTGCTCTCTAATTGCTGGAATTAACGGTCGAGTGTGAAAAACGAAGTTACTCGAAAGGCTGGGAAGATTGAGTTATTAAGCTAAGTATACACACCGGCCTTTCCATAGACGTGAATAAGGGAGGTACGCGGAACGCGATGATGAAACTCGACCTTTTTCGATGTTTCGAGGAGTGGAATAGGATCGGTTAGCATATTCCGGGATCGACTACTGTTCTAGTTTTAGATTGTTTAGGTTCTCTGTGTCTCTACTACCGCGTATATCGCGACCCGATTCTGTCGTTAATTACGCACTGCGCGTACTTGTGTATTTAGTTGGTTCTAAAATAAGGGATTACTAGTCTTCGAGTAAGTTTTATTAGATAATCTCTCACTTCTTTTTGTAAACAATGTTTATGCTTTTTGTGTATTTTTTTAATGAGTGAATTTTTTCGACACACATTCGGGGAAAACCTATCAAAGATGCTCAGCTCTATAATCTTGCCTCTAAGACCAATCCTGTACTTACTCTCGGATCTCCACAAGGCCAGTATGTAATTCGCAGCCAAAGAGCGTAACTGTACTCACCTGAAACACAAAAGACGTAGGCATGATTAAAAATGCGTAATGTATAAAATATAATGAAACACGACAATGCTTTGCTAGTTTCGGTGATCGCGATTCAATTTTCGTAACACACAGAACTTCATGTTCGCACCAGGGTTTTCCATAATAATTCACAATACATAATGTAGATGCAATATATAAATGTCAGCTTTGATAATTTTAGAATTCGTCGACCTCCATTAACCATTAACGCCCATCGAACACCTTTACTACACCTCCGCATTCAAATAAATCGCTACGATATTCTTTATAAAAACAGATTTTTAAAAAAATATCGCAAAAGATCATTCGTCAGAAATAGTTGTAAAGCCGATTCAAGTTTTTCGAAAATCGTTGTAAAGCCAGATTTAAAAAAAAAAATACTGCAAAGGATTAAGGCGCGATTCTCACTTTATACTCTTCAAAATATTTGCCCCGTCGATGTAGCCTGTAGTGAAGTTTGTCCTGGCCAAAGCCACTATACACCAAACAAGTAAAATCGTTTCATTCATAGAAAACTGCTCTGTGCGATGGACAGTAGATGAGTCCGCGACCAATTACAGGGGAAATCCGCTTAATCCGTCCTCCATGCCGCTGATCGCGGGTCGGTAAGAATTTGAAAATCACCCTCGACGGGGTCATTCCTCAAACGTTCGCTGATAGCCTTTAAATGAACGTCCCGTCCGGTTGAGAAACCCTGACGCGCTTGGTCCGAAAAAACCTGTTCCCCCTTTCTGGATCTCCCTCTCGTGCCGTACGATTTCGTTCTAACGTCTTCACTAATGAGCAATTGAAACTCGAGCCGCGAACGTACGGAGATATCGTGACGCGGGGTGAAATGTGTAAAGCGATTCTCGCTTTTAGCGCACGAACGGCCGGAGCCAGGCCGATCCGCCAAAGGCCCCGCTGCCGATCGAGGCGACTTTGCATAAATTCGAGGCCCGTATCGGGTTCCAGCTAATATCGCAGGAGCACGCTCGGCCATAAGGTCGTTGAATGAAACGGTTAATCGGCGCGTCCCGATTTACGCGATGCAAAAGAAGCCCCTCTCGGGTTAGGAACGAAGAAGGCACTCAACTCTTTGCGAACATTTCCCTTGGATTTTAATGCTCCGAACGTATATCCCTTTAAGTGATCTACGCGCTCCTGAAGGAAAGAGAAACAAGAGAGATTGGTCGATAGTTAGCGAGTGACCTTTCTATTTAGAATGATTTTAAGTGGGACAGGACTAAAATATCTTGGAGAGCGACAGATCGATCTTTTATAATTCACGATAAATTCTAAGTGAAATTTTATCCAAACGTCTTGCTCGAGATCAGCTGGATATCTGAAAGTCAGTTTGACTTCGTATTTTACTTCGAGAGAGCTGCACTTTCTTTCTAGATTCATGGATTATCGTGAGTCAAATCATAATTTGTCAGTGACCGAAGGATCCATTTCTTATGTCCACCTTTTTTCGTTCCCCTTAAGAGCATGAAGTTACGCGGAAAGGTATTAAAGTGTGGCTAAGAGGTCGAAGTCCAAAAAGTAATGTCCGCTGTAGAGGGTTAAGGCAGCACTGAGGAGAAATGGCACGTAGCGCGATACGCCTCGACATTTTACGAGTTAGCATTGAAGGCGCCCCTGGCGGCTGGTGGACAAGCCGATGCTGATTGACGCGGCACGAATCCACGGCACCTTCCGTAAAGCAATTCGAGGGAACGACAGGAGTACAACACTCGTACGTTCACGGAGTCGTAAAACGAGAAGGCGGTTAACTCAAAGCGAACGAGGGGAGGCGAGCTATTTATCGGCATCGATATCCGTCTGATCGTACAAACCTGAATTTTAACCCTCTCCTCCCCATAAAGCCTCGCGGCCAATTTCTATCTCTATCGTCGAAACTTTATCGCTCATAAGTATGCATCGTCAAATGCGCCAAAGGGAATTTATTTACGTAGGTGCAACGAGACGATTTCCGGCGGTAAGCGAAATTTACGTGCCAAGGTAATATCTTACGCGAGCCGAAAACGAACCGTGACAAACGTTTAAAAATACACGTTGGCTTAATGAAAAAGAATTGCCTTGATAAATATCCTCGGTGCGTGGAGTGTGTAATGCTTTGTGTCCGAGTCGTTTTATTTCCAACGTGGAACGCCACGTAAAAACGATCTAATTAATCCCTGGGATTAAATCACTGACGCTGCAGAAATTCGCGGCGTATGCTTGTAAAATATCTTGTATTGCAAAAAACCTGATTTCAAGTTTTTCGATCGATTATTTAACGTCTGCGAGAAAATCTTTCTTGGCCGTATAAGAGATGCAATTTGTATTTCGACGTGGTACGTTATCCAGAGATCGAAATACTTAATCGTCGAATTTTTAATTATGCGTGCATAAGCGAGGATATCGAGATTCGTGCTTTCCAAGTAATACCTTCTTGCGGAAGCATTCGTTCGGAAGATCTAGTTCAAGCTTTTATACCGGGCGCTGTTCAGAATCCAAAGCACGTACTTCCTGAAACATCCAGATGAACTTGACCTTGCTCTTTGAAGTTAGGTCTCTGTGTTACTAAACGAATCGACTCCGCAAGACCGTGGCTATAATACACGATTTACTTTAAGAAATACTTTAAAAAAGACGTGAACCAGTTCAGATTCTAAGATATCGCAGTACTCATTTATATCAGTACTCCTTAACACAATATTTGTATTACATTAATAATTCGTATTGTAATTCCACAAGTACTTACTTAAAACGCATACGAGCTCAATATTTTTCCTTAAAAAAAACCTCCCCCCAAAGAAGAAAAAAAGTCACTCGATAACCGACCGCGTATACTCAAGTGAAACTCGAACATAAGTAACAACAGGAGTTTGTTTGGCGAGTAACGGATGGAACGTCTTGCAGCACGAGGGATTAACCCATCGCAACGAGGAACGATGGAAAATCCGCGTACACTTGTTGCGCGCCGCGACGAAGTTCTTTGGGGCAAATTAAACCGCGGCCCGTCGGCAAGCGTCAAAATTAAGCGCTACACGAAGATACAAATCTGTCCCGTTGGGTAGAGCACGACCCCGAAACCAGGCGCCGCCTGAATAATGGCGATCACTCGTAAAACACGGGCGCAAACTGCTCGCCCGATGTTATCTACGAATGCGTGCCGGCTCAGCTCCTTATTCGGGATCGGCTCGCAAATCTCTCCTCTCCTCTCGTACGGCCGTCGCTCTCTAATCTCCCGGGTTTGTTAATGGGCACGATCGATAATTAACTGCTCGTACGCGCGAGCGCTATTAGCCTCTCGTCGAATCGAATGGAGTTGCCATTATTCCGGCCGCGCCGAATTAATTGGCTGTCTCCGCTAATGCAGCTATGATCGACGACGATTCAATTTCGCCGCCAGCGCCGATACCCAACGATCGTCCTTTTTTCTTCTCTCCCCGTCGCTGCTACGATATACCACCCGCCTTAAGGGCCGTCACGCTCTGGTCCAGGACAGGCCAGCGCGAGGCCCACGCTCGTGCATTTATGGCGAATAGTCCTTTTTCAAAAGCATCGAGTATTTTTATTTTTATTTTTATTATATGTTTATTAGCATATCAATATATTTTGTTATTGGTTCAATGCCGGTTTTCCTTTCATGTCGGATTGTAATATCGTTTTTTTTTTCACATTTATACCCATGGAACACTGTTGATGTATCTCTACATTCGAATCGAGCGTTTATGATGAAAATCAATAAGAGGGGAATTCGTTATAAAGCCAGATTTCTAATAGAATGTTGCAAAGGAAAGTGCTATTATCCTTGTTTATGCGCGGTCCTTGGAGATTTTTGGTCGTCAGTGCGAGCCGTGGTGCAACCTGGGTTGGCCAGGCCTGGTCTTCTTCGCTGGACACTCGCTCGTTCTGTATGGACAGCTCGGATTCTAACACTGCTCTTCGTTCTATCTACCTTTTCTGTATCTACTCTCATTTTACTATTATTACTATCATTCTTTATATCCATCTCTATTATATCTATATCTAATTTTTCGCGCGATACGCACACTCCAGATCTTCTAAATTCGGTATTGCTCAAACAGTTCTTAGAACGACACAGAGCTCACGTGGACAGTTAAATGAACGAACGAATGCAATAAGAGTTGCTCGCGAGGAAATCGTAACGTGTAACCTGTATAACATATAACGCGATAAACGAAGAGCCGTAGGAAACGTCCTAATCGCGATCATCTCGAGTTATTTCACGAACGAATACGGCGCGCGATCGCATTTGGGCTGACCTCAGGAGGGGCCGTGGTGCAGGGCGAGCTGGAAAAAAACGCAACGAGGGGAAAACAGGGTGAAGCAGTTACTCGGCGCAAGAAAAGGTCCGATAGGAGGCGAGAGGGGAAGTCAGTCTTGTCGCTGATGGTAGGGAAAAAAGCTGGCTGGCGCCGCTTGGCCAACGGTTCACGCCACGTTTCCCTTTTGTTGCTTCTTTAGCCACTGCTCGCCTTCCTTCGTCCCCCACGCACGGCCTCGTCAGCCCAAGTCCCGTCGCGTTTTGTCTTCAATTTCATTTCGCCGTATCGCGTTTTAATCCCACGCCGGGTGTATCCATTACGGCGAGCGATACGACGGAATGCCCGTTACTCATTATCAAATTTTAACTGCGCCTCAACGCCGAAACCGTCGAAACCGGTTAAATTGACCGGCCCTTCTTATAAAACCTTCTCGAATATTCGAGGATGTATTTTTGAAGGAACCGCATCGCTGTGTTCCCATTTATACTCACTGAATTTGCATAAAATTACACGGAATTAAATAAATAAGCGAGAAGAAGTGTACACGTGTTATTGAATCGAATCACGAAACAATGGGAGCATTGACTGCCCTTTTGAGCATTCGTCCATTGTACGTTTAAAATGAGTAATAAACGAAAGGGGCGAATATATATTTTATATTTGATTTATCGGCGTATAAATAATTCGGATGAAGTTCCTCGAAAAGCGACAGTACGAGCATACATTTTTATAACAGACTGTTACCTATTGTACCGTATTTAGGTTTTGTTCCTGACCGATTTCTATAGACGTATGATTTCCGGCGGCGCATGAATTCACAAGGGTTTCATTTGACGGTTGTACAATTTGAAGGAAAAAGTAGTTTATTCGCAGCGCGAGTTTCGATATAAAAAACGTTTATACCTTTTGATCCACGCAATATAATAAATGCGTATAATATCGCAGAACGCTTTTGCTACGGAACCGCGATTTTTATTACGCGCTTGGTCGTATATCGTGTTTTCGGGTGCAATAACCTTACAAAACGCAGGAGGAATTATTGTATTCGTCCCGCCTGCCTTTTCAACTGGCTATTGCGAATGAACGTTTTGCGGCTACCCTGGAAACATTTTTCGCCTATTATTTTTCACAGTGAGACACCCTTTATCTCGAAATAAACGTGCAAACCTTGAATTATATACCCCGCATTAAGTTTCTTTCGGATAAGAATGCTTTGCCCGAGCATAATCGACGGGAAGTGCAAAGCAGAAATTGCATAACACAAATCGGAATTGAAATTAATCCTCTACTTTGCCGATTATTTGCTTGACAATTGAAACCGTGAAACTGGTATTCTTGAACGCCATTCAAATTCAAGCACGCAAATTCTCCACCATTTCTTCGTATAAAAAAAAAAGCAACAGTTACGTGAATTATTCACCATATTTTCGAACTTCCTCTGACTAAATCACACGTCCGCGTTGTGAAAATTTAGGATATTTTCGAACGGTACGCATGAATAGAAGATTTTCCAATTACAGATCAGAGCTAATGAGGCGCGTACAAATTCATCGAGCGGAGTCAAATGAAATCATTAGCCCCCACTACGCGTGTCCCTTTAGAAGCGATCGGCTCGTGCGTTTTACGAATTCGTTCGTTCAAAGTACCGCGATGGATTTATGCCTTTTTATCGTAAAGCCGTGCCTATAAATCTTAGCGGACGTCGTCGTGGCTCGTTTCGAATTTCGAGCGAAACGTTCCTCGCCTTGGCCGCCAAGCTACCCACGTGTTACGCGTGCCCACGCAACGTGAAGGTATTTAAGAACCCAATAAGAGCCGCACGAGGTATAATCCGTGGGAAAGGCGGTATATTTATGATGACAAATCCATTCAAGGAAGTGATTATCGGCGCCCCCGTATACCGATCGTCGTCGGCTGCGACTTCGTTAGGATGTCATTTGCATATTGTCGTTCTACGGTGAGTAACGCGCCAGTATCTTGGGCCGCGGTACAATTAATTGGATCTAATCAGTCCTAACTCGAAACGCCGGCTAATGGAGCCACGAATCGTGTCATAAGGCGTTCCTCAATTAAGAGAGAAATTCATCTTATCCTTGAACGGTAAATTGACCCTGACTCCGCGTACGAGCACGCTGACGAAAAGTCTGCGGAGGATATTCTAAGAAAAAACGTATTAAACATTTACGAGGAAATTGGCAGGCTTATTAGATCTCAGATCACGTATCAATTCTCATATTTCTAGTAGATTTAATTTTTTTAGAATAAATTGCAATTTGATAGCGAAGTCGAATTTGACAAATGCAAAAAGGGATATCTCTGTATACTTGTACACACCGTGATCTTGGAATTCTCACGATTAGCTTTCCTAAAAGCGATGATACTGTCTTTCATATTTATAAAATGAAGGAGGTACTATATTCACATGGATAATAATCTTGATAGTAATATAGTAGCTAATGATTAGGACTAACAATTTCGAACCTCAGATTTAAAAATTGGTTTACGTACTATGTCACGTACATACCGTCGAGCAGACTAGGAATTAAAATAATAACAGGAGAAAGTGCATAGAAACATATAATACTTATAGCTATATAATTCAGTTTCCGCGACACTCTATAATTTAAAACGCGCGATATTCTGTATGAAACTGTTTAAAATGCGCTGTGGTCTGCGACAGACAGTTTTTTTTTTTTTTTTTAAATGCACTGTGGCGGTAAACGTGTTAACTCCAACTGGAGATACTGGCTACGTTGGGTTCAATTTGCCGAAAATATCGCGTTTTTACACACGGACCATTTTAATTCGTGAAATTCATGGGTGCGCCCGTGAATGTAATTTTCCCGCTAACCCATTTTAATAATATAAATCAACTCGGAGTAAGTTACCGCTGGCGTTATTAAAGAAAACGGAAGCCGGAAAACTTATAACGTTGGAAGATGGCAGGACTAACTTTTCCTGTTCATACCTAAAGTTCTAAATTGCTAGGAGAAGTGTACTTCTGTTAATTGCCGGGAAATACACGGTTTGTGCCATATCGTGCAAAGACAAACTCGTGCACGGCTGAGGGTAATTGGATTTTTACCATAGCTATTTAAAGAGCTCCATTTGTGATGCGTAACCTTAATGAAACCTGGATTTACATTTTAGACGCGTCATTGTGGCTAACATAGTCAGATTTACAAAGAAATCAAATCTCGATTAATCTAATGTAAATTAAAGGAACATGTAGAAACTGATTTTACCAAAAAAAAAAGAAAAGAAAGGTAAGAGAACAGTAACGCTATCCTGAAGAATTATCAAGGACATAATTTTTTCATTTTTCCTTAAGTAACCCATTTCAGTCGCGATCCACTTGGATACTGGGTTGGACCTCCTGGAACAATACCGCCGAACCTTAAAAATTATTCGAGCGCCCCTTTTTGCCGGGAGAGACGAAAGGTACGGGAGTAGAGTAGCCTTAATTGGAGCCGATAGCGTTCCTGCGATTACTTCCGTCACGCTATGGAAAGTCCGCAGACGAATGCTAATTATTCATCCCCCGATGGGCCTCTAGTGCGGTCGTTCAAACTGGTTAGCATGTATTAACTATCTTTAACAGCGCTCGATGTGCCAACAGTGGGAATTGCACTGATTTTCAACGAAATGTCTTTGCGCGCCGGCAAGTGGTGTGGAATGTACCTTTCACTCTCGTGAGGGAATTGAAGATTAAAATATAAATATTAGAACCGAAGAGAATCGAGGCGGATTGAGCCGAAGAATATTTCGTCAAACAGAATTTCACGTATTATACAAGTACTAGCGTGCCAAAGATGATGGAGTGATATTAAATATAAGTTTATAAATTTGGATCGATGTCCTGTGCTTATGCATATCTACCGACGATCACTCAAATATTCTCTTGCTATCTTAATGTATCATATATAAATATTTTCGTCGATCCATATTTTATTTTTAAAGAAAACGTGAATGGAGCATGTCGCAGGAGGCAATTCCTGCAAAATGTCGGAAATATTTTGGCTCAATTCGTTTTCTCAATGAAAGCGTGAGAGCACCATCGGCGGCTAGACCTTCGATTATAAATCTTTAATCCTGGAAAACATTCATCGTACATACATATCTGGTTTTGTCCCCGACGCGACATGTCCGATCGATGCCTCGCACAACGTGATAAAAATACTCGGCCAAAATCCTCGATGCGATTATTCACGATGAGAGTTCAATGTAGCAATGAAGAAGAGTTAGAAATAAAAAGTAAAAAAAGAATTTTCTTGGCATCGCCGGAATCGAACATCACACCGATAAACACATTTTGTAATAATACATTTTATTCACTTTTAACTTTGCGCGAAGTTTCTTGATACGGGATTTTTTACATGGTTGAAATTCTTGTCCTCGACCCCAAAAGGCATTTCAGACGCCTATTACAACAAGCAAGGAATACCGTGGGCCTATTCTACCCCTACCCATAAGGGGAGAGATACCTCTTTAGAATACGAATATATCGGACAGACAGGAAAGTACAATAAAGTGAGAATGTAAAAGGGGAACAAGTTGCATAAATATTACGTTCTTTAACTGATAGTTCAGACATAACATAGCATTCCAGTGGAAATCAGGATTGTAAGATCGATTCACTTTCCATCGCGAATTGTGTTGAATTTTACGCTAATATAACATTTACTTTATATTTATCTTAATTTGTATGATACACATAAAAGAGAGGAAAATACCTGAGTATTAAAATCGAAAATATTAAAATAAGGAAGATCGTGGACTTGTGATATAGACAGGCACGAAGGATTACGCAAGTGCCATAATTCACCATGACTCTATGTCTGATAATACACGTCGAGCGACAGAAAGTTCCCCTGGTTAATTTAATTTCGCTGAACTAAGATTAAATAAGGCTCGCATAGATGCCTCGCCACGAAGCAGGATCGAATTAATTGCGTGGGTCAAGTGTTGAAACATTCGGCGCGCATGGCGTGACACGAGTACCGTGAATGCTGACACATTACACAGCGTGGCCAACAAAGCAACATTACGAATTAAAATATCCCAACGGATAACACACTTCAGCAGCAATATTCAAGAAAGTCTCTACTATTTCGTCAGTAAAACGATAAAGTTGTTCTAATCGGATCTGGAAGGCACCAGCGAAGCACATCATCGGCTATACCCCATGCCTGCCGAGCGCGATTATGCCGCAGGGGGGTGTAAACCAAATTCCTTTTAAACCATAACGCCCCAATAAAATCTCAATTTCAACCCTTGCACTACGTTACATCGTACAAGAAGAAAAAGAGCATAGAAAGATTTAAACAGCATTACAAATAAAATAGTGGTCTTGACAAAATTATCCCTAGATTATATATTGCTTAGATCATTGCTCGTGCAGACCACTATTTCATTCGTAATACAATTCACGAAGCAAGAAGAATAGAAGCACTATGTCACATAAATTTGAATAGCAACCCACGACGATAACAGTACAGTACTCCGATTTCCAAACATCTCTAGATCCCAGCAAAAAGTTAAATCGATTCGAGACCTCGTAGATCCAAACGTTCCTCGGAAGTTACCGTAAATCACAGAGTGTTAAAGGAATATTTGCGCGCCTCCGGCAGCCCCTAATGGACACCATCGAGTATCCAAAATGGAGCCGCGAGCACCCAACTCGAAGAAGACTTCCTGCAGGGCGAAGAAAGAAGGAATCATAAGCGCGCACCGGTGCAACGAGAAGGGATCGAATTTCCCACGAACTAATGGAAGCCCGAAAGAGGCGAGGATAGGTCTGCCACCGATTTCCGCTCACCTGTGCGAAGTTGAGCACCACCCTGACGGGGCCGAACTCTCCCACGCGTCTGCTTCATTCCTCTCTCTCTCTCTCTCTCTCTCACCTCTCTCCATCGCTTCCTTCGCTCCTGCCCTCCCTGACCATCGGAACCGACCTCGTCCTTCCTGCGCCCCGATGTGGCCGCTTACGAGAGCGGCATACCTGTCTCGCTCTTTCTCTCTCCCCCTCTCTCACTCTCTTTCTCTCTTCCCCTTTCTCCTTCCTTCTTTCACTCCCAGCGGTATGCTTTGAGATTCGCCGCCCAAGGTGCCCCCTGCCCCCGCTGGCAGGCCGCCGATATAACGACGGCTCGAACAGCTGATCCGCCGCTAAAGGGGTCAGCTACCCCTTGACTCCTGCATTCCCCGATCTCCCCCTGCGCTGCAGGCCGATAAGCAATCGTGTCTCCGCGTATCTAAATTCGCCAATGGTTTTTTTGGCGCGATGTGCGCGAATACATGTTCGATTCACATCGAAGCTGCGGAATCGATGAGGTTGGTCGAAAGGCAGTTGGGTCTAAGAGAGTGATCGATCGAGGGGAAGAGAAGAATCTGGTATTGCTTAGGCTTGTTTGAAAGCTCGGAGTGCTCATTGTTTTTAAGTGAGATTGTTGAGGAGATTATTAGTTGTATGGATTTTAGGAGGAGGGTAGAGACTTGGGTTGGAATTGAGGAATATGAGCTGCTATGTGTTACACGCTGATAAGCACTCGCGGCTTTTTGCGTCATCTGAATTTGCGTAGTAAAAAGTTAAGCCGAGCGTACGTAGGATTATAAGCGTCGCGCGTACGAGTCCATAGGCCGTGGTTATATCGCGTAACCTGAGTGCTGTTATCCAATATAGTTTTCTAAACTACGATTGCATTCGTAATGCAACAAAGAGCCTTGCGTGAAAAGCTGGAGGTATTGGGTTTCTAGACTACAGATTCAAACCGTCGTGGCTCCAGTTTAGTCTACGCTGGATCCAAACGAGGGCTGACTATTTAAGATTATTCTGGGAACTGAGATACGCACTGTCACGTAGGAAGGTCCGGGGGCGTTGACTAGACTCGAATGTTAAACATTTAGAATAAGAATCTTGATTTCCGTCTACGGTTTCTTTATCTAATTCGAAACAATTTCCAATGTATCATACGTACGGCTATGGGTTATACGAAGGGTATTATAAATCATGACGAGTATGTAATCTCAGACCATGTCATTAATCTGAGCGAGCATATAATTAATGCGAAAAAATGTTATAGCTCAGAAAATCATATTAAAGATAATCACTGAAAAAACTTTGAAAAGATCACGTAAAATGCAAATAGTATACTTTGTATATAAATTGAAACTTACATCGAACTAAACGTACCTTTCGCGTTCTTTAAACTCCTAGCATTCATTGTTATCCCTCTTAAATTAAACATATTGAATAACCGGACACTCAAGTCGGATAAGTGGTCCAGACCTCTATCTGCTAGTAGCTTCAGGAGCCATATTCGTAGAAATATTTGCAAAATTTCGATCGAGAAAGGGACGAACGATGCACTTCAATTTTGTACGAATGAGAACCATTTCCAACGTCACTTTCGGAAGTAGTAACTGCCCCTTATACTCGATCTACAAACTACAAAATACATTGCTCCACCGCAAGCACAAATGCTCGCGGATGTCTGAATGCTCCACGACGTTCCATCTCCTCAGACTCCGTCGTATGCCGCGTCCAACATTTTGCACAGCCACGCGCACGCTAAAGTACCTCACTCGTGCTGTCAGAATTTACCGATAAATACGGCATCGATTTTTACAAAAATATTGCCCCTCACGGTCGCTATGGCTGGAATTCGAGAAGGGTCGTTAATCATGCCCACGCTGCTTTATTACAGGTTGTCACGCTGATAATCTTGGACAACTATTAACCTAATTACGTCGTATATCTCTCAAACTCTATTTCATTACGTATCCTTGGATCAGTAGATAACCTTCTTTTAAATTCCATATGTCCTATAAGTGTATTCCGAAATTCCACGTCGTTCATAATGCTGAAAATGATTAATAATGCGACCATTTTAAAAAGGTGTAAATAGCCACGATTATAAAGGTAGATTTTGTAGATGAACAGAGTACGCGTAAAACGCGATTGATATTTAATTTCATTAAAACTCGAAACTACACAAACCCATAGAGCTCCATAACCGCTGCTCCAAGTCGTCATAATTATTCCTGGATTATTCTGGAAGACTATGATACAAAAAAAAGGTCCTTACTGTCCCATCGAGAATGGCCCTGATCTAGGTTTCCAAGGATCGTCTTCGAAAAGGTTAAACGGACGATGACAATGCATGAACGGAGGACGAAGCTTGTAACACCTAAGGAACTAATGCTTTCGGCAGCGCTATTCGACGAGGCGCATATCTGATGCATTATGCTAATCGGCCGCCCCCATCGCAGGACCCTCGGGGCCTCTCGAGCTCTTATGCGTACGGAAATCTATGGAGGGGCCAAGGGCCGCGATACCATCGTGCCATGCGAGAACCGAGGACTTCCCGATTTCTTCTATGCACGCGCGTTCGACCGAAAACAAAGCAGTCGCCGCGGATATCGCTTCGAAAAACTACGATGTCCGATTGAAATGTGGCCCTCGATTTAGTCTCATAGTTCACGAGATGTTCGAATAAAGTCCAACACTGAAACATATTATCAGGATGTACTTATCCGCGTATCCTTAACAAGGTTGCAAATGGAAAAGGAGACAAACGAACGGAGAAAATAAATTCGTTCGGCCTTTGACATACTGCAAACATGTGAAATTCTTCGAAAATATATCGTCATAAATTGATCATAATGCATGATCATTATTTGCAACATCGTATTATCGTTATAATAACACGAAACCCCTCTTGAGCTCGTTTGACCCAAGCTCGCGAATCACGAAGTACTAGTAAAGCTATCACGCCAAACATCAACGGCGCCATTATTTCCAATGCCAATACTGATTTGGGAAATATATGGCAGGTATGATTAGAGGCAACGGGCTATTGTTACGGGAGAACATTGGAACAAAGGGGAATAATCGAGAAGTTGCTATGGAGCGAAGCGCGTAGGAGTAAAACTCGTGGATCGGGAAGTAAGGAATGTCAGGAAACGAGGATCGGATCGATCTGTGAATAATGCGAGGGGCATCCTGTGATTATCCGTATTCAACTACTACCATCTTCGACATAAAAATTTATATTGAAAATCACTGGCTATCGCCTGAAATTCACATGATCTTACATCCAAACCTAAGTCTTGCAGTACGTTTGCAAATACACGAATCGACAACTAGTTGCTCCGATTCAATTTAATCATAAATATTATACAAAAAGTGATGTGCTTCCATTTCGCAATCAAATTTTACGTAACAAAGTATAAAACTTTCGAATGAAAGTACATAGTATCCTTGAACTTCTCTTTCCCAAGATGTAAGTATTTTCCCCAAATTTCTACAATCGCAAAATTACTTTGCTCGAATGTCTCTTTCCCAATATCAAAACCCCCGTACCCCTTTTCATCAAAATACCCAAGATTTTGCTTCGCCAATGCAGAAGCACCGTTCGTTCAAAATTTCATTTTACCAAGATTCAATCGGTTTACTCGAAAAGCTCCTCTTTGTCGAGATCAAAGGGAATCGGGGGAGGGCGCTGCGCAAGGACATTATTTCCTCCCGGAGCTTAACGACTTGGCGTGTACTTGGGTGCAAAGGTGGCGAAGCGTCCGTAATCATGAGAGAAAACAACGTTGTCGCGGTTTTCGCGACCGCAAATGCGGCCGGCATGGCTCTACGCCGTCGGACGGATACCCCATTGCACACGAGTTTACACGTGGCTTCGATGTAAACGTCGGTGGTGGGAGTTTAATTTGAGGCCGAATGCCCAACAGGCTGAGCTGGCCTCATCGGAAAACCGCAGGAGCTACGGGACGGATAGTCGAAATCCTTTACCCTTGTTGCACGCCGTTGGCTGTGTGCCCGTTCACGATTTTCACTTGAAACCACTCAGAGCCCGATCGGCGATCCTCTCGACGATCGAACTCTATGGCCCTTTCGACCAAAGCGACCAAGCGCGGATGTTTACAGCGGTGCTAGCGGCAATCTCGAAATAGTCTTTCTTGGTTATAGCATTCTAATGTGAACGTAATTGTAAGATGAATATTTGCTTGAGACGCGTCGTTGATTTTTATTTCTGTATGTTCCCTCTTTATCTGTGTATTGACGTCGGTAGGTTGAATAATAGGTGAGGTGCAGTGATGTAAGGAAGGTTTGTGGAATTATTTGTGAGAAGAATGAGTACAATAAATCGATAAAGCTATCCTAAGGCAGCGCGTTTATAGAGCTGGACAAGAGGAACACCTTTGACAATACGAAGAATGTAGTTTGCTAATACCGGAGCAAATGAAATTTAAGTTAATAAGCGTTAAGAAGAACGGAGTATAAGTACAATATCTATATTTGATTCTTGATTGATATATAATATACGAGCGCAGAGTCGATCAATAATCCGAGAGTTTTAATTGAAAGCACGTGCATTGTTCTCTGAAATATGTAATGTAGGTTAAATTTAGATATGGAAGTATAATGCAGAAACTCACGGCCAGCCAGCCACGCGTTGTCGGGCGCTTTCTCGTTATCCGAAATTATTTCATTTTATAAAAAAAAGATGAAATATAAATGTATCGTTTATCCGTTTAATACACACTACCAACCTTACGAATTGCGTATTCGGCCTTATTTAAAAATCATCTAGCGTTCACGATAGGATTGAAACATATAATATAGACTACCCTTTCTTATCATAGGCCTCGTACACTTCCATCGGTCAGTGCAATACTTTTCATATCAATTTGTATGAATAGAATTCCTAATATTTGTCCTCCAATTTATCACGATAAGTTATCAGGGTTACCATAAAACGATGCTGATAATAAAATAGTGATATTTATATGTAATGAAGTAAGCTTCCGTCCAAAGCTGCAGTTTCAAAATATGCATAATCACCAAGATACGTAATCCCATGTACTTATAACAATAATTCAAGCATCAAGAGTATCCAAGCAAACAACAAACGTATTCATATATCGAGAATACCATCTACCACCGTTTTGTAGAATCCTTAATAAAAAAACACTAATACAATACCACTAGAAAAATATTACCTCAAGAGCATCGATCTCTCATACAAGAAATCGCGGTAAAAAAAAACTCTCGCCAGCTAGAGAGAAAACTCGAGAGTCCCCTCTGATAAAGATTTTTTAGTCAGATCGCTCCTTTTCGCTACCGTCGACGTTCCCCTTAATCCTAGACCAAACAACCTCCACCACGAGCATCGAAAATCAAGCTACCGCACGATCGGCGAATCGCACCTAAAATCGCAATGGCGAGAGAAGAAACCCGAGAATCGGCCCTGGTAAAAGTGTCTCGACCAGACCACTCCTTTCCGCCACCGTGGATCCTCCCTTCAGTCTTAGACCAAACAACTTCCACCGCGAGCATCGAAAACCAAGCTACCGTACGACGCGCTGAACCTAAGGCCAGCGAGGACTCACGCCTAAAACCGCGGAGAGAAAAAGTCGCGGTGGCGAGAGAGGAAACCCGAGAGTAGGTCGTGGTAAGGATTTCTTCGGCGGGCCATCCTTTTCTGCTACCGTGGATGCCTCATCATCGCGTCAGGTTGGATTTTACGGAGGCCCGCCGGACGAGCGGGTGGGCAGGCATGCGGCCGGGCACAGTACGGGTGGACACGCATAAACGTGTTCCCAGGAGCTGAAGATATTCCGAAGGGCGATCGTCCGATTGTTTAGACTCGATGGGTCGCTCAGGTCAGGCTACTCTCCTCCGGATTGGCCCTCTCTCTCACTCCCCCCACCCTATCACTCTTTCTCCGTCCCACTCTTTCACTATCTCTCTCACTCTCTTTCTCGCCCTCCGCGTAGCCTCGCATCGAGCCTCCCTCCTCCTCGCGGCCCTCGTCTTTGCCCTATTCTCTTTCCTCCTTCGCCTCCTTCCTTCCGCCGCCCCCCGCCCTCCCTTCAGGTCCGAGCCTTCTTTTTGTCTTTCCTCATTTCTTCTTCCTTTATTTTTTCCGTCTGCAAGCCTCGCATACCTGACCGCCACGAGTGCAGCCGCCCCTGCTACGGGGACCGGAGGAACGATGAGAACGGAGTCGCTGTGAGAACGGCGCGGTGAGGAGAGAGGAGAGAGGGGAGAGAATGGGCGAAGCCGGTGAACGGGGGCACCCATGCATCGATACCAATATGAGCGCCGCATCGGCCGCGATTGCACCGAAGTACCTTCGAGTGGATTAACGGCGGTGTAACTACCGAAATTGTCGGGACTAGTCCGCATTTTCGTACCAAAAGCGCTTCGAAATTGTGACCGTGTTCGTTGTTGCTCGGGGATTTCCGATCGTTCCGCTGTGTCGCGTAAGTCATCGCCTCGAATGGAATTATTCGGTTTTATTTGTTTTCCCCACGTTTTTTAAAAGGCAGTATACTTGAGATTATTAAGGAGAGTATACGATTGGTATTATTTTATGAGATGAGGATGTTCCTCGATCGAGTATTCTCGATGGAGCATCAATTATTCTTATGCAGACTCTTCGATCGGAGCCTTCCATTAGTAATTATTATTAAACCGATATGGGTACACGTGGAATCCATATTGGAGCCAAAAATAATCGTTCATCGAGTCCTCCGTTTCGAGTCGTGCAATCGCGGTCCGTTGTTAAAGTCGCATTACGCAAGACTTTCGACGTATCCAATCGGTCGTGCCGATAGGAGACGAGGTTGAAATAACATTTAACCTTTGCGTCTATGATTTCCACGTGATATACGTGGAGAAAAGGGCGTTTACTTAAGAACGGAGGAGCGAACATTATCGAGTAATTTGATCGTAATTTATGGGTTCGCCTGTCCCGGCGAGATAATAAATTTCTATTGTACGTTACAGACACGAGATAAGTTAACGCGTGACGAGGGAATGAGAAAAGCGATGGTGAAATTTTAATAGAATTTACGTGTTTCCGTGCAAACACTTTCCCAGAACCGAGAGAGTACGCCGCGGGGTTATCGCGAGTTTGTGAAGAAATTATGGGCAAAAGATATACGAAAGTTGACAAGTTTAGTGCGTCATAGGAGCCGTCCCAGGAGGCAATGGTCAGAACTCCGGAGCGGATACGTACGAGCAGGGAAAAAAAAGGCACCCCTAAAGTTCGGCTTACATGCACGTACGAGGCTGTTAAATCTACGACGGCTGTGCGGGTATTAAAGTCGTCGTGCCACCGATAGGAACGAGAAGAGGGATAACCGTTCCTTTATTCTGGCCTCTGCTCATACCCTGAAATATGAGGCACGACTCGTGTGCTTAAAAAGCGTTTGGCCTAACTCCACCTACGGCCGACTTTTACGCGCCTCCATTCGCATGCTGATTTTTTATGCTGGGAGGTCGAATGCTAAACCGCATCAATATTGGAAAGTCGTCTTTTTGTCGACTTTCGATAGAGACATAGGAATGCAACAAATAATACGAATCATAATAACAGAGCTATAAGCTTTAGATAGATAAATCTTCAAATAAGATCGGAAACCTCAATAGAGATCTCTCAAGATGATAACAGCGTGTACTCTTTAAAGACATCGAGCCCGTACATCCAGTTCGATCAAAATCACCAACCAAAACCATCCCCCAACGTCATACTTACGAAAGGTGTAAAGCGCGCTGGAACATAGAGATAAGAAAAATTCATTTTTCGCGAGCTAGTTCAGGCCCAATATCCGGAATATCGTTCGATGCGAGGGGATAAATGTCTCGTTCCTCCTCGCAAAACCAATCTGCTTCTATCAAAGGCAAAAATGATAGCCCAGAGACGGATCCCCGGCGAACGTTCCGTGGAACAAAGGAGGATGAAACCTCGGTGAACTGCGAAAAGAGGCGTTATCTCTACCTTTTCATTTCTCTCCCCCCGGATTCGCGCCGATGTCCCCGGAGCCGGCCCTCTCGCCTTTCCCTCGTTTCGAGCCCTACGCGATAGCTGGCTGCGTGCGTACAAAACGTCTGTCTGAAGAGCCATGGAAGTGGCTCCGCTTCTGGGAGGAGGGTGGATAAGGCAGATCGAAACGAAAGAAACTGAGGATCCGCCGACGCCCGTGGCTAAATCTCCTTCCGCCTCGAAAGCCAGCCCTGCGTACTCGTGCGTGAAGTTCCTCTTCTCCCCACTCCGCCCCCTCGACAGGGCGACCAACGATCTTCCTCCCGGGGAACTTATTAATTATTATCAGCCGTCGGGATTTTTTAATTCCCCCAGAGACGTTTATTGGTCACGTCCACGCAGGAAAGGCGGCAGCTCATTATTTCGAAGCGTTGCCCGTGTACTCCTCGTTGATAAGGTGCACGTACGGCCGACCAATCTCTCAAGTCTGATGGGGTATTTCTTTTTGTTCTTTTTTTTCCCCTGTAAACTACGAAATAAAGGGCATGACGAAATTGAATGCTGCTCATACGTGGTTCATAATTTAATGTTGTTCATTTACAGCGAATTTTAGATTTGAGAATTGTCTATGGAACAAGACAATGACGTAGGAGCATATCTCAGAAATGATTTGTCACCAGCTTTGAGCGCTCATCGCCGAGCGAACTCTACGCCATTGTATTAAAATCCACCGTCACCCGGACGCCTTAGGCCAGGTATCTTAATAAATATAAGAGGAGGCAGTCCTGGATGTATTTACAGCGCATACTTGCTTCGACGTTTATTCGAATCCGTGAAATCTTAGCCACGCTGATTAATTCGATCTTCGAAAACGTGCCTACCGCCGGGCATCGAATAAATTCCTCGAATGAACTTCCTACGTGCGCTTGTCGTTGGTCAGAAGGTTGGGCCACGTGTTGTTTCGTGCGGAGCAATGGGTGAGCAGGGAGAAAACGAGCGGAAGGAAAGAGAAGATAAAAATACAACGGCGCGTTTTGGTTAGGGGCAGAAGCAGGATTGTAATTCTAAGCGCAATGTTTGCATATTTGACGTTTACCACTTAAGTAATCCCGGCACGGAGTTCTGCACCGTTCGACCGTCCCATCTTGCTTTCTCTCTCTCTCTCTTTCGTCTCTGTCTCCTTCCCCTATAGAGATTTTCTTTCTTCTTCATAGTCATTATAAAGCTGACCAAGACTTTGCAGCTTGTTCGTTCGCTTTTTTTATCTTTGGTATTAGTTGCTAAGATCCTACTGTTTTATGAAATCTTTTATCGAGTCGAGGATCCATTATTTGCAGATTCAGCGTGGAAATAAATTTCCATCCATTAGATCCTCGTAGCTTCTTCCTTTAATTTTTATACCATAAGATAGATCATTGTTTTATGCCGATCCCTGACCAGAAAATCTATGATATACATATCAAGTATAAAATTATTATAATACCGTTTACCGTCCACAATTTTCATTAAATCCCACTAGTTCCTCGATAAGCAGGCATGACATTGCATCCAAGTATGACTAAATGTATCTAGGACCTAAATGAATGGTATACAATGTACGTGTACACGATACAAAACTGAAATCCACTCGTAGTTAAATTACTTAGCGATTCAGCCGTGAGAAGCTTCAGGGTCCGGAAACGTCTCGCTCCATCCCATGTGCGCATAGCCAATCCAATATAGCCGCACGCTCGGCTCAGAATGGATCACGTCGTGGTTGGAGAGGAGGTACCGTCCTCGCCCTAAACTTCATGGATGATCGATCAGTCGTCACCCCTTTCCTGCATTATGGTGATACTCGAGGAGGCCGCGGTAGCCGGCGGAGTACAAAGGAAGCCATTGAAAAGATCGGGGCTGTCAGAGGCAAGTGCGCTAGCGGAGGAGGCGGCGTATTATGCCGGGTATACAAAGTTTCAATGGGCCAAGTACTCGACCACCGGGAGACGCGCCGCCGTGGACTTAACCCGTTCGCGAGGAGAAATCCATCGATGCGCCAAAGACTTACTAGCCTGCATAGCCGCGAACGTGCCGACACTCTGGCACCTAGTCCGTCATTATTGCCCAGCCGTATTCTACCAGCAGCGCCTTGCACCAGTAAGAAACGAGACGCCGATGAGAATCGAGGCCAGGAGCAAAGCACTGGAAATTTATTTTTCAGGAATATGTAACTCGAAAAGAAGAAAACTGCGCTTTGGAATTCGGACAATTCCCGTCGTGCTCTCCGAGAAAATATAAATGCTGCTGGGTCAGAGAGTACACTGTACATTTTTTAATATACGTATGCGATGTGTGTAAAATTTATGGGAATATAATAGTGTGAATGTGTTTATGTTCGATTATGATTACGTTAGTGTGAATATGATAATGAGCAAAATACGCAGCATCCGTAACGCGAGTTGTATCCTATGCAAGTTCACGAGATCTCACAGGTAGAAAGTACGGAGAAAACGAAAACGATATTCATATAGTCGGCAAAAAACACTATTCTCGTAAAAGTTCCAGGTGGATGCATTATCGATCTCCAACATTCAACATTCCAACACTCGTATAATTCAACTTTTCATCCTTCCTTTGCCTCGAGCATTAAAGGGCGAGAATAATATCCCCCCTCACTTTATTTACTTTACTTCATTTCATTACACCTTTACTTTACTCCCGCAGTAAACCATCGGAATAATATTCACAGCTCTGCCCCATTTCAAACGGGAAACTCCGCGAATGGTATTTCCACCTTTGCTCTATTCCAAGCAGCAAAAGCGCAAAAGCGATACTCCTGCACCTGTGCTTCGTTTCGCGCGCGCAAAAAAAAAAAACCAGGGCGATTTTTGTTCCAGGCCGCACAAGCAGCCTGACGCCGGGGAGAGGCCGATACTCTCATTGCGAAATGAACACGCGGGAATCGAACTGGTGCCCTGGCACATCAGCCGTACGAGCGACGGTGCCGCGGGATTTCCATTAGGCAAATTGCGGGCGTTAAGTATGCGCTTCCTAAACGGTAGGATGTAATAGATCGATATCGAGGCGGGGGCATCTGGATTACCATCGTAATGTGATCCAGCGGCGGTAGGTGCTCTCCCCGTCGGAGTGAGATCGCTGAAGCCCGTCACACGTCGCGAGGATTATACGATCGAACTTCGCTCTAGGCGGCGCGGCTCTCCTTTATTTCTCGTTGCATTCTCGATACCTACTGCTAAGCCCACTTAGGCCAGGGTCTATTAGTTCAAGCGACCTGTTAGTTTAAACGCCAGGATCGATATTTTGTTACCGCACTCGACGTCAAACGGTACTGGCGTGTTAGGCCGTCATTTCGGTATTCCACGATTATAAGGAGGGATCGAGTGGACGTGAAATAAGCCTTACCTATTTCTGCACGAAATCGATCGTAAAGAGGGAATACATAAAGCGTATCTACTTCCTCGATATTTCACATCTCGCGCGCGACGCTAGGAACTTTTGGCAGCTCTCGATGTACCCGCGGAACTCTTCCCCTAATGTATCCGAGATAACTATATTAATGACACCGAAATGGCCGATGAGCGTGGCACTGGTGCCAGGAAAAAGGCGGAAGGAAAATAATCGCCAGGCGTGTATGATTTACGAGGATCGGTGCAGCCATATGGGAATAAAGCAGGCCGATAAAAGGGTACTCCAAGGGTCGAAAGCTCGTTCTATCCCAGAAATTAATGAAGACCGTCTTCTTCCTCGTATAACCCGTAAGGAGGAACGACTATAATACGTTCGAGGCATCCGCGCTAGTGGGGCTTGCAGTAAAGTAACCTGCCTAACGACACGTCGATACGGAAGGAAAGGAGGTTAATGGTGCCCTGTAAAACCGTACATTCCCGGGGCAATCCGTCTTCTCTCCTCCGCCCATCCTTCGGCCGTCCTCCTGCTATGCCTTTTTCTCCGTTCAAGGCCGTAAAGCATAAAATTCATATTCATCCCTTACACCCGTCCATCCGTGCTTTCTCCTACCCGCATTTATCATTCAAAATCACTTAGGAAAGATTAGTGTGTTAAAGGCAAGCGCACGGTAGATGTGACGAGCAGAATTGATCAGCGACGCCGCGAGAGGCCCGACTTTTTTCCACGAAGCTAAGTAGAAAAGCGTTTTCATCGTTCACTCGAAACATCGAATCCTATTTCTTCGGGGAAGTTCAATGTAGAATGAGAGATTCGCGGATTACATTACCTATCGTTTTCTTTATTATAATTGGTAGAATAATTTAGGTTTCTAATTTGTATAAAAATATACCACGCACTCGGTTAAGAATGAAAAAGATATGACAGTAATCTGCGTATATTTTGGGTTTCGAACTACGCTTTCGTCACATTAATGAACCCTAAAAAATGTTGGGCATTAGTTTTTCAAGTCGTTTCGTCGCTAAATTATCGCCCAAGCTGAATTCTTAATCATACCGTCCACAAAACATAGATATATACAAAACCACAAAATCGAGAATTGATAGCTTGAACTTAATCCAGGATCTTCCTCCATCCACTTTGTTTTCTCGTATTTCTAAATTTCAGCATTAATCAATAGTCATTTATCCTAAACCCGACTTAAATTACTTAAATCCTCCTGCTATCTACACCTCACACACTTTTACTCACACACCGTCCACGTACCGTTCGCCAAGATCGTTCAACTCAGGATCCGTCATTAAATACAAATTCCAAGTCATAAAACCTATAACAGATGTATGATGTAAGAAACTCTAAAGCGGAATCTTAACATTAAACCTACCGCATCAGTCAATCGTATCTTTCAAAAAAACCGTAGAAATTTGCGACCATGATTTCGAACATTTCCCATGATTTCATTACAGAATATGTATCCATACATTAGTATATTTATCATATTTTTTATTTTATCTATCTCATTTTTTCTTTCTTAATTTTTATTTGATCTATCTTAATTTTATTCATCTTATTTTTTCTATATTCCATTATTCATATATCAATCTATAACATCTTAATCTTTTCCTTCAAGAATATATTCAGTACACCCAAATATGTCCGTAGAGTAGACGGAAGGTTTACAATCAAATCCTCCGCGTGCCTCCCGGGCGATAACTCAAACGTTTATCCATCCCGAAGCGTTTCTAGCGGTAACTCAAGAGGGCCAAAAGGGAGGAAGGCGCGAGCGAAACACGGCGTGTGATTCGTGAAATTCGCCTAATTCCGGGCTTAGCAGCTGCTTTCAGGTACGGACCGTGGTGCAATAAAGCCCGCTATCCGTTATTACCCGGGCAAACGGTGCCGGCACACTTGACCTAGGAAACTGTGCAGTAGATAGAATCGAGCCCACGAGGGAGCGGGCAAATGAATGACCGGGTAGGACAGCGGCACGACGCCGGGAGAGAGGCCAAGGAGAGAGGTAAGAAACCGAAAGGAAATAAAAAGGGCCGACGCATTGAATCGGCCGGCACTCGAGGAACCCGCCACCACCACTTGGACAACCCTCTTGACCTTATGTACCTTCCAACGGCGCACTTTTGGGCTACGAAAACCACCTGTACAGCGCCGACGGTGAATGAGATGCGCTCCTCGAAAATGTACTCGCACCATGGCGGAAAGGCTGTGCGCGAAAATATTCACGGTTGGGTCAAGTGCGTAACTGCTTTCTGGGGGGAGGGGGTAAGCAAATATCCCGAGTTGCCCGCGTGAAACCGAGAGTTCTGCCACTCGTGCTTCTTCGTCGTGAAACGCTCGAGCATCTACGGACGGTTGTTTAAACACCAACATTTTTTACCGTCTTTTTTGGGATCTTCCGACCGAACGATTTCGCACGACTCGAGCGTGTGGCGCGGAGCGGAGAGGGGGGAGGCTGGTGAGTATTAGAAAGTCGCTACTGGCGACTCACTCGCGAAGGTAACTAATGATCGACGTTATTTTGCAATTAAATCGGCGAGAGGAGAGAATTCCAGGTTTCATTGGAGAGTTACATTGAAGGATAGGTGAAACGAGTTTTCTACTTCGTGTTTTACGAAACGTATAGAAAATATCAGTTTCAACTGGTATTAAGCAAAATTTTGTCTCGCTAGATTTTTATTTATTTAATTCTCGGCATGGCGTTCGAATCGTAATTCGAATTCTAATTCCACGGATTTACGAAGAAGTAGCGGAAAAATCTCAATGTGGGTTTTGTCAATATTCTATTATCATATCTTGAAAAAACGTTTGTATAGACCAAAATCGAATTTGAATATATTCCACGATCGATGCGAATTATGAAGAAAAGCAATCAAAATCGAACAAATTTTTCCTCGGTGAAGCTACCATTCGGGTAGACAAAATCTTACTCGGCGAACTTTTCACTCCGATTGCTCGTGGTTCGGCGGATTACATTGGCAAAAATCCGGAATCTAATTCGGCAGGCTTCTGGGCAAACAGACGACTGCGCAGGTTCACGAGAAGTGAAGTAAGAAGGTCTCGAAAGAGTTCAAATCCCAACCACCCTTTCTGGGTTCTTACAGGTAATAATATTCACCCCCTGGCTTAGGAGCCATTTTAATCACAGCACTCTCCAGGAAATAAGAAAAGAAAGCAAAGTACGTCTGCGGTGCTAATGATTATCAGTCCCTAATCCATACTCAATTCACTAGTATTCGACGTTCAAAGACACTCTTCAACACACTAATCACAGTTTTTAATCTACCCCGCTTATGTCACACTTATCAAGATCAGAACCACCCTCGATATGCGAAAAACAGTTTCATTATCTATATATAAAATAACCCAGTAATGTTCAACGAAATCAAACCCCGATCTTCCGTGCAAAGCTCTGAGCTTAAATTCACACATAATCATATCTCCGACGAGATACACGATCATTTCATTTCTCAGCAGTGACTACTAAATTCCCATCGTCCAAGACCTACCGTTTCGACCGCCGTGCCTACTGATCGGATGAAGAACTTCGGAGATGAGACGTTTAAGATTCGAACCCGGATCTCCCGCATGGAAGACCCGAACCTCCCCAACCAGCGCACATCGGTCAGGCTCCCGAAGGGATATAGTTGGGGACATCGGTTTGACGTAGGCGAGACTCCGTTTGGCCGAAGGAGCGCAGGCAGGGACAGCGACGGGATCGTCAGGAGAGCGAGGGGACTGTTGCTAGGCGAGCATCAATGAAGTACTCATCGTCCGCGCGTACTCGTCGCACTGGTGCAGATCGTCGAAGCGATACTGCGGAGAGAGGAAGAGAGAGAGAGAGAGTAAGGGAGAGAGAGAGAGAGAGTAAGACAGCGAGAGAAAGAGAGAGAGAGAGTGTAAGGGAGGGAGAGAGAGATAAAGAGAAAGAGAGAGAGAGAGAGAGAGAGAGAGAGAGAGAGAGAGAGAGCGGTGCACCACAGGCATTCCTCGGCCGGCCTGCGAGCCCGACACTGACACCGTGCAAAAAGGACGAATTCGACAGGTTTGCGCCGATGCCACGCCGGGCCCCGCGCAATTTATGCCAGGATACGTATACATCGGTATCCGGAGCCGGCTTGGCGGTCCGCCTCGAATCTCGAGATTGCACCGACGAGATTTCGATGCGTGCGGACCCGGCCCGCGAGCAGCTGCATCGCAAGTGCATCCATTCTTCCACGCTCGCCGGAGGTCAATTAATACGGCGATCCATCCGCGGTACGATCGACCGATTTCCCCTACCACATCCCCCCCTCTCTCCTCCCCTCCCCCCTCTCTTTCTCGCTCCAGCGTTGAATTTTAATTCGATCCTCGTTTTAATTAGCGGACCTTCTCGAATTTCCCGACCCGTGCATTGCAGGTCGATAGGTAAGCGGACGGATTAATATAATGGAAGGATGCGGGATTATTGAGATTTTAGGAGCTACGGTGTGTTTTTTATAGAGTCAAGAACAGCTTCCTGGCTCGGGCGCATGCGCGGAAACTGATACGATATCCGGTTAATCGCAGGTACTTATATATAACCGTCATGCCCTGTTTAACGCTTTGACGTAATTTTCCTTCCACACTTAGAAAATCGATGAGACCGTATTTTTAGCCTTCGGGATATGGTTGTATAATGGAAGGAGACTCTTTTGCCCCGACGTTGCTGCATTATTCACCAGGAACGCTCAGGAACAATATTGCGTTCATATCGCAAAACGCGAGCATCGGCTGTGTGTCGTTTATGCCGGTTATTGGACGTGTCAACGAGCGTCGACGATGACGCGAGCAGAATTGCGGCTAACGAGAGCAAAATTTCGGGGAGGCAAGAATTCCGGGCAGGAGAACGTTTACTCACCGATTTTCCGCGGCCATTCATAAATTCATAGTCGTTTACTCGCAGGCCTCTTTCTACGGGCCGGCCGCTTCTATATTTTGCGGGTTTAATCGAGCGGAACGCAATGAAATCCATTTTGTGCCTAACGTAACGGAACGTGCCGCGATCGCCTCGTTGACCGGAGTAAGAGCTCTGCTGGGCGTGAAAACACGCGCGCGGGCTCCTTCAGGATCTCCACGATTTCAGGACACCAATTCGTTTGTATTAACACCTCGTTAACCGATCATGGAAAATTTCACGGCTTGTCGGCTTACATCGCTTTAATCCTACTTTACGCCCGGTTATAAACGTGTTCTCTTTTCGTTACACCTTGCACGTCTGGGGACGACCTTGCAAATTAAATGTGCCTATGAAAACAAACATTTCGTATTTTGTTAACAAACGAATCAAATTATTCGAATAAGGTATTATTGAATATAATTTGGCTCCAACGGTTGGACCAGTTTCTTTTCGATTCTATTCTGCAGATTTAGACAGAGTTACGAAATAAAATAATTTAGAGTGCAACGGAGCATGAAAATTGCGATGGAAATAATGCCTTGCATTTTCTGAATAAGCGCGTCAAGTTAGTCTCGAGTTACTCAGAAACAACTGTTGGACCGTCGACTGTGCCTCGGAAGCTCGGTCGTGTCGCAAAAAGTTAATTACGCCGAACTTCGTGCAAAATTTGGTTCCCTTCGACGAAATAAAAGTAAGCGTCCAAGACAATGGCTCATCGCGGATATGCCGGCGAGAAAACTGCGCGAATCGCAATAAAATATCCCGGCCCGGTGCAATCTCCGGCCATGAGTCAGATTAACCCCAAGAATGAAAGGAGTCACGAAACCGCAGATAGCCTCTATAAAGATTTCTCAACAATCACGCACGGTTTCCGTCTATTACTCTTGAAACGGTATACAACTCGCGGGCCAACGTGTCCTTCTCACGAGCCGAGAATCCTCCACCTCCAATCACAGAAACACAAATCTCGGATAAAATTACCCCCGACTTCGCCAATATCTCTCGTTAAATAATGAACGAATTAACGACCCGACCCAAATCTTACACGTCCATTTAAAATTTCCTCTATATTAAGAGATGGTATTATATATGACTTCGACATCGCCGATTTTTGATGAACGGTCGAAAAACGTTTAACTGTATTACGATCATTAATTGAAATTGATGCAAGTTTATCTAGGACAGTTGCTGTTCTGGATTGTCGATGGTTTGATATTTTTATGGATCGTGATTCATTTTTTATTAATACCGTTCCTACCAGCGGAGAAGATGAATATCACCCACCACGGGTTTCCGGTCCCGAATTCACGTCCCAAATGCTCTTTCTTCCTCTCAATTTGTTAATCTGCGGTGCTTATCAAGAGTTACGAAAGTCTGCCTGCGGCTTTCTTGGCGGCCACCTGAAGAACCAACTTGAGTCGCACCGCATGACACGCAGCAATATATTACGATCACGAGCATCTTGTACTTGTGGGAACGTTTCCTCTTGTCAGTGAACATTGTACGGAATAAATTTAAAGTGATTTTCATCTTACTTTTTGGCGGCTCCAATTATATCATCTTCTTCGAAAAATATGCAAACTTTCATTCACTCTAGGACCTATTTAATTCAAGATACCTGTAAGATTAATAAATCTCAAAGGCTGTTCGAGCAATTTTCAGCAGATTAAAAATATGAACATTAAAATCTTGACGGTTTCATTTTTTTTTTCATCCTACGTAATCGGTCTAGACGAAGGCGGTCTGGCGCGTGCTAATAGCACATCCTGCTTAACGAGGAAGGACTAAAGAGGAAGTACTCCCTAGAATTGGACGGGGAAAAAGGAAGAAAGAGAAAGAGTGCTCGTAAACGTTAAAGGAGCTTTAAGTAGTTCGTGTGCTGCAGAAACGGACACGTGGAAGGTTATACTCAATCCTCCTCCGGCGGATGTTGGCGCAACGCGCTGTTCCCGTGCCGAGGAATAAAATTCTGAGATAATGCAGTATCCGTTAGCGAGCTTCCCGATACTCCGCTTTTCGAAGGCAACAAAGACTTTGGCCGATAAGATAATTGAAAAAAATCGAAAGTTCTCCGGCTAGGGGAGAATATCGGTCCATCCTGGTGGATATACTAATGTACATACTTCCATTGTCGAGATCCTCCTCCGCAAGAGCCACGCCACGGACAGAGAAACTTTTCCGGACAAAGGGCTGCACCCGGCGCAGGAAACGCAAAACTCCGCATCTCGAGTGCCTACCATGGACCGAGTTCGCCGGTTGAAAAGTTCACAGATAAGAGGCCACGCCGTGGCGTAGGAGGTACCAACATTGTTACATAAATAAACACGGCTCGTCTAGACATCGAGGTTTATCGGTTTTCAGTTTGCTCGAAACCGCGTTCGTACCACCCATAGCGCATCCGTGTCTCTCCTTCCCTCGTTTTCGCTCTCTGTCCCTGCGTTCCCTCCTCTTCGTTTCCTGCCCTCCTAGACCGCGTTCTATTTCCCCTACCTGCATTTCCCGGCTGCTGCATCCAGCTCCAGAGCCATACCACCTTTGGGACGATTATAAAACGGAACCATTTCGAGGAGCTACCCTTCGTCGTCTTACGTCGAGTTTAACTTGGCCATGTGCTTCTTGCTACCCAACCCGGTTGCATCGAAATAAATATAAATGTTTCCGACAATCGATTGAGATCTGGAATTATATGTTGAAGGTGATTGTGAAAGGGTACCACTTTCGCAGAGGTAAGGACAATACAATTATGAAAGAGAAAGATGCGAGCAACATTGTCAAGTATTTGAAGACAATTTTTCAGCTAATATTTAAATTGTGTACCGTATAAATTAGATTTAGGAAAACTCGTGTATGATTCCATCGGCGAGTGCAGCGTAATGCCGCAGCTACCATATTACAAACAGCAATCTAACTTCACGCGTGAAAAGTAGATTACCGACTACGCAGAAATTTTAATTGAATACGCAACCTGTACCACATTCGCTTGAAAGTTGAAATAGCAAAATTCGCGGGGCACAACGGAAATGTAATTACTATCCCGAAATTACGAACGCAATATTCTGTTGTTTCTCCCCCAATTAAATTGTGCTATCGTCCCCTTTCAAAAACTAAAATCGAGTTAAGGGTATAATTGTGACGAAACAAAGTGACTAATTAAAACCGAATAGTTAATCGTTATAATTTACTGTTTGCGGAAAACAGGTTATATAGAATATTAAGTGTGTAAGCCAAATGTACGCTTGTCCAAAAAGTAATTTCGAACTCATGGCGTGTTTCACTGAACAGCACGATGCCAGTGATAATACGATCCATTTGGCCGCATGAAAATTATGTGGCCGTCCGATTTTTCTCCCTTATCAATTCAGACTCCTTTATTTTTGAGCGCTGGTCGATAAATTTATATAATATAAGATTCCGCAATTGAAGTGAGTTTGCTGAGAAAGTGTATGATCTAGATATTCCACAGAAAAGTTCAGTCTTAAACTTGGATGTAAACAATTCGTTTTAGAGTTCGCGTAGATCTATTTACTGTGCTCATTTTTATCTCGTGCATGATTCACTTATTCCAGAAAGCACGTTTACCCAATAACGAAATAAATACGCTGATCGAAATGACACAAACCGCACGAGGGCGAACAAAGCGTGATCAAAATAATCCTGCTCGCCGTCCTTTAATTGCCAGCATAACGACAATTAATTACTATGTGTATACGATGCATGTACATGCCGCGGGATAATAGTCGACGCTCTAGAGGTTAAATGTTGCATAATTGATTTATTGCCCGATTTGGAATGCAATGCCGCTATTCCAATCGGTGCCATTGTTGCGCCGGATAATTACAGTCCCGATGTACCGTCGTTCTTGTCAATTATTAATCACCATTACAGTCCAAACTTTTACTCGTCCCGGTGATAACTTCTGAACGACCTCTTCTAAATTTCCAATCAAGCCTTACGTCACGATAAATCAACTTCGTCATAAAAAAAAGCAAAAATGATAGGCAAGCATCTTATAGTTGAGCTGTGATTAGGATAAAAATATAACAAACTGCGATGTGCGGTCTAATGGTCCGCGTGAAGGAACCGAACCCTTGCGCTGCTCGACATCTCCCTCGTGCCTTAAAGATGCAGCAAAGGCGCCGGGATGAAGATACGTGTACCTCAAGTTATTCTTATCTCCGTCAGTGACGCACGCTCCCGTGGAATATTCCCTCGCAAAGCATTTCTCTCCCTTTTCTCTCATCGTGACTCCGGTTGTCTCCGAGCCGGATCGTTTTTTACGCACTCACCCTCGCGGTATGTCGAAAGGGAAATATCATTAGTCAGCGATGTCAAATACTGTATCCAATGTACTTAAAATAGAGTCTTGCCAATTCTGTTCTTACTTTGATAAGAGCTAAGTTTTTTTTTAAGAAATATTCGATTTGACTTTGTAATACCAATGATTTGGAATACGAGTTTCTCTGACTTATTTCTGCTTAAAATCTCTTTTTTTTTTAATTAAATCGTTAGTTTGACGAGTTTTAATTTATATAAGTAATGTGCCCCTCGCTCTATGCAGAGGATGCTAAGGCAAAGGAAAAATATGTTTACTTATATATAATCCTCGAAATATTCTTATCTCCGTCGATATTTCGTGAATTGGCAAAGTACGCTCGCGGATGGAATTTCTCCATTTCCCCTCATCGAAAAACTCGCTGAAAGTGTTCGCCTTTTTGCGTTTATAATTTCACGCTGAACGGAGGGGAACATCCTGAATCAGTGACAGCCGGCGTTATATTTGCCACGCGTAGAAGCTCACAAAAGAGGAAGGAGAAACTTCGATAGGAATCTACGAGAAAGTCCACGGCTTTACAACTCCTTAACCGATAAAATAGCGCAGACAATAAAGGATTGCTCTATATCAACCCTCGGGCCTCTTAATGCGCTTGACACTTCTGAATCTTTATAATTTACTCAATACTTGCTGCTAAAATAAAGAATTAAAAAAGGGATATTCCTTAAACAATCGCAA
The DNA here is from genome assembly GCA_038496175.1 of Ampulex compressa. Classification (NCBI taxonomy): domain Eukaryota; kingdom Metazoa; phylum Arthropoda; class Insecta; order Hymenoptera; family Ampulicidae; genus Ampulex; species Ampulex compressa. The sequence goes on along the minus strand of JBCFXI010000102.1, from coordinate 18,005 downwards.
AAACAGAGGAACCTAAATAAATTCTTACAAATAAAATAACAAATATTACTAGGTTACGTTTATTCAATGAAAATAATAAGTAGGTTTGCAACATTTATCCACGAGAGAGAAAAATATACAAGATTTCACGTTTCTTCCTCTCTCTCTCATCGGAGAAAACAGGGCGTTTTTCGAAAGAAAAAAGTATCCAATCTTATCTCAAACTACTTACGAAAAAACGTGAAAGTAGATTTGACGATTATCGATCGAAGGATCCTCGGTTTGAGGATATAAAAAACGTTTGAAAATATGAGGAGGGTGGTCGAGGGCCAGATATCGTGCAGCCATGCCGAAGCATACATCATATGCGACGTAATCGCCGCGGTTTTATTACATTGAATTAAACCTAATCGCTCTCGCTCACGCGATTGGCAGAAAAATGTGTCGACGGCAGCGTGTGCGCACGGTTGACGGTGTACCGGTATACGAGGGCCCTCCTACTCGGATAACGATCACCGGGAGCGTATACCTGCAGTTTTTGGCATGCATTACACCCATGGTCACTATTTATTTCCATGAAAAACAAATCAGGCTCATAATTTTCGGGAATAATCTCGGGACGTGCTGCGAGAAGTATAAATCCGGCTCCTACCACGATCGAGTTTATTAGCCTTGTGATTGGTTTTCATGAAAGTGCGATGCGTTATTCGGATAAACAGGTAATGCTAAGTAGCTACAAAAAGGGTGCTTAAAGATCTGGAAAGCGGACTTATAATAATGGGAGTAAAAGAAATTTCGAGAGATCCATAATTTAAAACTCAAACACGCCTGAGGTCTTTTCCCCATGTGTAACATAATATAGCTGTAGGTTGTTTGGAACTAGTCTGAACTTCTTCCAGCGGGACCTTTTACAATATTAAGAACGATATGAGTCATTTTAATATTACTGTAGGAATAACAACAAAATGGTATACACATACCGAGGATACCATCTATGTAATATTCGCAAAAGTCGTATCTGGTACTAGGATCAGCCCTTTCCCATTAGCAAACGTAAATTCCCTATCCAACATCACAAATCATAATATAATTCAACAACATAACAGGAAAATCAAGAACTCAGCGTGAAAATCTCTGCAACCTGCGAACATTTAAAATCATTTCAACCTATTTAATACCCTGAATGTAAGCGGACTCGCAGAAATGGTTCACTGCACGTTCCATACCAGACGCCCTTTCATATCACCACATTCGATAATACTTATGGAACACATGTGTTCGATAGATCCATGAACAAACTGGTACGCTAATCGATGTTGAGATCTCAAGTGCAAATACAGGTAATTGGCTGAAGAATCGCGTGGCATTAAATTGGGCAGGTTTATCCACCGCGATGCGGTGGTTTCTCACCACTTAGCGGCGCTCAAAGGGCAGATAACCGCGTGCGAATAAATTTTCCGGAAAGCAGGCCGTGGCTATAACTCCGGCGTAATCGGCTCGCTTACACGCCGTTAATAAAAACCGAGGGAAACACTTTGGATCCGCGAACGAGTACCGCGGTTGCCGTACTGGTGTTCGTGTCCGTGCTGGTGGCTGTAAAAAAGGACGACTACTCCCCATCGGCCGATAAGGATCGCCGAGGGTGTAAGTTTTCGCGGCACGCAGTCCAGGGGACTGACGTTTCTACGTCCGAGTAGGCAGCCACCTCGCCTTTAACCCTTCTGTTCGATTTCTTCGATTTGCGACCAGATTCCCGCTGTGGAATTCCAAAGGCCTCCTCTCCTGCCAATTAGTGTATTATAAACGATGAAAGAGCAAACTTATGGGAGTCGAGAAGGGCAATCGATTTATTTCACGTGTACAACGTAGTGTCACTGATACGAAAAGTTCGCAAAAAATCGTAAATAGTGATCTTACGGGGTATACGAGTAGATGAAATAATCCTGCGCGTGGACCGTATAACCTTTCAGCCAATCTTTTATTTTTGATCAGTAAAAACGAGCCTATACAGAATTTTTCTTTTCCCCATCAATTTTGCAATGCAGCTCGAATATAAGCTGCAATGTGAGCTCCTTGGTGCGAAGCGGATAAAATGACTTGGACCGCAAAGGTTAGGCCGTATCTGTAATGTTAACGCGACGGAATCGCTCATGGTCCTCGAAATGCGAGAAGCGCCGCGTGCAGAGCATTGCATTCTTCCGGAGAGGAGCGTACGGACCGGAGACGGTGCTATCTCTTATCTCACGGCTACTCAGCCAGGAAAGTACACGGTCGAAAGATAAAGGAGGTGGAAGACTCCGTCAAGATCTCCTTGTAAGTCTGAGGAATCGTTCGGCGGAAGACAGGGTCATGTAAAGCCCTCCGGAAACGACGTGACGTTTCGGATCGAGGAGGGGGTATCGAGAAGGTCCAGAAGTATCGTCGTTTTTCACGTCGAAGGTCCCTAAAAAAATGGAACAAAAGTGACTTGCACCTTCAAGTGCACCTTCAAGATCCAAACAACATCCGTACTTCCTGGTTCGTATAACATTATAGCCCGAAATTTGATCGTGCATGTACAAACATAAATTCGGGAATTATCTTTACCATAAATACTTTTAAAATATTGTGTAAATAGCCCGAATTATTTCTGACATATGACTTATATTAAATGCAATGTTATATTAAATATTAGAGAAGGCATTCTGATCATTCCTTTTGATCTTTCATAAGTTTCTAATTCTCTGAAGCAACAAACTCGTCTAAAACAATATTTATTATAGAAAGAACTCAATAATGGTATAAATCTAAATATGAAGCTCTCACCAATTATTTGCAAGTAACAAAATTCAACGATACAAACTCTCAGCATACGACAAAACGTGTACATCGACGCAAAATCATAAATTAATCGCAAAAATCGTGGTAAGGGAAATGAACATAATTAGGGAGAAAAGTGCGAGCGAATATTTAGGACAGGAGTCGCGTTATTCCGATGCACGACAGAGTAACGTGAATGGAGCGGGTGTTCTAAAAAGGGGGTGAACAGTGGCGCAAGGAAAAGTGGATATTCGGCACATTTTCCACGATGCAGTCATTAATTCTCACCGGCCGGGCGAGAAAAATGTGCCATCCATATCACTTTAAGCTTGGCGTCCGTTTAGCGGCTCTTCGCTTTCCCCACTTTTCTCGGCCATTCCGGCGGACTCTTCGGCCGCGGTTAATCTCGTTAATCCTGTTAATAACACGCGGAGGTCTTCAGAGGATACGACGTGGAAGGTGAAAAATGCCACATGGAAATCCTCCTCCCGCGTGGCTCGGAACCCGTAAATCGTCGCACTTCTGCACGGCGAAAGCTGCGTCGAATCTCACAATCCCAGGAGTCGCACGCACCCATCCAAAGATACGATGCGCTCTAATGCAGAAGCTACGTTATCGAATATAAAGATTAATTTTTAGAACGGCATCTCGCCTCGAGGAATCTCTTTCATTTTGAATTTATAAATTATACGGATACCGAGTGTCGCGTTGGAAAGAAAGGCTTGCGATCTTTGGTGGCTTTGAAGGTGCAATTTGTAAAATGCCTAAGATTTCAATTATAAATAAGCATACTTTCGACGAGTTTATCAGAACGAGCGATGATTTTTTTATTTAACGCTCGGTTTTCCAAGAAAAACAGTAATTGCGATACATACTGTATTGTGTACGCTATAAATCGATGCAAATCTTGAACACTGAATCCCAAGCTAAATGACCCACTGTCGTCCCGCTATCGAGTGGGTACTTCACGCCGCGGACGAGACGTTTCTTCGCCTTTATACGACGCGTGTCCTACTCCCGAGAAAAATGCAGCGCGCTCCCGATAAACGGTCTCATGCAAAGTAGCGTCGGCGATTCGCGGTGAATGGAATGCCTAGCGGTTGGGATTTCAAGAATAACCACTCGAACGAGCGCGGCAGCGTCCTCCGTCCCGCGCCACGCCCCTTATTACACTTGGTTCGCGCCAGGGCGAGGAATAATCTTTTAATCGAATCGGTCTAACGGCTCAATTTTCGCCGGACGGATAAGTTTCTGGCATCGGCCAAGATAAGGCTCGCGCGATTACGACGTACGTCGGATGGAGTTAGGCTTAAACGACGTCGCTCACGAAGAAACCGGCGCCCTCGTCGCGGGCAATTTATTTTAATACGAATATCAAGTTTCTCGGGCAGCCCAGAACGTCCAACGGGCTGTCGCCGGTCGCATTCGATCATCACCAGAGCTAGCTCCGCAAACCGGCGACACGGTGCGCACGTGTTTGCGGATTACCACGGGGAATCACTTGGCCAAGGGCAAAAGGGACGAAAGGGTCACGGTCTGGTGGCCATCGGTCAAAACAAAGGGACGCCGACCTCTATCCGTCTCTCTTCCTCCATCCACCTTTTCTCCTCCGATCGACCTCTCGCTCCCCCACCCCCTCCTCCTTCATCCATCCCCCCACTCCTGTTCTCCTTCTATCCCCCTCCCCCTCCCTCTATCGCACGCACTCCCTCTATTTCCATCTCCTATTCTCTCTCTATCCACCTGTCTGTGTCTCACTCCGTCAACGCTAGCTACCCAGTCGTAACCGAACCAAGAAATATGCGTGCAATAAACGCGCACCTACGGCTTCGACACGCGTGCAATCAGCCCGATGGGAATACGCATCCCCGGACGTAAAAATGCATAGGCGTCGCCGGATTAAACCCTGGCGCGCATCAAGTTATTTCCAACGCGTCCAACCGATGTGCACGTTTCTCTGCCCCCGGTTCGGGGGACTATAGATTTTGCGCCAGCCAACGCTGTTGGAGCCTCTGTACCTCGCGTGCGTTGACGTTTCATGATCCCCTTGTACGCGTTCTCCATGCCACTTTCGATCGTCTCATCCTTTCACGGTTCGGTTGCATATGGTCTATAAAATTCTTCTTACCGCTGTATTCCTCTGGCATAATAGGTTTAAATGTGTTCTTTGTACTGTGTCTTTTATCTGTCTTTTTTCGCAATCGAATTAAATACGTCAGGCGGCACAACTTGCTTTATTCGCATTTCTGAAGGCGTTCCCCGTCTCTCGACGCGGTTGCAACTCGCGTAATTTTCGTTATCTTAATTTTCCATTTGGTCCACACTCTAGTTATATGCGCTATGCGCGCTACTTTTCGTTATCTTGGGTTTTCACCGAACAATTGAATACGTACCAATTGAACCTATACGCTTTCATCGTACATGCCTCTTTGCGCCGGGTTATTTCCGCCGCTTTGTCGCAGCCGGCGCACGTCGCTTTACCCGCATTTCGGTAGGCTGTGCATTTTTCGCCGCTTGACACCATTGTAGTTCGCGCACTTGCCCTTATCTTTACTTTTTCGCAATCCAATTATATATGTCGTACACGCTTTTCCCCTCGGCATTATTTTTGCCCGTTCCGTGGCACCCGGTGCAGCTCGCTCTACTCGCATTTCGGGAGGTTGTATACTTTATACTGCTTGACGCTGTTGTAACTCGTGCACTTCTCGTTATCTTAGTTTTTCATAATCCAATTAACTCTCCACCGTTTTTCCAACGCTTTGTTCCAGTCTGTGCGCGACGTACGTACTTTCTACCACTTTGACGCCACGATCATTTACGTACTTCCCGTTACTTTGGTCCGTCAGGAGTAAATGAGACAAACTGATATCAGTTCTTACGCAAAGCATGTTTCTATCGAATATAATTTCTCTGTACCATTTCTTGACCACTGTCTGCTTACCAATACGATTCTGTTACTCGACACTATTGTACTTTTTAAGCAAATCCATTTGCTGCTGTGTCGGTGAAATACGTGGTTCGTTCAGGACGTGTCTTAAATGGTAAATCGCAGCGACTTCTACGTACCATAGATGAATCGTGTGCCAAATTATCATAATAGCCTTCGTACAATGCATCTGGACATTTCAATGCGCGTGGACATGGAAGACGACGTCCCATGCGTCGTGAGACAGGACAGCAATGGATTGAAGTAGCGGCGCACCGTTCAAGGAACATCGATCGGTCCTTAACCTTTTAAGAGACGTGCCGCCGAGTAATCGATTGGATGTAGTGCCCGTTACCACCGATGAAGCAGACGAACCATATCCGCGGAACGAACGGGTCAAAGCAGCGAGGCTAAAGCATTCGAGGTGATCTTGAACGCTTTAATGCTGGACATTCAATGCGCGAAAATTCAGGGAAGCATAAAGTATAACATCTGTTAAACAGTCTTGCAACATTCTTACGTTTGCAACCAAGTTGTTTTCAAACTCCCTTTAATGCGCCACGAGGTTAAAAACTCGATGAATAAAGATCGATTGCTACTCTAGAGTTAGCTTGCATTTTTGCGATTGAACTACATTTACATTTTATTACTCACGTAAAAAACATTGTACCGATCAATTTTTGGATTATTCAACTCAAAAGCTACAACGCAAATAACGTATGAATCACAGTTTACGCGCCACATATAGCGCAGCCAAAAATAATAGGGAAGATCTAAATCCTTATCTTTCTTATACATAATACAGCGTGCAATCTCCGCGAGACAATAGACGTCAATATTTCTCTCGAACTTTCTGCGACGTATCGATCGTTCGTTTATTCAATCCTGCAAAGCGACTGCTTTTACAATTGCATTAGCCAGCTCTTTAGATCGAAGTTCGCCGATATACGTAGCGCCATGAGAGACGAGAGCGTCGATAAATACTAGATACGTGACCGAACGATGACAATACGCGAAATGGGCGTCGGCGTTTATTTTTGGGGTAAGCATCCCCCATTCTCGCCCGGCGACAACCCTTCGATCGTTCGAGGAGCGCGACGCCTATAGCGAATACGTGCTCATAACCAGCACATTGGCGCGGTATAGGCACAGGCAAATACGGCATATCGTATATGCTCGGACAAGCGATCTAATTACATAGTGGCGAGGCAACGCGCCACGGTCGTTGATCCTGTAATCGTTAGGAGGGATAAAGCTGGATTCTCCTCGTGCAAATGAAATGTCTGCAACGCGCATCGAGATGCACCAATGGACGTCTCGGTACGACGTTTCAATCCCTGTGCTGTTTTCAGAATTCAAGCACAAGCCTGGCGATATATTTTAACGAGCTGGCGGTCATTTGAATATCAAAGACCTGACCATCGACGGACTCTCGTTGATTCGCGGATCAACGTTTATATTTAATTCTGCTTTAATCAAACGCTCGAAACCTATTTATAATCGTACGTGGATTTTCCTGTATGCAAAACTTCATCGCTCCGTACGTTGCGCGCAAGTTCGCTCGTGAAAGTAACAGATCGTACTTTTGATAAGGGAATTTACCTAACCGTTCTAAACGTGCCGGCGAAAAAGGCGAGTTTTATAAGGAGATGCATAATTGCATTTTCCTCGAGAGCCAGCCGTTGATTACGGATACGACCAATCACACGACATGGGGTAATGACACGTTAAGGAGCAAAGCGGCGTTAACAAATAGCATCGCATTCGTGTGCGTGTATTGCTAATTGTCACGAGAAATCTTACTCAACGCCCTGCGGAAAGGATATAAAATTTATTGGCCAATAAACAACATGGGTTTACCGAACGTGAGACGCAGTCGATTATGCGGCGTAAGCCTTGACATTTTTCCCATCGTGGAAATTTCAAACCTCCTCCCTTCGTCTCAGGCGCGCGTGTACGCGGATTATTCTATTATTATCCCAAGATACGTTCTCCATGGAATTGCTCGAGAAGATTCTCCGTGTCCTGCGCAACATTTAATTCGACATCCCGTTGTCATCGTCGAAAGACGGCACTTCGGGGAGGATCAAACGGTCTGTACACATGCAAACCTGATCATCTCCCGTGGAATGTCCCGATAACTGTTAATTAGTCTACGCACATGCCGTGGCACGGCACACGCACAAGATTACCAGATTACACAGCCGTATTACATTGCGTATACGAGCTCATAAACGGTTAACGAGTTTGATGCTTTCTCGAAGCAATTAATTTGCGTTAAAAGCCCCTGGTGCGGTATTGAACAAGTACCATTTCCACGGATCGATAAATGCATTATCGAACCCCTCACGAAATTTTGTCGGATTAAGGGAGGCAACGCGTTCACGTCAGAACGCAAAGCGACGGGCGTGAGCAAATACGAGGAAAAACCACCGCGGAACGAAGGGGCGTGCGCTTTAAATTACGACGGGATTTATAGCGTTAGGTGTTGTCTTGAAACGGTTATAACGGGGGGCCGTTTTTAATGACTTCCAGAAGCCGTAAAGATGCTGTGCAAGGCCGTAATTTCGATGACCTCCGTACAACCGGTGGCGTACTTCTAAACAAACAATTTGTCTCGGTAAACGTGGAATGTCTCAGAGAACAATATTTTCTTTTATCAAATTCATGTGAAACAAATCGAGTCTAAATACTTCTGTCAATCCTTCGAGCTTCCAACTATTTTGCAAAGATCTATTTGTTTCGGTTATTAAATTTATGTTCGAAAAATGAATCGATTTTACTTTAAATATAGATACTTCCTTGCGATTAAAATCTAACTCTCGACATGTTTATTGTGACAATAAAGAAAACTCACTAATGTCCTGTTAAAGAGACAAGTCAGAAAATTCTACTAAAAGATTTGAAATAGGTTGCTTCGCTTATGAAATCATAGAAATACGGATTACCTTCTGACGATAGGGCAAGAGGGTAATACTTTTGTCCCCCAAAGATATTTTTATCTACGTGATGTAGAATCTTATATTAATCACTTCACGTTGAATCGCCTGTAATTGAGTAAACACGCGGTCAGAAAGGATGAGGGTGATTTTCGTCGAAAGACGACGGAACAAATCATTTTCCTCGGCCAATTCTTAGCGTACGTGGGTTATAAAAAAAACGTGGACTGGCAAGATGAAGATAGCCGGTGCGCCGCGGTTTACTGTTACCGCGAACACAATTTTCTCTGTTAACGACCGTCGTAAACCCAGAGCTGATACCTACTAAAACAACGAATCGTTTTCGGGGAGAGGAAACCTCAATTCGAAGGCTCGCTCACTCCACCGTTATTCGCACTTCGATAAAGACAAAGCTCCCTTTACGTTCCGCCTTTAAACGATTCTACAGATTCCACGACCCCGCGTATAGCGTACGTCAATTGCAATGATACCCGATCGGTCCGTGCAATGCAATACGAAAGTATCGTCTGCCTCGATATACGAATCTGATCTTACGATCCTATTGAATATTCCCAAGAAGGCACATAATTATTTCATTTTTTTAGCACCGACTGCTACACTCATTAAGTCTAAAATATATTATCCTAAGACAACTTCCTAATCGATGCGTGTACCCTAAAGAGTATATCAATAAGTATCTTTACTACGAACAGTAAATAATAAATATAAATATATAATATATAAATAATAAATATAAATATTTCCTGTGTTTCGATCTTTTACCACGTCGTCTATACAGTCCTAAAAACTTCCAGAGGTAACTATTTCAATTCGAATCCGGATTTTTGGCATGTAGATCCGTGCTTTTATCTATTACGCGACCGTATCTCCAACGTGTCGGTCTTTACATCTTCGCGGATAATGAAAAGGTTTGCACGTGCCGATTTGGTGGCCACGTATCAGAGGAATGACTGCGCGTTCCAAACGAACATCGCGAGAACGATCGGAGGAACGACACGTGCTGCGGTTCTCACCCATCGAGCAAACACGTTGTTGGTGGATAAGACGTGAACCGACAGCCGTGCAGCAAAACGGAAGATGAGGGAGAGGAGGCGGTTAAGAGGCTGCCAGGGTGAAACCACCGGGGATATAGGTAGGTAACACCCGGGTGCCAGGATCGATTAATGTATTTAAACGCCTTAGATATTCACCGCTACATTTACCTCGACGTTACGACACCATCCGCAGTCTTTGCTTTTATTAGCCTTTCGATAATGGTGTAAGATTACGATATCGTTCATCGTGATAAGTACTTCTGACTTTGGAATACCGTTTAGTATACCTAAAAATACATAGCTCCGGCAGCTGTGTGCACTAACACACTTTGGCGGTGCACCTGAATCCGGCGAGTTTACTTTGTAAGTTTATCTTATAGTTGTTGCTGTTGCTCTTAAGGTTCAGCCAACATGCATATTCTAACGTTGATACTTTACAAGTCAGACAATTTAATATAAGGATCTATCTGTTTGTAAGAATTTTACGATAAATATAGTCGATGAGCTGCATAGAGACGATACGTCCATTGATAAACTAGTACACGTTTAACGTTACACAGTACACCTATTTTTCCTATTATAGTAAATTAATACAAGGAAAATATTGTTACTACATTGCTGTGATTTCACTTGTATTAGTACACGTTTAATCGCCAAAACTTTACTGTAAAGAAATCCGTGGAAAATTATACTCGATATCGGATCATCTCGTTTAAAAACCTAATACTCCTTTACATCACTTAATAACACCTGACGAGAATTATTACGCGGGTAAGAGAAGTAACTGCGGTTTCGAAGTATCTCGTTAAACAATATTCACGTAGCACTTGCCGCCGTCCCATCGCGCGCCGACCGAGAAATTTAAAGGACTCGAGATGCACGAGAATACCGGCGCGATGACCGAGATTTTAAAATCCATTAAAAATAATTCGTTCCGCGGGAATCAAGCTACCCGGCTGATCCGCGGCCGGCGCAATATTTCAACAAACGGGGGCAAGATTCGCCCGGTGAAATTCCTGCCCGAGAGAGCCCCCTAATGAACCACCCCAGAAACCTTCCACGAGCATTGTCGCGTCAGCTTGCAACGGCCCCTTCGAAGGACCGAATGTCTCGACGTTATTGAAGCCCTTTAGATTTCCCTTCATCGGATTCGCCGGCCGAGAACGAGAGCGACGCCTGTAAAAGGGACACCCTGGCCCTCCCCCTGCCCCCTCCCACCGACTCTCATCCTCAATATGCCTTCTTCCGTCGTCTCGCGGCTGCAATCGGAAGGCCGCCGTTAATCTCGAGAAACGCAAGAGAAAAGAGGTTCGAGGAGTAATTAAAGTGCAGAGCGGTCCGGCAATGGATCCAGGATCGTGCGATGAGGAAGGAGGGAGGACAAGCCTTGGAGAAAGACGAAAGGAAAGGGAGGAGGAGAGGGAAATCGAAGAGAGTAGCTGCCGCCTTCCCCTACCAGCCGACGAGCGTCTTTTGTCCCCGGAAAATATTTTGTCTATAGCCTCGCTGGTACTGCTTTTTTCCACGGCTACTCTCTCTATTTCCCTTCCCCGCCCTCGCTCTCTTCATTTCTGTCTGTCCGTCTTCCTTCTATCTCTCTATCCGTCTATCTCTCTCGCTTCGTCCCCCACTCCGCGCTCGCGTTTATGTCGAATTCCGTCGTTAAACACCGGGAGGTTAAGCACCGTAGGGTCGCGGAATGGCATGCTGGCGGAAAGAAATGAGTGGCATCTCGAATGTTTTGTGACGCAGCCGAGGATAGGATCGACATTTTCCTCGGTGAACCTGTGGACTCTCCTGCGTCATCCACCTCCCCCCCCCCTCCTCTCCCCCCCCCCAAATTGATGCGCTCGCACGCCCACGCGGTTAACGTTGCGATCGTAATGCGAGGAAATTACATTGGCCGATCCCTTTGACGCGATCGCGCTCGTTGCGGAATGCCAATGTTGTTTCCGCGTCTGCTCCCTATTCGCAGGATAGGCGGCGGTCCCCGTCGTTTTATCGGGTTTCGTGCTGCGGTTACCGTCGTTTAAATTTTAACGCGGATCGATTTACGCATTAACATTCAACCAGGTCCGCGCCCAAGATCCTCTTTGAACCGATAAAATGCAAGGGACGGCTTGAAAATACATAAGTAAAGTGACCGAGATTTTTGCCTCGTTTATGCATCGATGATATCGATGAGTTTACTCGTAGCGTAAAAGGATCGTTGGAAATGACTCGTGAGCAATGGAGAATTACACGAAGCGCCTTTAAGAAATCACTGTCAAAATAGAAGATCAAACGAGTCACTATGATTCTAGTATAAATATGTAAGGAACAATGCGCAAGCCTTCGAGTGTATGTTCTGCGCGCATGCATATCTCAAATATGCGAGCGTTTGAAAAATCCATTCTAGCGTTGAGTATTTTTTTTCTCTTGCCAGATATTCACCTCTAAAACTCCTCGCTCGTCGAGCGAGAGCGAGGAGTAGCGTGTGGCAACGTGTTCGGGATATTTGCTTTACTCGATGCCCGATAACTTCGCGCGCGGATAGCTGCAAATCAGAGAGAACACGAGAGGCATCGGCGATGCACAGAGGAAAGGGTAATGCATGAGAAAATTGCCGAGTAATTCGAGGCGCCCATCGATCTCAGCGCGATATAAATCGAGGCCCATCGACATTCCATATTCAATTACCCTCTCGCATCGCGAATTCATTATCAAGTCCTTCGGCGCGCATGGCGTGCTGCCAAAACGCATCGTGCAAAAGATTCACGCACGGAGCACAAAGATTCCGCGGCACGACACTGACGTTAATTGCTCCGATGATGAATGAAGAACGGCGGCCGATTAATCGGCCCTCGAGTCGGGTGCGAGCTTCGAGGTCGCCTGGCCTTAACCTATTTATTGCTCACGTCTAAGAAAGTGTTTTTTTCCCACACCAAGTTCCTCTCGGTGAATTAATATATACCAACTGCTTTATCAGCGAATACATTGCACTATCCATAAATAAATTCTCGACCGTATTATCATCCTTGTTATTCGTTGTGCAATTTTTGGGGTATACTTGCATCTACAATACCCTGGAATACCCCGAATTTACGTTGAGAAGAAATGGGTTGAGTTATTGCCCTTGGTAAAATCCGACACTTCGCGAGCCAGGCGTAATTCTGGCAAATTTATCGACGATCGAACTACCCCTAGACAGGAATGTTTTTCCCCCTCGTAGGGCAGACATAGCAGAGGAAGTCTTCTGCATGGGATATAAAGCGTTGGAGGGATTTTATACGAGCGTGGTAAGCTGGTGGATGAATTTCTTTTTTTTTTTTTCTTTGTACAAAGTGTTAATGCACGCGAGATCGAGACTAATCCGATTACAGATTCTCTATGAGCCGGTAATGGCAATTTAAGATCGTGCAGCGCCTCTGAAATATGCAGTACGTGGAGATCTGATCGCTGGGACAGGCGATGCTATACGTTCACCTACCTATAGAATTCAGCTCAAGCACACTAAGGACAAAAAGTAGTCTTCTCATGAGAGTAAGGAAAAAGTGCATTTTTCTTATCAACAACCATAATGATTTCTTACACGCCTGGCATGATACTTTCGTAATGCAATTAATGTTCATAAGCGAACGAACATTGCGTTACGCTTTAATAAACGCCAAAGAGATTTATTAAATATATCTTAAATTCGATCATGGATCAAATCGTAAAAAACATCGACCATAACGCCGTACGAGTTACAAGCTGGAGTGCCAAAAATCGTACACTTTAGCAAAGAGAAGCAATTGCTGCTTAAAATCGTGCCGTGCGAAGATTCGAAGATTCGATCACAGTGCGGATCCAGGATGTGAAGCTTATCCTCCTGTATATCTGCAACGCGTAGGTGAGTGCCAAGGTACGAACCGTTGCAGACAAACGCGCGGATATCAAAAGGGCGTTGCACACGCATGAACCGGGGGAGATGGATTTTTCTTGCGAGAGAGGATGCGAGCAAAGCGAGGCTAATTGATTTCTCGCATTAATGGCCAGCGAAACGCGCTCGGCTGTGTGCGTAAGGGCGCACCGCCCCGAGAGAATACTCTCTCACTTCGGGTACGCGCTCGTACAGGGTGAGGCACTCGCTTTATCGCCCGAAACGTCTATCTCATACCCATCATAAAGGAAACCTTGTCGAATCTACAATTTTTTAAACACGAAGCATTACTCGCGAGAAGCTTCACTGCTTAGAAGAAGTGCTTGTTTTATTCATAGATAGTTTAAAAATAATGTAAAAAGTAATATCGACGAAGTCTAAGATGGCGTAAAGCTTTAGGAAAAAATTCCTTGATAAACGTAAGCGGAATGCTACAATCTGTATGATAAAAATCTTTGATCTCGCGAAAGGATGATCATTCACTGCAACAAGGATCGCAGTCAGAATATATATTCTACGTATATACGTAAGTCCTGAACCCAGAAAGGAGTTCGTACGAGTTCCTTGAAGTCATAGACGACGAATTTGGTGCACGGAATTCGATCCGTTTACCTTACGAGTCTTTTCAAATCAAGCGAGAATCGCACACGACATTCCAGTTTGCGTCACAAGAAAGACATTTGAGACGGCCAGGTTAAGTGCCTCACCCTGTATATTATAGGAACACACGCCGATTCGCGAACTATAGGCACCCTTGGCCCGAGGAATGCCCGGTGGTATAGTTTATGCGTTGACCACATTCCTCTCCCATGCCTTGAAACGATCCTCTTCCTCCGTCTCTTTCATTTAACACACCTACGTTTCTCGAGGCCCGTGCCGCTCCTATAGTTTCGATTTAGAGACTCGACACGGGGCAGCAGGATCGTCTTCCCCTCGATTCGAGGACAAAGTCTCCCTCTTGCCTCTGTGTTCTCATATGAATACCGTACTTTCCGGTAGCTCAGAGGTTCCTTTGAAACGTGAATCATTATACTCTGTACATTTTCGAACCTAGTCTGACCACATTGCTTAAGCGTTGTAGAAAAAAATCGATTCATCGATGATGAATAATTTTTTTTTTTTCTGATCGCTATACCCTTTTTGGTTATACTGGAAATATATTGCAAAGTGTCGAGTGTCGTATACATCGTCGCGTGGACAGATTCCAAGAAAAGGAAACGAGTTCATTCCCGAATTTTTAGAATATAAATCCAGATATAAAAGCCACGGTGGTCACGCTATGCACCGCGGATTGTACAATTAGTAGCCCATTCAAGCTAATTATTCCGCGGCAAAACGATTACCGTCGTCGCTCGTGTATCGTGAGTCCTTTTGAAAAGCTCACAATAGCCCGCCAGGTGGAATGCGGTTTTTGATAGCGCCGTGTATGAGACAATTTAGCTTTAGATAATCGCCCCGCTGCGGTTCGCTCGAATATGTCCTTTGGAATTTCTTTTTCGATTTTCCTTGCGGTTCAAGCAACCATAAATTATGCCTCGAAAGTCTCACAATTCGAGACCAGCAATGGTTCGATAAGTTCCTACAAAAAAACCGGTGAAAGTTGACTACTAGGCGATTCGAATATCATCGACTCCTCTACTGCTCCGGCATACCTCGAGTGAGTCTCATTAAGCAAATTGGGGGAATGTCTGAAAGTCGCAGTATGAATAAATAAAATCTAAATTAAAGTATTGAAATCAAAATCATCCTAACATCTTTCCCCATTTCCATGTCAGTAGCTTGAAAAGAGGCACGAACAATCAAATAATACATAAAGTAAAACACTAAAGTCAAGCATGTACTAAGTAATCGTGCAACATCAAATTATTCCAGGTCTAATCAATACAAAATCCTTTGATCAGCGCACAAACTCTAGAGAAACTCACGACAACGAGATTTCTAAAAATAAAGGACCATTCGATATTAAAATAATTAAAAAACAGGTTACAAACCATACTATTTCAGTAGGCAAAAGCAAATATGAAACGATAAAGTCGAAGGCGGTTGAATCTGTGACACAAAGTGCCTTTGTGACCTTACGCACTTTAAGCCTAATCGCACGAAGATACACATCCTAAATTGTCCACCGATAAACTCCTCTACCGGAGCCAGACAAACATCGTATCACAACCCTACCTCAAACGCTCTCAGCAGAAGTTCCTAGACTGAATGGCCTCAGCAGGCAATGCCGAAAGTCAAACAAACAACCACGATAACGTGAGAATCTCGCGGGCATTCGCGATAACGTACGATTCGCATTACCACATAATGCCGATGAATTTGATCAGCATTCGTAGCGGCCGTTTTAAGGGACGCGAGGAAGCGTCGGGTCCCCGTATGTTAATACCCGCTGTATGTCCAACACGGTGTTGCGTGCGCACCGTGTCGTTAATACCGCGGCCCGACTATATATTAACAACTATATTTTATGCCGGCTCACAGACGGCGGCGCGGCGTAGCCGCGCGCGGACCAAGACGCGCAGGAGATTCATACGAGATTTATGTCGCTCATAAAAGGCAAAGCCACGGAGAAAAAAAAAAAAGGAAAAAGCTTGGGAACGGTTAAAAGCCGAGCGGCAATGTGGCTCAGGGCAGAAATTGACGCTGTATCTGGAGGAGCGAAGGGAGGGCGCTACCCGACAAACTGGAAATCGACGAGCGTCCACCTACGGTTGATATGCCCGGCGACAAAATATGCTAACGAGCTGTAGAATTGATAGGCTGGGATCGCATGCTTAAATGAAACGTACCGCGGACATAACCGCGGTTAGCAGAGCGAGTTGCATTGGATGCGATCGTGCCAGTTGCAATTGCGGCTAGTAATGGCCTCGAAGAGTCGAAAATCATTTTGAATATGTACGCTCAATATTTTGAACCTGACGTACGCGATTCAATTATATATTTCAATTATACCAATTATATTTTATTCGATCATACTTAATTATATATAATTATAATATTTCAATTATATCAATTATACGAGTATCGGTAACCATTTCTAAGATCTTGACCTTTTGCCGATATTGTACACTTTTTTAAAAGTTCTACGTTTCTGCGAGATTTATACTTAGCTTTATATTGTAATGCTTGTATAATACGGTTAATGCACTACATGCAAGCGCGTTAACAAGACCAGGAGGAGGAGGATATTAACCAGTTGTGTCTATGAACATGCAACTTCTCGTATTTAAAAAATTACGTATATCTTCTTGCAAAACGATGCCCCGGATCTTCCGATAATTCTGAAGAGCGTTAAACGTTAAATAACGATCTTGATAATGTTGGTGCATGTGATGGCCGAATAGCTTGAAACCTCACGATAAGAAGTATCGAATGACCAACGCTATATACGGGTATCCGCGGCAGAACAGGCGCTATGACAACACCCGGCCTTAATGGACGAGCCCTTACTCGTCGTAGCACGAACCTTAACTGCCGGTAGTTTCTCACGGAAAGCCGCTCCAAAATCGGCGAATGCTCGTTGAAGAAATAATATCATTGCACTGCGTACGGGCAGAATTACTTTATTCGATTAATGAACCAATTCGCGAGTCCGAGAGTTTCATGGACTTTATCCCTTACGCGTTGCGTCGTCTTTTCTCGCGCCTCCTTCAAGAATGGAGCAAGCTTCAAAGATTTTTATCGCGATCGTAATAAAAACATTCTTGCAATGCGCAATTCAATGGCTCTGTTTAATTGAAATCGCGTTTCTTGGTCAAAGAAAAATACCCTTTTCCCTCTTTTGTATTCCTTCATTTCTGAGTGCTATGTGATATTAAACAAAATGACTTTGACATCCAATATTGTGAGCTTACTATTTTTGAACTAATTACCGCTTGGCGATTACGAAGAGAAGCGATTAATTCCCACGATTAAAGGTAGACTCCGACGGATTAAAGTTTTCTACCCGAAAATTAATTCCTGTTTTGTTAAAGCACGGATGAAGTTGTTGTTCCGAACTCCCGGCTTTCCTCCATCAGGGTTTTTTTTGGGGTTTGATAAATGAGGCTATAAAAGCGTGCGTTCAACCGTTTATATTTTTTTTCACTCTTGCATTTGATGCGAGCTAAAGGTATCCATGATTTGCAGAATGCACGGCTACCTTTGTGCTCTCTTCATTCCACGCGGAGATGTGCAATCCGAGAAGGACGAGAATTGAGCCATAGACGTATAGGTATGTACGAACGATAAAGAAGCATCATGGGAAGATTTTGCCAAATGACAACTTTCATCTCACAATCCTGTAAACCACGCCCCCCCCCCCTTCCTCTCTCCCTGTCGTCCGTTGAGATTGGATATGACGATCGACTGCAGGATATAATGCCAACATTGAAGGCGCCGCTGCGATATCACCGCCATGAATTTAT